>BSBN01001306.1:0-522861 GCA_027924645.1 Cunninghamia lanceolata | reverse complement strand
CATGAACCCAACCATAAAAATTCCAAGGGAGGAAGTGATATAGAGGGAAAGGAATTTGCAACAACAGTACAATAATCAGTGACGTTTGACAAATTGTCTCTCCCTAGTAGTCTTGTTTTTAAGACAAATCTAATGGGACAACAATTTTTATGGAGGTTCTTGGGAATCTAAAACACTTTCAAATACCCTTTATGTAGATAAAATTCCTCATATAGTGGCAGCCTCCAATCTAAAATGTAACCCTTCAAAATGGACAAATATCAGTCCTAATTAGCCCTCTAGGTCTCCAAAATTGAGTTTTTGAGAGATATAACACCATCACATGTACCAAAATGTAGAAAACTACTTGAAAAAGTGGAGTAGGTTTACATAGATCTACATACCCGATTTAATCAGTTGGGAGGTGTTTAACCCCAAAACTCAAAATTCCTCTTTCTTGCTTGGGTAGGTTTTGATAGGGCAACGGAGGCAAAAAATTGATTTTTGAGTTAATTTTTAGTTTCAAGACTTCTAACCAAGTGAATTAGTTTTTATTGATCCTTGGAATATCTAGGTACCCATTGGAGTTCTTAAAATTTTATGCAACACCTGAAATTCATAGGTTATTAGTCAAAAACTACAAAAAAATGCACTTGTACAACCCAGTTTTGAATGAATGATTGGAAATTAATTCATTTAAACTATAGAATGATGAAAAACTAACTAATAATGCTCCATACACAAGAAAACTAGACCAAAAAAACTTCAAATCTCATTTATTTTGCAATAATGAAGGTCTAAAATCCATGTTAATGCCCTGCAGCATACTTGCAACAAAAAACTCAACTTTCACTTCCAAAAGATGATAAACTAACTTTTTACAATGTTTATGAAAGTTCTATATCATCCCTAACTACCTAACCCATGCCCTTACAAAACCATAGTTCACTAACTATGCATTAAACTCCTGATTAGGTGCTTGGGGCTGAGTTACACACCAAAATTTGAAATTTATGACTTCTTATTTATTAAAACCTAACTAGATACCTCCTAAAATGTAATTTAACACCTAGAAACATTTAATGCAAACCTAGAACAAAAATTAAATGATGCTCCTGCATCATACTCCCAAGGAGCAAAAAATTGGATCATGAGATCCTACTCATGAGGTCTACAAGGGCACTCCCATGCTTACTAATGTTTGATTCAGTTATCTAAGTAGCATATTCTATTGAATGGCCTTTACACTTCACTAAGTATGGTAGTACTCTTTTCCCCTTGTCCTTTTGACAACTTGCTTGTCCAAAATAGCTTCTAGTTCTTCCTTGTTGGCTTTTGGAAACTGGTTTGCTCATTTCCCAACTATTATTTCCTTGCTCTCATCTATGCCAGCTTTATCATCACATTCTTTGTATGGATACAAGTTTGCAACATTGAAAATAGGAGAGATTCCAACACCACTTGGCAATTCTATCTCCTAAGCATTGCTAGAAAACTTTCTTAAAATCTTACAAGGTGTTAGTTTATAGATTTGTCACTAAACTCTATTTTCTCACACCCATGTATAATGACAAATGTACTAATAGTTGAGTTCATTTACAATTGTATTTCCAACGACTCTGCATTTTTTACAAGGAGTAGCTACCTTCAAAAGATCTAAAATGAATGAATAAAAGGGTATGCTTTTAACCAGAAAGCAGAAAGGTGATGCTTTTAACCAAAAAGTAGGAAAGGCATTCAACTCAAAGCATACTTAAAGAAAAGAGGAGCGCAAAGAGTCCTTTCAACAACCTTCACAACTTTAATATTTTCAATATCATAATCACCACTAGAATTGTTTTAAACCGAAAGAGAAATAATTCACAACAATGAGCCTTAAATAGAGATTTTCAAATTCTTTCAATATAAACTATGATTCAAAGAGTTGACACATTCAACAAAAGAATGTAATATCCATCCACTATAACACAAAGATTACAATATCTGTCTGCAACTCCTCAAATTTCATTAATATATTGAAATAACTGAAATAAAGTATAACATAAAAGTGACCATTCAACAACACAAAGTTTGCCAAAAGATCCTACTAACATTGACATGCTCCATATATATAGCCTTGTATTAAAATAAACTATCTTAAAACAAAATAACAACTTGTTAAAATTAGCCGATTAAAACATAAATAATAATACAACAATCTTTTAAATATCAAGTTTCAAAGCCTTGAAGAAACAACATAAAACAAAGAAAATTGATTATGTGGCAGCATCATGATCTTCGTCCCGGACCGCTTTATCTCCTTTCTCCTATTCCTCAGCACCTAATGAATCCACCTGTGGCCTCATCCTCACTTTGTAACTCCTAAACCTGAAAATGATTGGAGTCAGGATCTTTCCATTTAAGCTAAGAGTGACGTGTATTCAAATTTTCCACATACTAATTGTTCTTTCCACATCCACCATCCTCTTGTTGACATCATCAATTTCATTCCTAAAATTCTTGAGACATATTGCCATGTGACCAAGTTTTTCCAATGAAGTGTCATTTATGTTATCAACACAAGTTATCTCTTCACTGAGCAACTTTTTGAAGCGTTGTTTAACTTCTTTCACATCAAGGAAATTCTCTCCATCTTCTTCAAGAATTTCAGCCTCCAAAATCATACAATTTCTCTTAATATCTACCAGATCACCATGATATTCATTCAAAAATCCTTTTTATCTCACTAATAAATTGTCTAAACACAGACAATTTCCATTCAACTGCATCCACCCAAGAGATTGAATCATTTTCCTTATGTTCGTTCAAGACCTTTTTAGCCACCAGAATGTTGGTATCAATCTTCATCATCTCCCACACTTCCTTAGATACCATTAGTAGAGCACTCTCTCCTTTTTAAAAGTTTGTAATTCTACAATCAGTTCCTTCCTTTTGTTGGAGATATGAGCATATGATTTCATTGCTTCCTCAATATACAACAAACTGTCAATAGTGACCTTTTCAATCCACTGCTTAGTGGCTTTGGCCATTGTTTGATACTTTTTAATTTTTCTATAATATCCCTAGATCTACTCCATCAATAGGAATGCCTAGAGCCATATCAAGAGGATAAGAAGTAGCATTTACAATTGATTGAATAAATGAGGTTAAAGCATTCACCTGGGTTTGTAATCTGACATTCTCTTTCTTTTTTTCTTTAACTCTCTTAGCCAACATTTTGACTGAAAACTTAGCATGATATATGTCTCCTTCTATAATGGGGGGACCCATATCAACTTTCCTCATATTGAAATCATCTTCTATAACATTGTGTTCATCTTTATCCTTAATGGGACAAAAATTTCAAGAATATGGTGTCCAGAAGAAGAATCCATGGCTACCTTTGACATCCCTTTAGCCTTCTTAGGTTGAGGCCAGTTTGTAACAGTTTAGCTACAATATGCACATTTGGATCGGTCATAGGGGTGTATATTCTTTTGTTTTCCACTGCCTTCTTAAGCCAAGAAGGAGATAGTAACAATGCATTGCTATGGCTGGCATCCAAAGTGGTATTCTTTGGTTGTTTTTAGTATTGGTTGAAGGAATTTCATTTGAAACAGGAGAAGCTAGGATATCAAACAAAGTGCGAAAAGCACCATCTTCACCAAGTTGTTGAAATAGAGGAATAATTACTTGGAACAGGGGATATAGAGGAGTCACATGATCAATTTGGAGCTGCTGAAGAGGATCCAATTCCTTTTCTGTTTCCAAGCCTTTTAGTATTGGATCACTATCTTCTTCACATACATTTTTCAATTTTTGATTCTCCTCAGAGTCTTCTCCATCACCACCTTGTTGTGAACTAACCCTAGACCTGGTTACATCCACACTAACTGAGGTTCTCTAGTGTTCAATGGTATTGGAAGATCCATGTTCCTTTGTTGCAGACTCTCTTTGTGAAGAAGAATCTACATAGTACATTCATGGATTTTTTCCTTTGAGCCACTTCTCAGTCTTGTCCAAGACAAAAGAAGATCAAACTTTATGTCAGTGACTTCTTTTTCTAACCACTGAATGTGTGGTAATGTTTTAACAGCAACAAGATACTCATCATTAATTATATTAGAATTATCATCCACCCCATCAGGAACATCTAATGGCAAATTAAAGGCACGTATTTGGTCAAGTGTTAACCTCATCCACTCCCTTCTCTATACCTCTCTTTCATTTACACAATCTTCCCAATAATCCTCAAGATGAGGTTGGTGTTCATACAAATTCCCTCCATATAAGTTTCTCTTAACAAAATTTTTTCTATCAAAGCATGGTTCTAATAGAAAGAGAATACTCAGCCATACTTTTCTCCACATTCTTTGCATGATCATTAGTTTTGCATGACAAAAACATCAAAGATACAAGGAAAGAATAACCTTTCTTTTTCATGTCGTGATACTTTATATT
Organism: Cunninghamia lanceolata; assembly: GCA_027924645.1. Classification (NCBI taxonomy): domain Eukaryota; kingdom Viridiplantae; phylum Streptophyta; class Pinopsida; order Cupressales; family Cupressaceae; genus Cunninghamia; species Cunninghamia lanceolata. The sequence continues at coordinate 518,442 of BSBN01001306.1, read as the reverse complement.
CACACAGGCCATCTGCCTACAAAATTTCAAGAAAATAATAAAGTCATTGGCAAATTTGGGCAATTTTAAAGGGGCATTTTTGAACCCACCAATTCTGAGATAAGTGAATCTATCGAACTAGATGTAGAAGCTTCCAAATATCATGATCAATTTTGCTACCTCTGGAGATATCCTTATCTTTGGATTACCTTCAATCTTCCTTACGTTGAACATTAGAAAGGCATCATTGACATGTCGATAATCTTTATTACCCGTTTATTTTGCAACCGTGGAAAGTATTCATACACAGGTTTGTCTAGAGTTAAGGAACCATGAGTTTTCAAACCTGACCATACCACCTCCTTACTGGATAATAAATAGAACAAATAGGAACACATAAAAATAATTTTTCTAATGGAAATTGGCTAGTTGATCATTAAGTCGATGATCACTTATTAATTTTGCCTAGTCCACATGTTGAGATTTACTACACACAATCAGAATAAATTGACACATCTATTTTTCAAAGGAATTAGAGTCATAATTCCCAACCACCTGATGCAACAACATAATCATGTTAGATATGTCCTCTTTGAAATGTGCCCTCTTTAGATTAGATGACACTTGAGATTTCCCTTTCTTTTCATTTTTGAGCCATCTCATTGCGATGGAGGTCAAACACCAATCCTTCATATTTAGGAAATAATTCTAGCCCATTTCAACAAATAGCTCTACAATTTCATCTCTTGGGCAACCTCAAATCATGGGTGATAGTCTCGGTGTCAATCTTTACTATTATAGAGCTGCCATATGCCCTAATTTCTTGAGACTCAGGGTGATAATTCTTAGCATAGGTGAGGACTAGGTCCAGGCAAGACACTGTTGGTGGGAAATCTCCTGCACGAGCTAACCCACTTGTGAAGGTTTTCTATGCCAATGGTGACCTGGGGTTCTGTCCCATCCTATTCCAGAAATCCTTTAAATCAGTGTGTCCCAACTTAATATCTCTCACATTAACTAGACCATTCTCAATAATAGAGGCCACCGGGAAACCCTGGTATTTGTATTTCATCTTCACAAGCTTAAATAACCAATAAATATGTGTCTGATATTACCAAGGGTACCAAACACACTCCCAGGACATTTGGGGAAAATGAGCAATTCAAATTCATGAAATTGGAATACTCTTCCCACTATCTTAACCGATCAACTTCAAATTCACAACAAAAAAAAGCAAGTGAAGGAAAATTATAGTTGGCTAACCTGGATAGAACCTGCATACAATGTTGGTGGTTATCACTGCGCCAAAATACTCTGAAGTAGCATGTTAGTATCAACAAAGAATGGAATGTTTGTAAGGATGGAAGCTCTTATAAAAGTCCTTTAATAAATTTAATTGAATAGGACATCGTGTGTAGCAGTATGCTTCATAAATGAGTCACTTTAATCCATTAATGAGATATGTACATTGAGCATTCACTAGTAGAATTTGGCAAATAAATGACTAGGTGACTAAAAATTTTAGTCATGACAACTAAAAATGACTAAATTCTACTAAATTTTTGCAACGCAACTATAAATGACTAATTTGATTGTCGGGTAAAAAACACAACTAAATAATTAGTCACACAAATAAAAAATAGACAATATGATTTAAGGCAAGAGGTACTTTTACCCTTACAAACTAAAGACCCAGGAAAATGAAATCCAAATTTAAGCTTTTCCTGCATCACGTAAAAGGGACTAAGTAGAGAGTCAAACGTTATTTTTCTTTATACAGTAAAAGGGATGCGGGAAAATCTGAAGTAGGAAAGGGTCAAGAAGAGGGCAAGTTCAATAGTTTTGGTATACATTATATGTTTTACTTAGCGAAGAAGCATTTGTAGGCAACGAAAAGGGAAGAGGGTTTTTAGTGGTTGTGTGATGGAGTGTGTGTTTGGACTGGTTGGGGATGGGTTTTCTCTGGTTGTGGCCAATACATCTGCCGTGCAGAGCATTGTAGTGCAAAAGATGTCCGAGGACAAAATAACGCTCCTTGATTCTCACAAACTCATGGGTGCCAGCGGCGAGGGTGGAGATAGGTACACATTCATTGCACTTTTTAAAAAAATACTATAATCCTTTTCATTTTTTTGGTTTCTAGGGTTTTATTTCTACGTGTGATTAGTAGCCGTATTTCTAACTGTGATTTATAGAGTGCAATTCACGGAATACATTCAGAAGAATGTTCATCTTTATCAATTTCACAATGGCATTCTAATATTTGGTTTTGTTTTTATTCCATATTCCATAAACTTCCCTTGTGCAATAACATCTGACTTATATCCCACAAGACTCAGGCTTCTTTTTTTTTTAAAGAATAAATCACTTATCCATGTAAGTGCAATTACATATTTCCATGGGATTGTCCTGAGAGTAAAATTAGGAGCCCAAACCCTCTATTATAGATTATCATAGATTGCAATGACAATAAATAGAGGGTAATTTTTTTCCTCTCAATAGCTTCATCCATAAAGTACTTCATCCCACTGCACTATTTTTTTTTTCAAAACTGCTTTAATAGGATGTGAAATCTACAAATCCATTCACAGTAGCCAATTAGCTCAAGCAGATAGGGAGAATGCAAATGGCTCAGAAGGTCCACCTCAACTCTGAATTTATGTTCTCCTTGCTTTCCACCTCTATCAAGTTGTTTGATGGCCACTATTCTACCATCAGACAAGACACTTCTGTACGCTAACCCAAATCCTCCATTGCCAATAACATTAGCAGGGTTAAAATTGTTTGTAGCAAATTGAAGTTGTTTGTAAGTGAACACTTGGGCTTCTTTGTGTGTTATAACATGGATGGCAGGGACATGAGGATTGATGTGATCTGATAATAAACTTTTCCTCAAATCTGGGCTACCGTTCTCATTGGGTTGCCTTGATATATTGCCATTACTAGGATTTTTTGAGGATCCATCAATCTTTCTTTATGAATTGATTTTCATGGTATGCATTGAGCTCATAAGATTCGATTTATCAAGTTTGTGAGGTTTTCCATCTTTTAGGGTTTTGATCAATATCTTCTCACATTTTGGATTATTCAAGATTAGTTACATATTTGCACTTTGTGCTATTACTGTTCAACATTGGCCACATCTATCCTCTAATCTATGCTGCTAGAAATGAGAAATAGGAAATGAGATGGCATTGGCAACATGATGGAAAATTGGAACAGGTTCAGGTTGATTTCTGCTTAGGCACAATAAATGCTTGTACATTTAAACACCTATTTAAATATGCAATTTATGGTGCAAATTACAACTACAAACAAAAGACATAACATATCGTCACCTCCAAGCACACCCTGCCATCTGCCCCAACAATGTTTGGCTCCATCAATATTCCAAAAACTACAGACAATCCTCACAGTCATTCAGTAGTCTGCATTTGCAATTGAAGGAGGCAGTGCCATCACCTTTTAAGGTTGATGGGTTTCAATCTGGAGACTTAAAGCCTACTACAACCCTACCACATGGACTCCCGCCTATAATTCTTTCCCTATTTGTCCATATAAACAACTATCTACCTCAACACTTAGCTCTTTGTGAAAGCCACCACAAATGCCTAGGTCAATTTACTTTGCCGATGTTGATGTTAGAAAAGACAACAAGCTTTCTATGGAATCAATGCATAGTAAACAATCTCAATTTCAACCCCCTAAAACAGAAGACACACTCACAATGGACAAGGGGCTCAAAGGAAGAAAAAACATTTAATTTAAACCAACAACTCTCCACCCTAAAAACAAGACCCCACAACTGTTAGTTACCAAACTGTTGGCCTTTATATCTATTGTCATGAAATTTTCCAATTCCAATTTTCAAATTTAATGTCTTCCATGTAAGTCAAAGTTGTCTCATGTATCTCTCAAGTTGTCAATTTACCATGTCAAGTTTCATAGTTCAAATTTTAAGTGTGGATAATTTACATAAAAGGTCACAATATCAAAATTCTCAAATGTTCAATTGGTCCTAGGGAAGGTTAGGTCTTGTGAAAAGTTAAAGTTCCTAAGTTAAAAGTTGGGAATTTGCCCTGGGCAGAGTTTTGGGGTTTTCATGCACTTTTGTAATTTTTACCAGACTACGAAGGAACCCTGAAGTTCTACGTGTTTGTATTATGGCAGAGCTCATGAAGCTGAAAATCTCATGTGAAGATTTTGACATGACATTGAATGAGTACTACAAAGTACCTCATAAGATGTTGGATATTTACATAGCCAGAAATGTGTGCTATAGGTACTTTGATGGCTTAGATCTAGAAGCAGCCTCATGCCACATGTTGACACCTTCTCGTCAGTCAATCACCATTGACCTTTCTCATGGTTTCATCTTTGTCCGTCGTTCCCATGCTTAATCACCATACCACAAACCCCATTGCATGACTATCGCGGTGTTGCAGGTTACACACCGCACCATTGCAAGACCATTCCATTAACTATCGCAGGATGACGGTATGTATACCGCACTACCACAAGGCCATTCTATTGACCATCGCGGGATGGTGGTATGTATACTATACTACCGCAAGGCCATTCCATTGATCATCGGGGGATGATGGTATGTATACCACACTACCACTAGGCCATTCCATTGACCATCGTGGGACGACGGTATGTATACTGCATTACCGCAGGCCAACTTGATAGACCATTGTGAGGTGGTGGGTTCTTCACCGCACTATCGCACAGACTATCAAAAGACTCTCGTGGGATGGCGGTTAACACTGCCAGCCTACACCTCTCTTATCTGCACTCAGCAGTACTGCGGTAAACACTAGATTTGATAAAAATGATGGGACTTTAGGGTTTGATAGATCCTATTAGGGTTTAATAGAGCTCTTAGGGTTTACAAAGACCTTGAAAATATTATGCAGACCTTCCTAGGTTATACGTATCCCTAAAACTCTTGACAAACCTTCTTAGGGCTATAAAAACTTTGAATGCTTGAAATACCTCATGGTGATGGAGATCTTACCCCTGTATGCATTGCCAACATTACCCATTATTTTTGGGAATAAAGATCATTTGGTGATTAATTTTTCTTCATTACTTCTCACTTGATAATCTTTTGGTACATCCTATGCTTTACCCTTCCACTGTCTTTGATCCCTATGTATGGTCACTCTCTGCCTAGTTGACATTTATTTCTCCATATGATGCCACAAGTACTCCAAAGATAATCACATACACCAAATGCTTCACAAACCCTTCATAAAAGTTTGACAGACCTAGAAATGTTTGGTAGACCTTTTAATAGCTTCAAAGACTCTTCATGGCTTAACAAACCTAATGAATGACTACAAACCTTTCTATTCTTGTCTTGGCTAGGCCATGTACAGGCCTGTTATGGGTTCCATAGGGTTTCTAGAAGTCTATCTATATAGACCTTACAAATGTCTCATAAACCCTTAGAAAACTTCATAGACCCTTAAAAAGCTTGTGCATACCTTTAATGAATTGATAGAGTTCCTAATGATCATGTAGAATTTCTCATGGTTTATGCAAGGTCTTCAAGGTTTTATAATATGTATTTTAGACAATCTCATGCTTTACAATAGATCATAGACTCTTAATGATTTGATAAAGTCTTTTAAGGTTTAACAAGGTCTTAAGATTATACAGAGCTTCAATAACCGAGCTGCATGCTTTTAAGACTCTTTACAAACATTATAATGGTTTTCATAGATCCTAAGAGAACTTCATAGACCCTTAATGGTTATACAAAGCTTCTTTGAACTACATAGACCCTAACATGATTTGATAGACTTGACATGGCTTAAAAAGACTTCTTAATAGCTATATAGGCCTCTTTACACTTTGTAGACCTCCTTTAAGCTTCCATAGTCTCCTTAATGCTTGATGGACCTCTGATCTCTAATGATTTTCATAGTGTTTCTAGGTTTGACAGAGCTCTCACCTTGATTTAATACCATGTACAAGCATGTATGGCTGTTGAGTTGTTTGTAGCTTCGATCAGATAACATAATAATAAATATGAATATATAAGTAATATTAAATATTACTTATATATTCATACTTAATATATAAGGTATGTTAAGATAAATATCAATATAGCATGATCGAATGATATATTACCAAAGCATAAACATCTTCTGCATTCTAAACGGTGATTAGTAACTGTTAAAATCGGTGAAATCGATTACAATGCAAATGGTGACAAAGTCACACCTATGATAGGCGTGACTCCTTGAGGAGTCACGTCTATCACAGATGTGACTCCTACCGTCACTCACATATTTATATCTATGTCTTTGCCCTGCAATACCACGGATTGACACAAAAATTGGAAGTGTATGAGAAGTGGAAATTGCATCTGAAATACAAAAGAAAGTAATAAGTTAAGTCTGCTATATATAAATATCCAACTTTCAGAAAATATCCAAGTCAGAAATTATAAGTTCGATTTGAATTTACATGGTATCAGAGCCAAGGTAAGCAGAATCCAGGCAGAAAATCAAACTTGAGAAATTTAGATTTAATACATCTCATTTCTCAAATGACAGCAACAATCCGATTTGAAGACAGATTGGAAGGAGGAAATAACTTCTCATCATGGAAATTCAGAATTATGATGATACTAAAAGAAAATAAAGTTGATTCATTTGTGAGAGAAAACAAAATGGAACTAGAGAATGATCCTGATAAAACGACATGGATTGAAGGAAATGACAAAGCCATGAAAATCATAGTTGATGGAGTTAGAGATCATATCGTGCCGATTCTGACAAAACATGAGACTGCATATCATATGTTTAAGTCACTTGAAGGCAATTATGAAATTAATAACTCCAGCAGAACCTTAGCCCTAAAGAGAAATAAATCATATGAGTATGAACAAAGGAGAATCTATTAATGCATACTTTATGAGAATATCTGCACTAAGGGATCAATTATCAACACTTGGGTACCAAATTGAAAGCAAGGAACTAACACTTATTGCTCTAGATGGTCTCCCAAATTCCTGGGAGACATTTGTTCAAGGCATTAGTGCAAGGTCCAAATTTCCAAAATTTGACCACCTAAGATCAGACTGTCTTCAAGAAGAATCTAGACAGACAAAGAAAGGGTCAAAACAGAAAAATATAGATGAAGACCTTCATGTTCTAAATACAAACTCTCAAAAGAAAGAGAAGAAGAAACACTTCAAGAAGAGGAAAAATTATCACGGGAAAGGTTCATTCAAGAAAGACATTTCTCGCATCCAATGTTTCAGATGCGACCAATATGGACACTATGCAATTAGATGTCCTGACAGAACCAAACAACAAGCATCTTATGCCAAAATAAAGGAGCATGAATCTGAGAAATATGTATTCTACTCTGCACTTTCAAACCAAGTATCAAATAAATCAAACACTTGGGTTATAGATAGTGGTTCATCAAGACACATCACAGGGTTCAGGGAACTACTAGACACCATGGTAGAAGAGACTGACGAAGAAGTAACAATTGGAGATAACTCTGTACATCCAGTCAAGGGTGTTGGTACATGCACCCTCAAATTAAAGACTGGCATCTCCATCCAACTTATTGGAGTATTGTTTGTCCCAGGCATCAAAAGAAACCTAGTCTCCATATCTGCACTTGAAGATAATGGATATAGGGTGACCTTTATGGATAGCAAAGTATTGGCATGGACAAAGAATTCTACTATTAAGAAAGCCAAAACCATAGGTCATAGACAAGGGTACTTATATGAGTTATGTACGGAACCAAATCAAGCCCTAATTCATGAAATTGCAGACTCTAATGAAATCTGGCATAGAAGACTAGGACACCTAAATTTTTGTGCCCTATCTTCCATGGAAAGACTAGTTACAGTGTTACCCAAACTCAAACAATGTAATTCAGGGGTATGCAAGGGGTGTGCCTTAGGGAAAAATACAAAGGGGTCCTTTCAAAATAGTTCTGGCAAAACAAATAAAGTATTAGAACTAGTCCACTCAGATTTACGTGGACCCATGTCTGTACCCTCCTTAGGTGGGTTTCTATACTATGTAATCTTCATTGATGACTTCTCCAGAAAGACATGGATCTATTTTCTTAAATGTAAAGAATCACAGGAAATCCTTAAAAGATTTAAGGAATTCAAATCCATTACTGAAAACTCTTCCGGGAGAAAAATCAAAACCTTAAGAATAGATAATGGGAATGAATACACTTCAGACATTTTTAAAGACTTTTGTAAAAACACTAGGATTAAGAGGGAGTTCACTTTACCTAATAATCCTCAACAAGATGGAGTTGCAGAAAGAAAAAATAGAACCATTGTAGAAGCTGCTAGGGCTATGTTACTTGATCAGAACATAGACACTTCACTTTGGGTAGAAGCATCTAGTACTGCTATCTATATACAGAACAGATGTCCTCACTCTCATATTGATGACAAAACTCCTAAAGAAGCCTTCACTGGCACAAAACCAGACATTAGTCATTTAAGGATATTTGGTTGTCCTGTTTACATTCATGTGCCCAAAGAGAAAAGAACTAAGCTAGAACCTTCTGGGATAAAAGACATCTTTGTAGGCTATAGTGAAACATCAAAAGCTTATAGAATATATATACCTGGTCAAAGATAGATTGAACTAAGCAGAGATGTGATTTTTGAGGAAGACATAGCTTTCAAAAGAGCCATAAATGATATTGAGTCAAAAATTCAAACTTCCAACTCAAGCATAGAAGAGGATCCTACACTTGAGTTTCATAGGGAGTATCCTGAGGAAGAGGTAAACCATGAACAAATCACATCACTAGAAAATCCCAAGAAAAGACCACTCTGGGCTACCAAAACAATGGAAGAAGCTAAAAATTATGCTGTTCCATTAGGGACTTTTAGGGAAAGCACAAGACCTAAGAGATTCTCTAGTTATGTAGCTTTAATGAGTGAATTCATTAAATCAGAACCTTCTAGTTCTATAGAAGCTCTTAAGCACCAAGTATGGAAGGATGCCATGACAGAGGAGTATCAATCCATCCTGAAGAATGATGTGTGGGATATAGTACCTAGACCAAAAGGGAAATCTATTGTTTCTTCAAAATGGCTATTTAAAATCAAACATGCTGCAGATGGCAGTATAGGGAAATACAAAGCAAGATTTGTAGCCAGAGGATTTTCACAAAAGGAAGGAATTGATTACGACAAAACCTTTGCTCCAGTTGCTCGATATACATCAGTCAGGGCAGTTCTAGCTATTGCAGCAGCCAAAGGGTGGAAAGTCCATCAAATGGACGTAAAAATTACTTTCTTAAATGGAACCATTGAAGAAGAGGTTTCCTTAGAGCAACCCAAAGGATTTGAGATTCACAATGTAGGATCCCATGTATGTAAATTAAAGAAAGCTCTATATGGACTTAAATAGGCCCCCAGAGCCTGGTATGAAAGAATTGACAGTTATCTCTTGAGATTAGGCTTCTCAAAGAATGATGCAGATCCAAATCTCTACTTCAAACAAAGCAAAGGTGATATGTTAATATTGATATTATATGTTGATGATCAATTGATTACAGGAGAAAATTACCTTATTGGTCAGTGTAAGAAAGATCTAGCTTCAGAATTTGACATGAAGGACTTAGGTCTATTACACTACTTCCTTGGATTGGAAGTATGGCAAAAATTAGACTGTATTATTCTAAACCAAGGGAAGTACATAATTGATATATTAAAAAGGTTTGGTATGATGGAATGTAGACCTATGTCTTCCCCCATGGAAACAAATCTTCATAAATTGAAGGAAGCAACAGCAGATTCTTCGTTGGCAGATCCCACTCTGTACAGACAGATAATTGGATCCTTGATGTATTTGGTCAATACTAGACTTGATATCTATTATGATGTAAATGCCTTAAGTCAGTTTATGTGTGAGCCCAAGGAGATACATCTTGTGGCTGTGAAACATATAATGAGATACCTTCAAGGTACTCTAAATTATGGCTTAAAATATGAAAAGTTTGACTTAGATCTACATGGATTCACAGATTCAGATTGGGTTGGAAGTGTAACTGACCGGAAGAGCACCTCCAGATGTTGTTTCAGTTTAGGGTTAGCAATGATATCATGGATCAACAGAAAATAGTCTTTAGTTGCTCAGAGTTCTATAGAAGCAGAATATATTGCAGCTTCTATGGCTACTAGAGAGGCAGTATGGCTTAGAAAACTGCTTGTGGGATTATTTGGTAAACCTCTGAAACCACCTATCATCCACTGCGACAGTCAAAGCTGTAGTAAGCTATCCGTGAATCCAGTATTCCATGATAGATCTAAACATATTGAGATTCCTCATCACTATGTGCGTGATATGGTGGAAAGGAATGTGATTCAGTTGGAGTATATCAGTACAGGGGATCAAACTGTAGATATTCTTACTAAACCACTCCTCAAGGTGAAAGTTGAATACTTCAGAAAAAATCTTGGTATGATTGAAATGTAAAATTCTAATTGATTTGTACTAATATATTAAAGATGTTTAATGTGTAAACGTCTTGTGTCATATGTGTGACTCTATGACATTATGGGCCTACCCATTCTGTGTTTATTTCCAAAATGTGACAATTTTTTGGATAATCTACACTTGTACCTAACATTATAAGGTGACGATCTTATAATGTTCATTAGACTGATATCATGTGACTTGATATTGGTATGAATCATGGAGTTATCATGATTAAGTTATGGTAGACATTATGTGACTTAATGTCAGTGCACATACCATAACTGGGATATATATAAGGAGAATGTAATGTTCTCGAGTATAGTATATCCTTTAGTATCACGAGGTAGGTGATGCTACGTATCACGAGATAGGTGATACTATATATCATGAGTTATGTGATATTAAATTACTTTGAGTAATTCATTACAGATCAGATAATTGATATTCACAGAGATTATTGTGATATTGTTATCTTCTCGAGCTAAGAGGGAGTGTTGAGTTGTTTGTAGCTTCGATCAGATAACATAATAATAAATATGAATATATAAGTAATATTAAATATTACTTATATATTCATACTTAATATATAAGGTATGCTAAGATAAATATCAATATAGCATGATCGAATGATATATTACCAAAGCATAAACATCTTCTGCATTCTAAACGGTGATTAGTAACTATTAAAATCGGTGAAACTGATTACAATACAAACGGTGACAAAGTCACACTTGTGATAGGCATGACTCTTTGAGGAGTCACATCTATCACAAATGTGACTCCTACCATCACTCACATATTTATATATATGTCTTTGCCCTGCAATACCACGGATTGACACAAAAATTGGAAGTGTATGAGAAGTGGAAATTACATCTGAAATACAAAAGAAAGTAATAAGTTAAGTCTGCTATATATAAATATCCAACTTTCAGAAAATATCCAAGTTAGAAATTAAAAGTTTGATTTGAATTTACAATGGCTCTGTTGGTCTTGTAGAACTCTTGTAGATCTCCTCCATGAGCATACATTCTTGAAATAGACCTTTTAATGCTCTACAGACCTTCTAGGATTGTGATACTTCTATCATAATGTATGTATAGATGTGTATCACTTGTAGAACATTGTAGGAGAATCAATGTAGAAGATGAATAACTACTCTATCACTGGGGATGAATAACTACTCTATCACTGGACAATTACTAGAATTGATGTTTGTTTGAGATTTACACAGTGGTCTTACAAAAACATGGTATAGTATGAAAATAATTTCATTGTCTCATTTATTGACTTTGTTAAGAGGGTCTTATGCCCTGCTCATTTGAAAACATGAGGTGATTATGTCTAAAGTCTTTTGTTTGGATTTCATTCTTTCTCAGTCACTTATTGACATTTGAAACAATTGTATCTATTATATTTGTTTTTAATACTAAAATTAGTCATGCTTCTGGGTTTAAATTAGTTTGGTGGTTGAAATTATTGTACAGTTTCCAAGCATGGGATCAATGCAAGCAACTTTGCCAAATTTTAGTGGTCCTCCACTAGAAGGACCTAGTCCTGCTTTAGGACCTCTTAATGGCCAGTGGACATCACCTTCATAACCACCAGTTCCTTATCTAATTGCTTCTCCAGGTAAATAGTCTCCTTGTTGATGGTGAACTTTTAGTTGTATTTCACCTATTATGAAACCATACATACTTAAGTTTGTCATGCTATTCAAAGGTAAAATTTTAAATCCTAAATGAAACATTATGGGCTGATCTGTAACTTATATAATTATTGAAAGATTGGAGTTAAATATAAGGCCTTAGTTGCTTTTGGTCTTTGTCTTTTGGTTGAATCAATATCCAACAAAAGCAGTGCATGCTTCCTGAAGCAATGAAGTATTTTTTGAAAATTTAGGCCGTTTCTTTTGGGTTGAGTGCTTTTGTAGAGTTTGTAGCCCAGGGACTAGGCTAAAAGCTTGAGTTTGGGAAAATCAAATCAAAATCTTATGGATTTGATTATTGGGTTGGGGGTTGTATATCTGTAGATGAATCTAAGTCTTAGTGATAGTTTTTGATGTCTACAGCTGGAACTCTATGAGGTATCAGTCCCTGAATGTTCTTTTATCAAATGTATGTATAGATGTGTATCACCTATAGAACGTTGTAGGAGAACCACTATAGAAGATGAATTGACTCCACATGCTTCTTAACTAACCCTGTTTCATTTCATGAATACCTGAACCTTCTCAAATGGATAAGCCATCTTTCCATAAGAAATACATTTTTCTTGTTTCCAAGAAACATAGTTGAGACTCTATTGGGTGACAAATTCAAATGGATGTGAGTTGATCTGTCAAGTGCCCATATTTAGATCTGGTAGTCTTTTTATTTTAATTTAAATCTTTATTGTAGGTTATTTTACCTATATCATTTATTCTTGGTTTGAACTCCTTGATTTTGTGGTTTTTTGTTAGGACCCAGAGCTCTCATATGTAGGACCACCTACAAGATGCCAAAGGAGTCATTTGGATCATGTCTTAGGAGCTGGTTAGTATTCATTGATTGGTATAATGGTGGTTGAACTGTCCTGGTCTATACAACTAAGAGATGTACTTGTGTGCTTTGTAGTTTGTTTGTTTAATTTTTTGATGCTTAGAAAAACATCATAAATAGATAGGATGATATTTTGTAATTTATTCCTTCAATCACTTGTCATAGGTCCAGTTGGAGGTAGAAAAGCTAGTGAAATGGAGGGTGTACCTTATCCACCTATTTATTCAAGAAGAAATGTTGCAAGTTCCACTTTGGATCACCAAAGCCTTCACAAAAACTTCTGCACAAAATTCAATAATGAAGAATTTATGCACAAATTTTCTTTTGAATGACGCACAAAACCTCCATGCAACACCATATGATTTGTTGTTGGGCCTTGTGGTGATGCAGGAATCATCCAGATCACCACAAGGCCCAGTAACAAATCATGCGATGTTGCAGTGGAGGCTTTGTGCATCATTCAAAAGAGAATTTGTGCATAAATTCTTCATTATTGAATTTTGTGCAAAATTTTTTGTGAAGGCTTTGGTCATCCGAAGTGGAACTTGCAACTACAATATCTGATAAAAATCTACTTCCAAATATGCTTTTGATGGATGTTCATATCCTCATCCAAATCTCCAATTCACACATAGGCAGGAAGGAGGCTTTCAAAGGTTGAGGAGTTGGGCTTTACACCCACTAGTTGCATTTTCTTAAAATTTTCTAAGGACTTTTCAGAAAAACCAATTTTAAACATATCCTTTAATCGCGACATTCCATGATATCACATTTCTTTGAGGTATTTTTTGAAATAGTTCGCTTGCCTTGTCTATGCTTCCACATTTTCATGTATGTCTAGCAGGGCACTTGTAACTACAACATATGACAAAAAATCCCTGTTGTTATGCTTTGATGGATGTCCCTTCATTATTACTGGATATCTGAGGTAGTGTACATTATTATAGTGCAAGCCTATTTTTCAGCTTGTTTTATTTAGCACCACCAATATTCTCCAGAAGAACATTGTCCCTGTTTAAAATGATGGAAATTGTTCACAGCTCTCAGAACAATTTCTCTTACAACAATCTTGGAGATGAATTTAGATGTAGTGTGAAAATAAGAACATACTCAAAGGTTCTTAAAAAATCTAATGGTTGTACCAGGGGCCATGTTTAACAAACCAAATGCAATTGCTAACTTCTCACTATGGTGGCAGATAAATGATTCTTTTTTCTTCTATTCCATAGCATTAAGTAAAATTCTTGAATCTAGAAATACCCTACTGCCTTTATTTGCCAAGCCAATTTCTCCAATTTTACATAGCTCTCCCATGTTTGTGGATGTGATCTGTCTCCTACACAAAAAAACATGTACCATTTTATGCCCTTCAATCCAACTACATGCATGTATATTTTTAATTCCTCTATCTTTCATCAATCTCCTTACTATTTGAACCTCACCACACCTCCCGCTTCTGCATGGATGTTGTAGAGAAGAACATAAGGTGAAGCATTTTTAGGATCCAACTAAAAAAGTAGTGTTGCTAGAATACTTAGCCTATATTCAGATATGATCCACAGGCACCAAAAAATTGGCATCTTAGTAATAATGTTTAGGGTGTCCTCAAGATAGCCAGCACGGGCACGAAGGTCAACCATGCACACCTAATGATCAACTATATATGTAATGCAATAAGGGTTACTAACGTGTGAAGTATGTGTAACCCTCATCCACTAAACCTGCATGACTGCATGCATCTAGAACACAAGCAAAGATTACAATGTCGATGTTCCAGAGTGCTTCAATGTCAAATCTTTGGTAATTATGGTTAGTTTCATTACATTCAAATTCTGAATTCTGGGAAATTATATACAATAAATAGATTCATGGCTGTTTGGATAGTGAAATTAGCTTTCTTAGAAATTAATTGAAATATCTTGTCTTTAAATATCTAGAAGGATTATTTTAATTAAAGAGGATTTTGTGGTTATTTTTGTAACAATGATTTTATAGTGCTGCTAGCTTGCTATTTTCATCCAAGATACAAGTCATCAAAGTCAAGTACATACAAAGAAGATGGTACTCTACTTCAAACCCTCAACCTCACTTAGTTTAGTCTGCTTACATGGGGATATTAAGGAAGTTGCTAAACAATTAATATATATCATTTGTTGTTTGTGAAAGAGAATCCTGTGAGATCCAATATGGCAGTGGATCAATATCCAGTTTCTTAAGTAAAGATGATGTCACAGTTGGGAAACTTGTTGTGAAACATCAAGTTAGTAATTTTTGGATGTTAAGGCTTCCTAGTTGGACATCAAAGATCTTTTCTCATCAACTTAATTTGGAATTTATGTATAAATGGATTCTTTCATGGTGTAGGTCTTTACTGAGACAACACATGAACCAGGGTTGACATTTTTGTTGTCTAAGTCTGATGGCATTCTTGGGCTTGGTTTCCAGGAAAGTTTTGTTGATAATGTTGTTCCAATCTAGTTAGTGTTGATACCCTTCATTCTATAATGTCAACTTCATTCTATAATATGAGTGTATCACCTTTCTTAAACTTTGAACAAGGTTCTAAAATCAAGGATTCAATATGCATATTTTAGGCCTATGTTGAACACTCTGTTTAAGGCATTTGTTGACAAGGCTATAGTTTTTTAATTGATTTATCTTTCTACTGTGTTTGGAATTTTGTAAACTTGCAATATACAATACACTTTTATTCTTTCTGAATTGAGACTAATAGTAATTTTGTTGGTTGTATTGAGGCACAACTTCATTCATGGTAGAAAAGGCATCACCCTATTGCTCATATCAGATGGCACGTTGCATATAAAGGAGGAAAGATTCTAGGGTTATTGTTGGCTACATTGAAGGAGAGAGCTTCATATATGGGACACGATCAACACTCTCCTTCTTGGATTCTACACGTTACAACTTGCTCCATTAAGATCACCCACGTTACAGAAGTTTTAAGAGATGAAAGGGGCATGTGCTTGCATTGAAGGGCTCTAAGCATGTGTTTCCATCATTGCAAAAGTTTTGTGGAGAAGTTTCTTTCTTGTCATTTCTGTGCATTGTAACTCAGATTTTCAGTCTTGTGATTGAAAATAAACATTGTAATACTCTATTTCTAAGCATTTTTCAAACAAGATAGATATTTCAAACTTGTGCAAGCTGTAAGAACGCCTTTCTTTTAATAAAGTTTAGCAATTTTGCCTTCTCAATGGCTGTCTTATTGTGAGCAATTGATGATTGATGTGTATTGATGTGTTTTATGTTTAAATCCTCAAATATTAGTCAATTAAAATGACTAAATATACTACTAATTAACGTTAATTAATAATTAAATTGACTAAATATACTACCAATTGACAGATATCAGTGAACAGTGAATAAAAATGGCTAAATATACTACCAAATTGATCAAAATGATGATTAAAATTAATGACTAAATACACTACCAATGGACAGAAATCAGTGAATAAAAATGACTAAATAAGTGACCAGTTAAAAATAATCAATGACTAAATTAATGACTAAATATATCAGTGAATAAAAAATGACTAAATACCGGATTACAACAATCAATGACTAAATCAACGACTAAATATACTACCAAATCGATCAATCAAAATAACCAATAAATGACTAAAAATGGTTTAGTCATCAATTCGGCCGCATTATAAATGACTGGCAATAAACTACTAATGGCCACGTGATCATGTTTGGTCATTTATATGTAGTTTTTAGTAGTTTTTTTAATCATATATTGTTGTTTCTGTACTAGTGATTTCAAAACAATTCCCATTTAATGTGAAGAGGCATGTGCCTCTTTCTCTGTACATGACAATAAATGAAGGATTTGCTTAAGATATGTGGATTAGATGATGGAGCAGGAGATCAGTAAATTTTGAAACATACTAACCCCAAAGGCTAATCAAATTGGATGTTGGAAAGTTTGAGAAACTTGCAACTTGCCAATTGGAAATGAGTCGACTTCAGAAATGTAAGGTAATGTTTGTCACCTTTGCCACCAATTCCACATCCAACACCACTTTTGCACTCCATATTATCCCTAAAGTAATGGTCAAGATGAGGCTTCAAACAAAACTATCCTCAAAATTTTGAAGAAAATAATCAATAAGCTGGTCGTGATTGGCACTTACGACTCAATCCCAATTTGTAGGCATATTGTACTAGCATCCATACCCCTACAAGAGCCACTCCTTATTCTCTCGTCTTTGGATTTGAAGCTATTTTATCAATCGAGGTTGAGATCCCCTCTTTAAGGTTATCATTGAAACATCTCATTGATGATGAAGACTACACAATATCATGATATCAATAATTGGAATTGCTAGATGAAAGACGTCTCAATGCTCTTAATCATCTCAAAGTTGATCAAAATCATCTTCGTCGTAGCTACAACAAGAAACTCAAAGCTTACAGATTTGAAGTTGCTGACCTTATACTTAAATAAAATCAAAAGAATCTTCAAGACTGAGATGGAAAAGGGAAATTTGAGTTGTAGTTAAATAAAATCAAAAGAATCTTCAAGGTCGAGATAGAAAAGAGAAATTTGAGCTGAATTGATTAGGACCCTTTATCATTACAAGCCACTATGGTTCTGGGGCCTATTAGTTTTATACACCTAAAGGACAACCCTTGAGGATCATATCAACATCATTCACCTCAAGAGGTTCTATGCCTAATCTTTGGAGTATCTCGATTGTATATAAAGAAAAAAATAGTAAAGAGAAATAATCTGTCCTATGGTGAAAACCACTTTGGTGGCACCTTGGACAAGTACCATGGTGAAAACCTATTTACAGGTGCCATGTGTAGTAGCCATGCATTTACCATCTACTAGATAACCATTTTGACTTCCACTTTCCACTTTGACTTCCACTTTCCACTCATTCCATCCATTTTTCATCCATCTACCATATCATTGTCCCATCATGACTTGAAGTTGTCACTAAGTATCATCTCCTATCATACCATAATAAGTTATCCATTCAAAATATCTACCATAATAACCCATCCATGTATACCAAAAAAAATCCCTTTCTTTTATATCGCTTGGGGGCACATTACCTACATAGGGTTGTGTTTTGGATTGTGTTAGATAGAAAAGAGAGACCTATCCTAAAAGGTTAACTAGGTCAAACCCTATTCCATTAACATTGAGAAACAAACCAAGCTTGGCTTCTACCCTTTAAGGAGAGCCAAACTATAGGGGTTTTCTCCCTTTGTTGTATAAAGGAGTGTTAACCAAATTCAACCAACAAAACTAGGGCAAAGCATGAAACCCTAATTGGGCAAGATCAGTAAATAGCAGACGAATGGGAACAGAAAGAAAAAATCTAATACCACAGTAGAGATCAAGGAACAGATGAGAACCAATATCTATCTTTGGGAGCAGAGAGGTACTAGGACATTGGGCACCCTAGACCCAAATTAGGGTTTTGCAAGATCTACGGATCTGGGTGCCTTCACCTATGTGTCTTCCTGTCTCATGCCACTTTTTATCTTCAAATTCCTCCGGATGTGAACTGTACACAAACAAGAAAAAATGAGGGTTGGTGCTATTTAGGATCTTGCCTAAGTCAAGCTTTGTGAATGGTGTTTTCTCCTCCATAATAGCAATTATGAGATATCAAAGAGTGTGTGCCCTAGGAGGGCAGAGGCAAATCTGAAGTAGAATGGAATGTTGTAATAAAGCATGAAGGAAAGAAGTCACCATGACCATGGAAACCCTATCTTGCTTGATGTGGCATCACAATTTGACTCAATAAGTTGGTGTAGCCTCAAAGAAGTAGAAAGATCTTCAAAAGACCTGTAAGAAGTTAGTACAACAACAATAATCCACCATAGAGAGCTTTAGAGAATGATAAAGAGCATGAGAGAGAAGGAGAGAAAGTGCAAGCTTGCCTATATTGCTTAGATCTTCAAATAATTAAACTAACTTGCTTATATATGAATTCCCACTCACCAACAATGAATAAAACCAAATGGGGCTGACATGTATAAGCCAAGGAGGTGTTCTAGGCCGACACCACAAAATAGGGTCAGGGCTAACGTCTGGGACCAGGGTGCTGGGTACCCTGGTCGTTTAGCCCCACAAACTCCAGGGAGTGTCAACTAAGGTGGGATTAGACTTTTCCTAAGTTTATTTTGTCATATTTATTCATTGGGTTCAAGAATTTATTGTTTTAGGTCAACCCGGGTGCTAAACTAGGTGTAAAATGGCAAGGGTACACATTTTACTCCATAACATTAATTAGCCCCCACTTTAGTGTGGGAATGATCTTATGCTCATACTTGCACTAAAGTACGAAGAGGACACATTTCAATCACAACAAATATAGAAGCCATAGAATGTCACCAAAATTGAGGTGTGATCAAGCCCCCAAGTTTAGGATTCTAGGAGTTTATGATGAATTGCATAGACATAAGATAAAAGACATAATTTCTACATACATGAAGCACTTAGAAAACATGAGACAAGACAAGACATACACAATGCATACACTTGAAAAATCACAATGTATACACACAATACACAAATTATACATGCTTGATATGAATCATACACATAATGCATAAAGTATACATGGAATACACACAAAGCACTCAAGGAGAATACATAAGGAATACATCGAGAAAACACATGAAGCATGCATGAGGTATGAAGAATACATAGAGGACAAGAATATACTAGGAGAATACATGCATCATACAACAATCACAAGAAGCACATAACAAAAGACCCTGAGTCAGTATGACAAAAGAGACCTCAATCTAAAGGGTAGTCTCAATTGCCATGCATCATTCCTCAAGTCTATGCAATAAGAAGAGTTCTAATAAGGGGTTAGTTAGAAATGAGAAGAACAAGTGGGTACAAACACATCATACACATAATCCATATAAAAAAAAATGTTTCTACTCAAGGAAACACACAACCTACCTCCTGCAAGAGGATTTACATGAAGTCTTGCAGAATAAGAAGGCGTTGCTACCATACCCAAAGGTACTCTAGCCAAACTCAAGATGGTGGTTCTAACCCTTCTCCCAAAAATGTAAGGAGCTTCAACCTAGGAGAACAAGATAGACTCAAGATCTTGCTTCCAGTCTTTCCATAATCCTTTTCAAGAGAGTGCAACAACAAGTGTTTTGATAGAAAGATGAGAGTAAGGCTCATAGCATGATATATGTCCCCACCTTAAAGTGATTACTAACTCCATCAGGGAGCAATTGGCTTTAAGGTAGAATAAGGAAGAATTATAAAACAAGAACGAGAGCTTTCTAAAAGCACATGCCCAAATGATATGTGTTCTTAAAAGCTACATCACCACAAGGGGTTGCCCCCCAGAATGAGAAAACCAAGGAAATTCTTACATACATGATACACAATGTCTTTTGTAGTTATGGTATGACGCTGAGCATTGCAAAAAGGTGTCACATAAATATGAAGACGACAGAAGAAAGATCACATGAAAATATAGTACATATAAATCGAATCAACATGAAAGGATGCTAAATCATCCAAAAGAAAAATATTGCAAATTACGACATATAGAAGAATGAAGATACACGTAGAGGAATGAAACAACACATTCTTTCTTCTTGTACCTTTGTGCTAACAAGGGTGCCAAGGGATAACTTAATAATTAATAAAACATCACAATATGGGGATAATAGTACATACAAGCATAATGCAAATGAGAGGGAGGGACCACACTTGCGAGTTGGCCTATAACAAATCATCCTCCACAACTTTCTTATTATAAAATAGATGGAGGACAAGGTGCTATAGGGACTACAACAAGCATGGTGAAAATTTCTAGAGCCATACCATGTTCAAAGTTGTTGAATTTTGTCACCCAAGACTCGACATTCGTTAGTGTAATGGCCAAGCGCTCGATGATATGCACAATAATGAGGTTTTGAATGATTATTGTACTGAATCTTTTTGTGTGTTGGAGGAGGAAGAGTGATTAAGCAATCTTTGAGTAGACTCGGCAACATACACTCTTGTTGAGATAAAAAAGAAGATATAGGTGGAGTAGGAAGCAATTATTTTTGTTGTGAACATGGCGGAGAGAACGTAGGAGAAGGTCAAAAACCTAAACCTACTTTAGACAAGTATGGTGTTGGTTCCACAAGTTTCTTAATTCCTTATTCTTTGCATCCTAACCCATTTCCATTGTATCCTTTTTTAGAAAGGATTTCGAATCCTCGTCCGTAACACATCTCCAAGTCTGAAGGAAGAGGAGAGGTCATATGACTATCTTTGTTTAAATGAGAATTTTCATCATGTGTTGAAGAAGATGGAGAAGGATCATTCTTTTTATCATGGTGAGGAGGGTCCATCTTTGTTTCAACAAGCCCATGAGGGTTTAAATCTAAAGGGACCTCATCATTACCAAGACATGCATTAGAAGAAGATAATTCATTAGATTGAGATGATACTTTATCACAAATAGCCACCATTTCTTTAGAAGAAAGTGGATCTCTTCATTACTATGAAAAGTTCCATCGTTATTACTTTTGAGTTTAAGTTTTTTAGGAGTAAGAGATTGTGTTGAAGTTCAATTGTATTTATCTTTGAGGTTTTTGGGTGTGAGGGTGAGATTTTATATTCACCCACAAAGGAGGGTGTAAAATCTAACAAACCCCAATCATCATCAAAAAATGCATTCGAAGGACCGACACTATCTTGACCATTACTATTGTTAGCAGTAGAGGATAGTGGTTTGACTTTTATGAAAGAGGATATCAAATTAATTAGAGGAATTTTATGTCTCACTTCCATTTGTAAGCAACTTTTTGGAACCGAATCAGCTTCAATTGTATGGAGTTTTTTTCAAAAATAAACTTTATTGGATGATGAAGGGTAGACAGGACTGCCCCCATAGCATGATTCCATGGTCTATCAAGAAGAAGATTGTATGCAAGAGTATTAGGCATGACATGGATAAGGGTAGGCAATGTCATAGGTCTAGCCTTAATATCTAAGGTGAATGTACCTAGTGATTGTTTACCAAAATTATCAAAGCCATGGATGTTGAGTTTATTTGGTTTAATGAAAGATGTATTAACATTGAGTTTATGTAACAAGTCTATGCCACAAACATTAAGACCTAATCCACCATCAATCATAGTGCATCTCACCCTCATTTTATTAATAATGATGAATACCATAAGAGGCTCATATTGGTTTTGAACTTCTATTGGAGGTAATTCATGTTGTTGAAATAAGATATCTATTGTTGTCGGATGCATACAACTAAACAAAGATGCTACATCATTCGGTCTAACAGAAGGTGGAACAAGTACCTTTTGCAGAGTCTCTTGGAACATTCTGTGGTATGTAGGTGATGTTTGTATTAAATCCCATAAAGAGATCTTAGCCAAAGTAGCATGGAGCTACTAGACAAGAACATATTCTCTACTAGTATGTTGAGAAAGACGAGGAGGTGGAAGAGAAGTGTGCACACTCGGTGCTTGATTACTTTGCTTGTTATTATGTATGTTGTTTTTGTGAGAAACCACATGATAATGAGGTTGTTGTGACACATTTTGAACACCTTGATTCCTTTAAGTAATTTTCTTTGCAAAATTGAAGATGTAACCAGGAGGTCGAGATGGTTTTGGAACACCTCAAACTGTAATCATAGGTTTAGAGATAGGAGGCAAATTAGGTGTCTCATGTACCATGATTTTATGAATAATTTGAACATTAATGTATGTATTCACTATCCCCTTAGTGGGTGGAATAAGCCTATTAATGATGATGGAATTGACATTGTTATCTATTTGAGAAATACAATATTTAGGATGATGAGATGAATTCCAAGTATCTACCCATGGGGGATCCATTATAGGAGAATGCTCTTCATCCACTAATGCTTCATATTTTGAAGGGAGATCATTGGAATGAAGAGAGGGTAGAGTGATGTTAAGAAATGTATCAATGATTTCATCCTCTTGTGTCAAAATATCCTCATGAGTGGGAACCATTTTGGGAGAGGGATCCAAAACATAGGGTGACATAGGAAAAGCTAGGTCACCATCATATGTATTAGAGGGGCTTAGATCAATGGAAATGAAATTATCATGGCTTGTAGTAGAAGTAGAAGAAGAACTATCACCATCATATTTCTCATGACAATTCATGGAGATGAATTTAGTAATGTCTTCTGATATGGAAGGATATTCACCCATGAGAGTCATGAAGCTAGAAAAATCAAGTATGTGACAAAGGATATCATATATGGAACATATAGAAATATTAATATCATACATGGATGTTATGTGATCTAAAACATATGGGTGAATATTAATGAATTTAGAAAATATGCATGCAAAGCTTCCAAAGAGGAACAACTAGAAGAGGCCATGATGAAATGACTTGTCTAATATGTGCAAATATGATATGGAACAACAATGTACAATTCATGAATCAAGTACAACCAATATCAAAGTAAGATTGCAATCCAAGACCTACAAGTGCAAGAGAAGCAGGGTTAAATTTCAAAAATGTGATATTATTGGTAACCACAACAACTAAGTCTTGCAAATGTAAGATGTGTAGTATGTGTAAAATGAGTTTCTATATGATTTATCCACTTAAATTCAACAAATATTTAGAGAAATTTTCTTTGATGAGGATGCATAAGTGCTTAATGAGGTATGCAATTAGAGAGTTTTTGTTTATGCCATTGCTTTCAAATTTTAAAGAGAAGATGGATGCATGAATGTTCTTGCTTTCTAAATTAAACAAATATGAAAAATATGATGAGTTACAACAACTTAAAATCATATTTGGTAATCCTTCATCATGACAAAGATCTTAAAATAAGATTTGGAATATAACAACTAAATGCAAGACTAGCTAGGGTTTCACCATCAAACCCTAGATCTTAAATGTTCATTCCTTAAACCAAAATTCTTTCATGCAAGAATTATTTCTGAACACAAATGATATTTATGAAATGTTACAAAAATTCCAAATCAGATTTGACCACCAATTATCACCAACAAAATTTGGAACAAGAGTTTAATTAACACACCCTAGGTGCAAGACTAGCTAAGTTTCCCAAAAATGCAATATTTTTGAAAACCCTAATAATGAATAAGTGAAAATGCCAAACATATCACTAGGAAATGATTAAATAATGCAATATCAATCATATCTGATGCAAAAATCAGAAATTTAAATCATGCTATAATGATCTAAACTTATGAAATATAGACAATGTGACAAATATGTTTTTTTCTAAACCTACATCAAATGCTTGATTTTCTAATTTCAAATGCAAAGATTCAAGAATGTTCTTTTCTTAAACACAAAGATGATATGCTACAGAAAATGAAATCAATTTAATCAACTAAATAATGCAACAACACACTAATCTACAAACCCTAGGTTCAAGACTAGCTAGGTTTTCTAAGAATGCAAGGTTTTTGTAAACGCTTACAATGAAACAATGTTAAAATAAGCTACGTAGCTATACAAAATGATGAATGAATGTAACCTAATCAAATCTAGGGAAGAAAAATAAATCATATCTTTAGCAAGAAGGATGCTAAAGTGTAAGATACGTCAGGTTCACCAAAATGTTAGATGGAAAAGGGAGACTTAGCTTAAAACCCTAAACTAGGTTAAACCCTCTTCTACCAACATTGGAACAAACTGAGCTTGGATTCTACCCTTAAAGGAGAGCCAAACAATAGGGATTTTGTCCCATCATTGTATAAATGAGTGTCAACCAAATTCAACCAACCAAACTAGGGCAAAGCATGAAACACTAATTGAGCAAGATCGGTAAATAGCATATGAACAGAAATATAAATAAAAAATCTAATACCACAACAAAGATCAAGGAACAAAGGAGAACCTGGATCTATCTTCTATTGGAGTTAGTCCAGATAACTAAGAGGGGGGGTGAATCAGTTGTCCAACAAAATTAACCTTTTCTCCTTTTAAACTTCTTTCACAACTTACAAATAGATTAATGATGTAAACATTAAAGCATGAAACAATAACACATGAGCAGAAACACAATTAACACACTCGACACCAAGATTTTTGATGTGGAAACCCGGTTAAGGGAAAAACCATGGTGGGGGTTAACCCACAAGATTCTTACCCTATTAAAAGTACTTGAAAATGGGAAGGCACTTGCCTTCGGACGCACTGCCCAGAGCTCACTACTCAAAAGAGGTTCACTGCCTACAGAATTTATGTTTAATACAAAAGAATTAACTGAGAGTTAGCATCTTCTTCATGCCTGGTTTAGTTTCTTTGAATGCTCACAAAACTTCTTCTCTTCTCACAAATACTTCTTCACTATCACTTCATCCCATACTGTTCTTGTTCCTTTGCTCCTGCTCTTCTCTGCTCTACCTTTGATCCTTTCTTTGGATTTTTTTTTGTTTCACACAAGGATGATTTTCAACAACTCAACTACATGCCTTTATATGCTTCATCAACCTTGGAATAAACATCAAGGTCAGTATTACAAGCATTTGACTTAATGTGAATCACTAAGCTGTTGTCCAAACATAACTGGGACTCAAATCTTCCTTGATCAACATGCCATGCTCCATCAAATTGCTCTTAGATTATCTGTAACACTCTTGAATCATCCGGTCGGCCAAGACTGGGAAGAATAGCAACACCAAGAAGGAAATCTTCACCAACAAGCTCAAACTTCAATGTGGACCTCCAACATAGTAGTCACATGATCCAGAGACCTCCACAAGCACACTGAATTCAACAAAAAACATTTGCACTCGTCCAAATCATCAGAATCACTTGCATCTTCATCCAAAACCTCAAGAACACTGTCTTCCATTACTGTCACACAAGAAAGATTGCTTGCAGACCTCCAAACCATGAACCACTTGAGTTGATGATACACACTGACTTCCTAAACATGCCTCTAGATCCGCAGATCATAATATTTCAGTGCGGAGCAATCCGGACCAATTTATTGTCACTCTATCTCTTTTGAACAACTGCCAAAACTTGGTTCTACTCAAATGGCCATAGCTTCTTCAAATCTTCATGTGGACCTCTCAAATCTTAAGTGGAGCTACTTCAGACAATCCTCTATGTAGCCATATGGTCCACATACATTTATATTTATTAATTTTCTCAATATCCTCAACATTCCAGTCTTCTAAACATGCAAAAAAATGGAATACAGTTGACACCAATGGCAACAAGGATATGTTGACATCAATGACAACACCGATTAGACACATATTTGCAATAATCTCCCTCTTTGTCATTGATGGCAACATATGATGTGAAAAACCATCAAGACAAGAAATTCTCCCCCTTTCTCTTATCACTTCTGCAACTACTTTCTTCACTACTCCCCCTTTCATCAACAACTAGTTTTTCACATGACTTCTCTCCCCCTTTGACATCAATGACAAAGGGCACATATTTGCAATCTTTTCTCCCCCTTTTTGTTTCAGGATGATCTCCAAAATTTGCATACTGACTACTCCTCCTAAGTAGTATCTCCTTAACATCAATCCGGATCACAAGATATGATTTGTGCATTCCACCGAATGGATGTACCTTAGTGCATCTTAGTTCAGAACAGGAGGGATAATAACCCCTAACTTCTCTCTAAGATACTCAAAAGTATCCTTAGGTAGAGTCTTGGTGAAAATATCCGCAATCTGATCCTTTGAAGAAACAAACTCCATTTTGACTTCATTCTCACTTACTTTCTCTCTCAAGAAATGAAACTTGATGGATATGTGCTTAGTCTTTGAATGCAACACCAGATTATTTGAGATGTTTATTGCACTTGAATTATCACAGAAGATTGTAATAGGTTCTTCAAACACAATTCTGATATATTTCAACATTTGCTTCATCCACAAGATTTGAGTACAATTGCTTGTTGCTGCTATATACTCTGCCTCTATAGTAGATAGAGATATTACCTCCTACTTTCTGCTCAACCAATAAACCAATCTACTTCCCAAGAAGAATGCACCACCACTAGTATTTTTCTATCATCCACATCTCCTGGCCAATCAACATCTGTATATGCATGAAGAGTGAAGTCATTATCCTTTGGATACCATAAGCCATAATCAAGTGTCCCTTTGAGATATCTAAAAATTCTCTTGACTGCTACAACATGGGATTCTCTTGGATTAGTTTGAAATCTAACAACAAGTTGAACTACATTCATGATATCAGGTCTGGTCTGAGTCAGATAGAGCAGTCCCCCAATCATTGATCTATACCTTTTTTGATCTGCCTTAGGTGAATTATCATCTTTACTCAACTTGCATCCGATTACCATAGGAGTACTTATTGGTTTTGAGTCCTCCATTCCAAACTTTTTCAACAATTCTCTCACATATTTAGACTAAGATATGAAGATACCTTTATCTGACTGAGTGATTTGTAGACCTAAGAAGAAATTCATCTCACCAAACATGGACATTTCAAATTCACTTTGCATCTGATCAACAAATTTCTTACACATACTTCCATTTCCACCAAAAATGATATCATAAACAAATACCTCAATAATTAATATGTGCTCATAATCAATCTTGAAATAAAGATTACTATCAGCAATGCCTTTGCTAAATCTTATTTTTAGTAATCTTGCACACTAGGCTCTTGGGGCTTGTTTAAGTCCATACCAAGCTTTTCTCAGTCTGCAGACCATATCTTCTTGATCAGACAACTAGAATCCTTCCGGTTGCTCAATGTAGACTTCTTCTTCTAGCTCTCCATTCAAGAATGCTGACTTGACATCCATCTGGTATACCTTGAAATCTTTGAAAGTAGCAAATGCAAGAAATAATTTGACTGCTTCTATTCTTTCTACCGGAGCAATAGTTTCTTCAAAATCAATTCCTTCCACTTGAGAATATCCTTTGCATACCAACCTTGCTTTGTTTCTTACAACTTCACCATCTTCATTTAGTTTATTTTGGAAGACTCATTTAGTTCCAATCACATTTTTGTCCTTTGGTCTAGAAACAAGATCCCAAGTGTGATTCTTTTCAATTTGCATTAATTCTTCTTCCATTGCTTTTATCCAGTTTTCATCATTGCAGGCTTCACTTACTGATTTTGGTTCAATCTTTGAAATCAAATAAATCTCTTCTTGATCTTCAACAATTCTTCTCCTAGTTTGAACACCTTTATTTCTATCTCCTATTATCTGACCTTCAAGATGATTCATCCTTACATACCTGGGAGTTTTGGGATTTGCTTGAACTTCTATTTCTTGAACTTGTTCCTCAACTTCTACATTATCCTGTTGAGTCACTGGATTTTTCGGATCAATCTAGATCTGAGTCTAGGTTTGAACCTATCTTCCTTGACTTTGACTTTCATCTTGATCATCTGATTCATATCCGCAAGACCTGGAATGTCCTTTGCTTTCATCAACTCTGACATTTGCACTTTCAAAAATCTTTTTCAATCTCTTGATAAAGCACTGGTATGCCTTGCTTTGAGTAGAGTAACCCAAAAATATTCCTTCATCACTTCTTGTATCAAACTTGCTTAGATCCTCATCTCTTTTGATATAGCATTTACTACCAAAAACTCTAAAATATCTCACAGTAGGAGATGACCAAACCATAGTTCATAAGGTGCCTTACCAGAATTGCCTTTGATCTACACCTGGTTAAGAGTGTAGACAACAATACTGACAGCCTCTCTCCAATAGACTTGTGGAACATTTGTTTCCATCATCATGGTCCTAGCAGCTTCTTGAGTGGTCCAGTTTTTTCTTTCCACAACTCCATTCTGCTGAGGAGTCCTAGGAGCAAATAATTGTCTTTTTATTCCTTGTTTTCCAAAGAATGAATCAAACTCGCTAGAGGTAAAATCTCCACCTCTGTCAGATCTCAGACACTTTATCTTCACACCAATCTCATTCTCCACCATGACTTTGAATATTTTGAATTTATCAAGAGCTTTTGATTTCCTTTTAGGAAGGTTACCCACATCATCAGGGAGTAATCATCAATCAACAACATAAAATATTTGTTTCCTTGCACACTCCTAATTCTAGTAGGACCACAAAGATCAGTATGCATAAGTTCCAACAACCCACTTGAAGACTGTTCTTTCCTCTTGAATGAGGTTTTGTATTGTTTACCTAATTGACATTCTCTGCACATGCTATCAGTAGGTTTCACAAGTCTTGGGAGATCTCTTACAGCCTGAGTGGAACTTATCTTGACAATGTTATCAAAATTCACATGACACATTCTCCTATGCCAGAGCCAACTCTAATCAGCTTGAGCAATCAAGCAACTTTTACTAGAACTACTTAAATGAAAGATGTTACCTCTAGTTTGAGTACTAGATGCAATTTTAGTTCCAGAGCTTTCCAAGATTCTACATTTTCCATCCTTGAATCAGAGATCATAGCTCTTGTCAACCAACTGTCCAACACTGAGAAGATTGTGCTTCAATCCTTCCACATACAAAACATCATTAGTGTTATTCTTACCATCAAAAGAGATGGATCCTCTACCATGGATTCTACCAGCTAAGTTGTCTCCAAATTTCACAAATCCACCTTCATATTTCTCAAAGTTTACAAACTTACTTTTATCACCAGTCATATGATGAGAGCATCCACTATCAATCACCCATTTATACTTTTCAACAACCTGAGCAGCCAAGGCACTTTCCACATTTGCATAGCTAGTATATTTAATAGACACTGAATCTTCTTCTTTGATAGCAATGAACACCCAATCACCTTTAGTGGAACCTCCATGATCAGATTCATCATCTGTGACTCCTTCTTCTCCAGCTTCTTGGACATAGTAACATTTCTTCTGACCTTTATATCTGTTAGGGTTTGGCTTTGAAAATTTCTCCAGACATCTTGAGGCAAAATGACCAATCTTATTACAAGCAAAA
This sequence comes from Cunninghamia lanceolata, assembly GCA_027924645.1. Lineage (NCBI taxonomy): Eukaryota > Viridiplantae > Streptophyta > Pinopsida > Cupressales > Cupressaceae > Cunninghamia > Cunninghamia lanceolata. The sequence goes on along the minus strand of BSBN01001306.1, from coordinate 488,491 downwards.
CATTTGAATGACAAATTTCCTTCATACTTACCAGAACCTCTTGGAATTCTTTTGGCAATAAGAGCTTTAAGTTCTGTAGAGTCAATTTCATCATCTTCAAGATCCTTCCTTGCTTTAGCAAATCTATTTGATCTTCCTGAAGAGCTTTCACCTGGATCATATCTTTTCTTTCCATGAATAATGGCTTTAAATGCAGATTCAGACTTAGGAAGAGAATCACCAAACTCACTCATTTCAAATGTTGAAAGCTTACCAACCAACTGATCCCTTGTAATAGTTGTCACGGTTCTGATCTCTTCAATGGCAGCAACTTTATGCTTATAAGTCGAAGGTAAAGATTTGAGCACTTTGGCAACAATCTTTGATTCTTCCAATACTCCACCAGCATTCCTGATACCAGTCACAAGTTCATTCACTTTCTGCATGTAGGAAGTAATGTTTTCATCTCCACTCATCATCAATCTTTCGTATTTACCCTTCAGGATTTGCAACTTGGCACATTTGACATATTTGTCACCTTCATATAGATTTTCTAACTTTTTCCAGATTTCATGGGCATTTTTCAATTCCATGACATTTGCCAATTCTGTATTAGTCAGTTCAATAATGCTTCTTTAGCTTGAATATTGCATTCAGCTTCCCTGAGTTTGTCTAGAATTATAGGGCCATTTTTTGGGATCTTATACTCTTTCTCAGTTATCGACCAAAAGGCATCACCCATACATTCTAAATGACACTGCATGCACACCTTCGAAAGGGAGTAATTAGTTCCATCAAAACTCAGACTTTCCTTCTTATAAGTCTACATCTTGGATCTCCTCAAGCGGCCAAGCTTCTTTTAGAGGAGCTGGCTCTGATACCAATTGTTGGAGTTAGGCCAGACAACTGAAGGGGGGGTGAATCAGTTGTCCCACAAAATTAACCTTTTCTCCTTTTAAACTTCTTTCACAACTTACAAATAGATTAATGACATAAACATTAAAGTATGAAACAATAACACATGAGCAAAAACACAATTAACACACTCGACACTAAGATTTTTGACATGGAAACTTGGTTAAGGGAAAAACCACGGTGGGGGTTAACCCACAAGATTCATACCCTATTAAAAGTACTTGAAAATGGGAATGCACTTGCCTTCGGGTGCACTGCCCAGAGCTCACTACTCAAAAGAGGCTCACTACCTACAGAATTTATATTTAATAGAAAAGGAATTAACTGAGAGTTAGCATCTTCTTCATGCCTAGTTCAATCTCTTTGAATGCTCACAAAACTTTTGCTCTTCTCACAAACACTTCTTCACTATCACTTCATCCCATACTGTTCTTGTTCCTCTGATCCTGCTCTTCTCTGCTCTGCCTCTAATCCTTTCTTTGGATTTTTTTTGTTTCGCACAAGGATGATTTTCAACAACTCAACTACATGCCTTTATATGCTTCATCAACCTTGGAATAAACATCAAGGTCGGCACTACAAGCATTTGACTTAATACAAATCACTAAGTTGTCAACTAAACATAACTAGGACTCAAATCTTCCTTGATCAACATTCCATGCTCCATCGAATTGCTCTTAGATCATCTACAACACTCTTGAATCATCCGGTCGGCCAAGACTGGGAAGAACAACAATACCAAGAAGGAAATCTTCACCAATGAGCTCAAAATTTAATGCAGACCTCCAACATAGCAGTCACATGATCCAAAGACCTCCACAAGCACATTAAATTCAACAAAAACATCTGCACTCATGCAAATCATCAGAATCACTTGCATCTTCATCCAGAACCTCAAGAACATTGTCTACCATGACTATCACACAAGAAAGATTGCTTGCAGACCTCCAAACCATGAACCACTTGAGTTGATGATACACACTAAATTCCTAAACACGTCTCTAGATACGTAGATCATAATATTTCAATACGGAGCAATCCGGACCAATTTACTATCACTCTATCTCTTTTGAACAACTGCCAAAACCTGGTTCTACTGAGATGGCCATAGCTTCTTCAAATCTTCATGTGGACCTCTCAAATATTAAGTGGAGCTACTTCAGACAATCCTCTACACAGCCATATGGTCCACATACATTTATCTTCATTAATTTTCTCAATATCCTCAACATTCTAGTCTTCTAAACATGCAACAAAATGGAATACAGTTGACACCAATGGCAACAAGGATATGTTGACATCAATGACAACACCGATTAGACACATATTTGCAACATCTTTAGGAGTAGAGATGTACTAGGGCAATGGGAACCCTAGACCCAAATTAGGTTTCTGCAAGATCTCTAGATCTGGGTGCCTTTTCTTGTGTGTCTTCCTGTCTCTTGTCACTTTTTATCTTCAAAGTCCTTTGGATGTGACCTGTACACAAATAAGAAGGAAAGAGGGTTGGTGTTATTTAAGAGCTTGCTTAAGTCAAGATCCATGAATGGTGTTTCCACCTCCAAAATAGTGATGATGAGATATCAAAGAGTGTGTTCCCTAGGAGGGCAGAGGTAAATTTGAAGTAGAATGGAATGCTATAATAAAGAATGAAGGAAAGAAGTCACCATGAGCATAGAAACCCTAGCTTGCTTGATGTGGCGTCACAACTTGACTCAAGAAGTTGGTGTAGCCTCAAATAAGTAGAGAGATCTTCACAAGACCTACAAGAAGTTAGTACAACAACAATAATCCACCATAGAGAGCTTTAAAGAAGAATAGAGAGCATGAGAGAGAAGGAGAGAGAGTGCATGTGTGCCTAGATTGCTTAGATGTTCAAATTAATAAACTAACTTGCTTATATATGCATTCCCGCTCACCAACAATGAATAAAACCAAATGGGGCTGACCTGTATCAGCCAACGAGGTGTTCTAAGCTGACACCACAAAATTAGGTCTGTGGCTAACATCTGGGATGAGGGCGTTAGGTGCCTTGGTCCTTTAGATCCACAAACTCCAGGGAGTGTCAATTAAGGTGGGCTTTGACCCATCCTAAGTTTTTTTTGTTGGGTTCATTCATCAGGATCAAGAATTTATTCTAGTTTATTTTGTCGGGTTTATTCATCAGGATCAAGAATTTATTGTTTTAGGTCCACCCGGGTGCTAAACTAGGTGTAAAATGGCAAGGGTACACATTTTATTCCATAACAGATTGTTTTGGACTAGTTTTCATACGACGTTGGAGAGTAAGTCTTCAACTTAAGTCTCATGCATCCCATAACAATTTCCACACCGTATCCATAATAAATGCCACATTGTCATTTTTCATTCATTCCATAAGAAAACACTTGACATTCAAACAAAACAACAATCATGTAATACCTTGTGCCCTAGCAAAAATCACAAGCATTAGTCCACATTTTGAAACAATAGTGTCACATGATTTGATATCAATCATCATCATCAAGCCTTATCGAGGGATATATCATTCCCTTCAACAAGCGCCTATTCAAACATCATCCAAATATTTGGCAAGAGATTTAATGGTTGTGTGACTTATGTCATCATTTGGTCTTTTATTTTTTATTTTTATCTTTTCTATCTCCTTCTCATGCTTCCTCAATACCACCTAGATCCATTCATATCTTGGTGTGTTACAACTAGCAGGGAATGGGGCATAGCATTTTGCGTGTTTGTTGGATGTTCTTATTACTCTAGCTAATATTCATATCTTGTGTGTAGTGGAATAGATTTTTGCATACCAGTCATCCTTTGCATCTAAGGTCATTTCATACCTTTTTGTGCATTTGGATTTTAATGCTCTAAGTCTTCTTCCTCACACATTTAGACAAGGTTGTATTACGTTGGGCATGTATAAGGATACCCTTTTTGTTTGTAGTGTCAAGTCCATGCAAAGGATACAAAGTCACCATAGTTCCTTATACCATGTTACATAATATCCTATTGCTATATTAAATAAGGACTACTCTCTACATTATACCAGCATAACCATACCTTTTTTATCCATTACCTACATCCATAACCCATCTATTTTCCTATCCTATTCTAGAGCATTCTTTTTCACTCACCTATCACCTATCGCATTCATATCAATCCATACATTCATCACACTCCTAATATTCATCCTAACATTTCATTCTACATTCTACTTAATTTCACCCCCAAACCTCTATTTTCACTTCTTTTTCATCCTATCCACCTTTTGACATCCATGTATCCCGTCTTCACTCCATCCTTCCTTCGATATTTTACCCAATTTTTTTATTTTTGATTAAACTTTCAAGGGGGCATCCATCATCCATTATTCTTTGTTTCATCATTGACTGGGACAAATTCTTTGACATGACACCAACTTGACGAGATGTCGTATCAAAGAGGGGCAAAATGTAGACACCTAAAAATGACCATGTGTTCACTATCATTTTCGACATAGTCCTAACACCACCTTGCATCCTAACATGTCTTCTAAATTAATTAAATAATCCCTCTTTCATTAATCCATTCTTCCAATATTAAATAAATAAATTTTATTTATTTATTTAATTTACCATTTCCTCTTAAATTAATTAATAAATTCTATTTATTTAATTAATTTATCATTTTCTAACAACTTTCTCTCCATTAATTAATTAAATAATTTTATTATTTAATTAATTTACCATCTCACATGCTCATCCTTATCACTTACAACAATTATTAAATATTTGATTTCCATTATTAAATAATTGATTTTAATTATTAAATGATTGATCAAAAATTAAATTCACTTTTCATCTCAACCATCCACTATCATACTACATCTTTTAATCTCAACCATTCAAATAAAATAATTCTCTATAAAATCCTTATCCGGTACTATAATGCTCTCATCTAATCTCAGTCATCCATTTCATCTCTTAATCCTAGCCATCCATCCTATCACTCAACACCCTATAAATTGAGCCTCTCACATCATTATCACAACACATGATCCATATGAAAGTAAATGTTGTTAAAATCCATATCATTATCATACTCATTTGCCTTCATTATTGACATTTCCATACCTAGGTTATGTTGGTTTTGTGAGCAGTCCACATGCATTATATATCAAAAGAACAAAGCTAGTAGAACTAGGGTGCACTCTACTCTGTTCTATCAAGTGTGAAGGGGTGATTGAAGGTATTGAGTTATATTGCATTATCTTCCATTATTTACCTTGAGTCATTTTCTCATCCACAATGACAAAGTGGAGGTTGATATTTCTCAAGAGGAAGAGGTAGATTTAATGTAGGAAAGCCATCAATGTACTATTATTATTGTAAAAGATTTGGCTCTTCTCTACTCTATTTATGTGAAACATTTATAGGGACCCACCTTGCCTAGGGATAGCAGGGTTCCTCCACCCATGGCCAACATGAGGGATAAGAGTCCCAATCAAGTGGAAGTAGGTGTTCTTTGCAAAGCTCAAGGGAAACAGGGATAGTTCGGTATTGTTTGTTCATGAATCCCTAGTCTTTCAGGGTCATTGGTTCTAATGATGTGGGATGTGCTAACAAGTTCAACTTTATCTATTTGTTCCATATTTATATGGAGTGAGTATAGAATATGGCATTTGACTTTGAAAAATTAATATCTTATAGGAAAATATTAAATGTTGTGTACTGCTCCAAGTGAACCCATAATTGGAATGAGGAAAATCTATGAATATAAGAGTTGTTATTCCTCTAAAATCAATTATTACAAATTCAATAATTCAAATGAAGGAAAAAAATGAAATATGCAAAAGAAAACAAAAAGAATGAAAATTGTCTAAAGAAAGGAAAAGGTGAAGATTCACCACACTACTCTCTTTCATGCAATGAAGTTGAAAACATAAGTAATGAGGTATGGTTTCTAGATTCAGGTTGCTCTAATCATATGACAAGTTGTAGAGAAGTATTTTTAAATATTGAAAAAAATTAAAAGTGAAGATTGGACGATAATAAAGTACTTGAAGTTTGTGGAAAAGGAAAACTGGATATAGACACTAGACAAGGAAGAGAAAACATTGCTAATGTATACAACTCACCACAACTAAGGCATAATTTGATGAGTGTTGGTTAGCTAGTTGAGAAAGGAATTAAACTTGTATTTTGATGACAAAGCTTGTACTATCAATGATAACAAATAAAGAGGAAAGATAATTTCTATTGTGGAGATGAAAAACAACCAAATGTTCCCATTGAGAATACAAGAAAGTGAATCAAATTGTTGTTATGTGACTATTGAGGATGCAAGTTGGTTATTACACAAAAGGTATGGATATTTTAATTTATAGGGATTGAATATGTTGTATCAAAGGAATATGGTACACGGGTTACCGAAGATTCAAGGAAAAGGAAAGGAAGTGTACAAGGATTGTGCACTTGGAAAACATCATAGGGACAAGTTTCTCAGAAGTGCATGGACAGTAAATCATAAATTGGAGCTTATTTAGATTTGTGTGGTCCTAAAGCATAGGTATGAACTACTACATGATTGTATTATTGATGACTTTACTATATACATATAGGTTTATTTTTTGGACAATAAGAGTGATGCTTTTGAATCATTCATAATGTCTAAAGTCATGGTAGAAAAATAAAGTGGAAGATACATAAAGTGTTTAAGAACATGTAGAGGTGAATTTTGTTTAGAAGAATTTAATGAATTTTGTGCAAGGAGTTGAATTAAGAGATAGTTAACACCACCTTATACACCACAATAAATGGAATGGCATAAAGAAAGAATAGAATAATAATAGAAGTAGCAAGAAGTATGCTGGAAGCAAAGAGTATAGACAAAACATTTTTGGCAAAAGTAGTTAACATTGTTGTTTACATCATGAATATGAGCCTAGCTATTATGGTAATAAATAGAACATCCTATGAATCTTGGTAAAGGAGAAAGCCTATAGCGGAACACTTGAAAGTTTTTGATTGTTTACCTTATGTTAACATAAACAAAGAGAAAAAAAAGAAATTGGATGTAAAGAATGAAGCATGTGTATTTTCAAATTATAGTGTAGAAAACAAAGCGTCCAAGTTCTATTCCCTTCAATATAGGAATACCATTATTCCAAGAGATGATATATTTGTTGAAGGAGGAGTCTATGCAAATCATTTGGAGAATTAAAGGCAAGGGCATAAAAAATAAATAAAAAATTCCATAGACAAAAAAATGGAGCAGATGGGCGATGCGAAAAAGCAAGCAGGAGTGCTTTTTATAGAAGAAGGTGGTGAAGGCAGTAAAGGAGATGAAGCATTTTACAACAAAGGAGAAAAAGTGCCCTATGTTGTGACAGGAGTCAACACAATCCCAATCAGTAGAGAAAGGAGAACTTATGTAGATATTACCAAAGGAGAGGCAAGTCTGAAATAGGAAGATGAACTGGTAATAGATGTGAAGGAAAAAGTCGACAAAGATATTGAAGCCTTGGAGCGAACAACAATAATAGGTAGGGTAATCGGAAGGAACAGATCCAAGTTACAAATCAAGGAATGGATTGGCGAAAACTGGGAAACGGCAGAAATTGTCCATTTCATCCCTAAGCAATTTTTTGTGGTTGATTTTCAAGGGGAGGCCGAAAGGGATAAAGTTCTGGAAAAGTTTCCGTGGAAGATAGGGCCAAATCACATATATGTGTAGAAGTGGAGACCAAATTTTAATCTGAAGAACTTCGATCCCTATAAAGAACCAATATGGATAAGGTTTTATAATCTATCATTTGAATACTGGTCAGGAGGCTGTCTATACCAAATAGGAGATTCTCTGGGAAATGCGGTGGACTCGGATATGGGAAATAGCGATTCAATCTATCTCACAAGAATCAATTTGATAGCAATAAAGAAAATTCTGAAGAAATTAAAGTTGATCACCTTAGTAGGAGCTTGGGAATAGACCATTGAGCTTGAGGAGAGAAAGTTCTTTTGTCTTAAATGTAAAAGCAGAAGGCACATGGAATCAAGATGCCCTAGAAACCCAAAAGAGGAAGTGAATAACATATCTTGTGTGAACAATGGGAATGATGGAAAAAAGAGGGAGGAATTGGAGACTCAGGAGACGGAGAAGGAAAATATAATCTTTCAAAACTCAGGAAGGAGACCGGGAGTCTTGGCAGAATTGGCAAATAGGGAGCCAATGATTCCAGTCAAGGAGGATGAGAAGGTATCAAAACTTGAATTAGGGGCGAATTTAGAGGATCTCTCCCTAGAAATTCCAAAGAAGCCAGTAGACAGGATGGAGAGGAATGAGCAAATCCAACCTCTAGAAGAGTCGGAGGCATTGGTAAGCAAAAGTAACCAAGAAGTCAGGGAGGATTCCAATCCAGAGGTAGTTTTGGAAACCTTGGAAGCAGAAGAGAGGTTAAGTGAGTTTTGGTCGGAAGATGAGGAGGCTGCGGAGGACAAGGAGGAGATCAGAATAGTAGATCATAGACACATTAGTCAAACTGATGCAAGAGGTACTCGAGGCAAATTTGGAACAGGGAAGAAGTTAGGAAGGAAGACAGATAAGGAAAAAAGAGAGGATTATACAGCGGACAAAGGGCTGATAAGCATCAAAAAATATATGTTGAGATCCAAGGGAGGAAGCGCCTCCCTTGGGAAGCTATTAAAATCTTATTATGGAATGTTAGGGGCTTAAATACCCCTAACAAAAGGTGCGTAATCAAGTGCCACCTATCTAAACTGATGATGGATATAATTTTGTTGCAAGAAACTAGGTTGGTCCAGGAAGAAGCTATGAATTTCTTAAGGCATTGCAGGCCCCTAACAGGAGTGTTTAGTGATCCAAGGGGGATGGCAGGGGGTGTTGGGTTGATGTGGAATCCATCCAAAGTAGACATCAGAGAGATTGAGATATGCCAAAACTAGATTTCAGGTAAAGTTTATATGACTTAATCCAATGTTAATTTTTGAATATTTAGTGTTTACGGCCCTGTCAAATCAGAGGAGAAGAGAGAAGTTTAGAGGAGTATTTTAAATAAATTTCAGGCAATTGGAGAAGAAAGAGTGATATTGGGAGGAGACTTTAATGTGGTGTTAGGTCTAGAGGAAAAAAGAGGAGGCATAAGAATAGAGAATAGCACTGCAAAAGATTTCAGGAAATTTGTAGAGGGAAGTCTATTAGACTTTCCACCTAAAGAAGGTAGGTTCACCTGGACCAACAGAAGGGAAGGCTTCACTAATATTGCTAAACGGTTGGACAGATTTCTGTGTAGCATGGAATGGTTGGAAACATATTTAGGGATAGAATCAAGTATCTTGCCTTGCTCCTTGTCTGATCATTATCCCATCAAATTAGAGATTAGCACACTAGTCAAGCCCAGGAATTCATATTTTAAATTTGAAAAAATGTGGTGGAGAAGAGAGGAGTTGGTAGACCTGATCGAGTAGTGGTGGTCAGAGATACCTGGATGTGGAGGTTTGGTCAGTTATATATTTTGTAAAAGACTGGCACATGTTAAGAAAAGATTAAAGGAATGGAATAAAGAAACTTTCAAAGATGTCTTTTTAGAAAAGGAGAGAGTAGAGGGAGAATTGGAGGCTCTAAACAAAAAAATAATAAAGGATGAAATGTTTCAAAGTGATTATAGAAAAGAGAAAGAATTAATGGCAGAACGGGATGAACTCCTAGCTAGAGAAGAAGAGTATTGGAGGAATAAAGCTAGAGAAGTTTGGCTAGAAGCGGGGGATAGAAATACAATTTTTTTTCACAATTCAGTGAAAGCAAGAAGAATGATGAACAAAATTTTAGAGCTCACCAACAAGAATGGAGATGTTTTAAAGGAACTCGAAGACATAGAGATGGAAGTGGTGAACTATTTTCAAAATTTCTTAGCCCCTAAGGAAGGGTTCGATTGGAGGAATATTGATCCGGCCACAAGTTGCATAAATCAAATTCTTAGGGATGAAGAAAGGGAAAAATTAGAGGAACCTTTCACAGAGGAGGAAGTTAAGAAGGCAGCTTTTCAATTGCATCTGGACAAGGCACTAGGCCCTGATGGGTTCCTGACCTTATTTTTCTAGAAGTGTTGGTCTATTGTGGGCAAGGAGGTTTGGAGAATCGTTGAAGACTTCAAAAAGAACAAATTTGTAAAAGAAATCAACAACACAGTAATCACGCTTATTCCAAAAAAATTAAAATGCAAGACGGTAAGTGATTTCAGGCCCATTTCTTTATGCAATACGGTTTATAAAATAATGGCCAAATCAATAGCAAACAGACTCAAACCTATCCTTGGAAGAATTATCTTTGAAAATCAAAATGGCTTTATGCTAGGGAGGGAAATTGCTGATAGCATTATATTGGTTAATGAAGTAATCCACTCTATCAATCAATCTAGACAGAAAAGTATGCTAATAAAACTTGACATGAGCAAGGCCTATGATAGAGTAAGATGGAATTTTTTATTAAAGATACTTGAGAAAATGGGTTTTAGCCAGAAATGGCTCGAAGGCATTTTCCAGTGCATATCCACGCCAAGAATGTCAGTAGCAGTGAATGGCTTATTATGCGGGTTTTTCAAAATTTCCCAAGGACTGAGGCAAGGGGACCCCTATCCCCGTGCCTATTTGTTTTAATGACAAAAGCTTTGGGAATTATGATCCAACATTGCCAGAGGTCTGGAGGTTGGAAAGGAGTCCAGGTGGCCAGGGATATAGAACCAATCACCCATGCTTAGTTCACAGATGACACCTTGCTATTTGGGGAAGTGAGTTTAACAGAAGCAGAGGTAATAAGGGGGGTTTTGGATTGCTACACAAATCTCTTAGGACAAATAATAAACATTGAGAAGACAAGAATGTTTCTTTTCAACATTTTGAAAAGATGGCAACAACAGATAGAGACTATTTTGGGTTGTCAAGTTGATTCTCTACTAGCCAAATATTTAGGGGCTCCTCTATTTTGTGGGGCAATTAAGTCACAATTATGAGAAGAAGTGATTGCCCAATCCAAAAATAAAGTGGAAGCTTGGAAAGGAAGGTGTTTAACTCTAGCAGGAAGGATCACTATGCTCAAAGCAGTGCTAGGGGCAGTCCCGATTCATTTAATGTCATGCTTTCCTGTGCCAAACAAAGCAAAGAATAATCTAGAAGGTGGTTGGAAAAGGTTTCTATGGGAAGGATCAAAGGATGTAAGAAGAAACCCTTTAATTGGATGGAACAAAGCTACTTGCCCACAGGACAAAGGTGGAATGGGAATGAGGGAATTGAAGCTTCAAAACGAAGCGTCGGGAGCTAAACTGGTATGGAAATTGGTCAAACAACCCCAAAAATTATGGTGTAGAATAATGCAAAGTAAATATTTGGATGATTTGGACCCTAATAAAATCTTGACTATTGCGAATCCAGGGGGTGGTTCGGTAGTTTGGAATTTTATAAAACAATGCAGACCCCTAATACTGGACCATTTGACGTGGAGTATAAATGATGGGAAAAAAACAAACTTTTGGATGGACTCGTGGGAAGGATGGCCATCACTAGATAATTTTCAAGAGTTCCAAGAATTAAAAACACAAATGAGTCAAGCCAAAGGGGAAAAGGTGGCAGACTATTTCGAAGAAAGGGTTGAACAAGGTAGAGTGAAATGGGTGAATGCGGAGGAGTTCAATGTGGAGGATGCAGTCAAAAGGAAATTCACTGAAGTTCTTAATGAAAGAATAGTATGCATGAATCGTGATCTGGATGAAATTCTTTGGTGTGGAGCCAAATTGGGACAATACATAGTTAAGATAGGATACCACCTTTTAAAAATGGACAGAAATAGTAATTTCACTGAGTGTTGGCAAAAAAAACTCTGTTGGGACAATCAAGTATTGCCCAAGGTAGGAGCCTTCCTCTGGACGGTGCTCCACAAGAGCATTCTAACTAGGGAAAAGCTGCAGAGTCTGGGCATAAATGGGCCAAATAGATGTATTTTATGTAAACAACATGAGGAGATTCTCGATCATTTGCTTCTGGGCTATTAGGTAGTCGGATGTGTGGAATCATTTTTTGAATATTCTAGGGTGGAAAGGAGCTAAGAGTTTTTCAATAACAGACTTCTTGAAGAGCTGTCCATTGCTTCAAAAGAAAGGTTTATGGGGTGGTTTGTGGACTTCTCTCCCCTACATGGTAGTCTGGCATATTTGGAGGGAAAGAAATCAAAGAATTTTTGAGGAGAAGGAAATTCTGACCGATAAGCTAATAAGGAAGGCAGAAATTGGTTTAGTAGAGATCTTAAATGCAAAAGTGGGGGAATGGGCAGAGGGAAGAAGAAAAGGGATCAAACTAGGTGGTTGGCCCCTCCTAGTGGCAGACTTAAGTTGAATTTTGATGGGGCGTCAAAGGGAAATCCAGGGCAGGTAGGTTATGGCTTTGTTGTCAGGAATGAGAGAGGAGCTCTCCTTTGGGCTACATCAGGCTATATGGGTGTAGCCTCAAACAATGCAACAGAGTTGGAAGCTTTGGCCCAAGGAGTAGCGGAATGTCAAAAAAGAGGGTGGTTATGAATTGACATTGAAGGGGATTCCAAGTTGATCATTAATGCGATTGTTAGAAATAACATGGAAAATTGGTTGCTAAAGAAGGGCGTAAGGAGAGTTAGGGATATGCTATAGAATCTTGATTTTTCTATTATCCACATTTTTAGAGAAGCTAATATGGCGGCAGACTTTTTGGCAAATCAAGGAGTCACGAGTGGTAAGAAGGACTTTAGCAGTTCGGACGCTACAAATTGGTTTGGTTTTGATGTAGTACTTCGATCAGATGTGGAGGGCTCTCAAATGGAAGGAGATCCTTGAGCTTTGCATCCGACGGTAGATGTATTGAGCTAGGAACAGAGCGAATATGAGAGGATTGGCTATGATGTGAGATTTGTAGATATGGAAATTTTAAAGGATCTGCGTTTCCGATTAGATTCCAGGATGGAGTACGGAGTCGAATGTTTGCCGAGACAAGCTTTTCTATTTATAGAGGAGTAAAGAAAGTTCATTCCATCTTGAAGCGATGGCAAAGATCATGGATGTTAAATGTTGGTGCCTGGAGGAAGGGAAGGAGCAGCAGGTGGGGTGTTTGTTTACGCTGAAGGAGGAAGCCGCGAGGGAGGTGATTTTGCAAGTGATTGGTGGAGGATCGTGGAGCAGAGGTCATGTACATGATGGTTAGGTTTATCAGTTGTTTTTTGCCAACATTTCATTAATCATGGGAGGTTCATTTTACGGGGTTGCCTGGGGAGCTCGACTGGTTGCTCGGTCCAACCACGCAGTAGTTATGGGGGAGATTGATGTTGTTGGTGCTGATCGGGTAGAGGAAACTTTGAAGGCAGCATACACAAGGAGGACTGGCTCAAAAAAGGCCAGTGATATTCTCGCCGCATACAAGGAAGGAATAGAGAACAAAAATTTGGAAACATTTCATAAACTGTTGCAGGAAAACAAAGGAGAGTTTACAGATGGTCAAGTGGGAAGGCTGTTGGAGGCTGTAGAAGGCATTATGATGATGCATGAAATTATGTAATAGTTTAGTATTAGTTTTTAGGTAGGAGGAATTGATAGCCTCGTTGTATGCTCTAGAGGCACTGATAGCCTTTAGTTATGTAGGGAACTTAGCATGGCATACCCATTAGGGTGTTAGCCAATAAATAAATATACTTTTTTTCAGTTTCATTCTATACAAAAAGGGAGCCATCCCCATGATGGCACTTGCCTAACAAAAAAAAAAAGAAATAGTAAGTCAATGAATAGTTTGGGATCAAGAATAAAAGGATAAAAGTTCAAGATAGATTACATCAAATTCAAGCATTGTTACACAAAGTAAGAAGGTAAACAAACACATGATCCTCCAATTCTAATATTTTATCACAATTTTTAAAGAAGATTAACAAGAAGTCAAGTTAGAGAAAGTAGTGAAGATGATGAATTGGTTAATTATGTATTTTTTTTTCAAATATTGAAATGCAACCTACTAAGTTTAAAGAAGTAGTTGAAAATAAAGAATAGATTAAAGCAATGGAAGAAGGGATTAATGATATTGAAAGAAACAAAATTTGGGAGATTTTAAAGCTACCAAAAGACAAAGAAGTGATAGGAACTAAATGGGTTTACAAGATAAAGTACAAGATTAATGGTGCCATTGAAAGATAGAAAGATAGATTGGTTGCAAAAGCATATGCTCAAAGGTATGGTATACATTATGAAGAAAGCTATTCACCTATTGCAAGGCATGTTATTATAATATTGGAATTATTATCAACAATATAGAAAGAATGGAAAGTACAACAATTAGATGTGAAGAGTGCATTTTTGAATGGATACATTGAAGAGGAAGTATATGTGAATTAACCACAAGGATTTAAAGGAGAAAACAAATAAGGATATGTTTACAAGTTGAAGAAAGTTGTAACATATGCCCCTATTCTGATTTTTTTTCTATTTTGTTGTTTGCTGATTTGTTTGACACTAAATGTTTACGGTTTATTGCATGTAGGTTTTGCATATGATATTTGCATTGCACAGGAAAGAAATACAATAACATAGAAACATTTCTAACAACACTCAAAAGAATAAATCACTGATTTTGCAATATTATCAAATACCCATAAGTTGCAATTTAGTTATAGGTCTGACACAGTGTTTAAACAACAATATATAACAAGAATAAACAATACCCAGATGGATGAGTCCACTCACTACCAATTTTGGAACATACCCAGAAAACTAAATTAATTTAAAGTGATATTGGAAGCATACCCCTTAGGCACTCTGTTGTCCCCAAATAATAAATCAAGGAAACTTGGGGCCTCATAGCTGTACAATGCCATGAATGGTGATATCTTGATGGACATACAGTAAGTAGAGTTATAACAATACTCTGCAAGGTGCAACCATCTTACCCATGTCTTTTGCTGCCCGAAAATGTAGTTATGCAAATACCCCTCCACCCACTTGTTTACAATCTCAATCTGCCCATCAGTTTGTGGATGATAAGAGGTACTAGGAGTGAGCTCAATCCCACTCAACCTGAAAAGTTCCTACCAAAAGAGACTTAGGAATTTGATGTCCATATCACTAACTATGCTCTTGGGCATCCCATGTAATCTGAATATCTCTCTAAAAAACAAATCAACCACATGTGTTGCTGTAAATGTTGTTGAAATGGCAAAGAAATGGGCAAATTTTGTCAGTCGGTCTACAACATATATACAATCCTTGCCTCGAACCTTCAGAAGCCCAGTGATAAAATCCATATAGATACATCCCCACTTCTACTTGGGAATAGGTACGGGCTACAACAACCCAAATGGATATGTGTGCTCATGCTTGTTATGTTGCCATGTGGGACATTCATGAACATAATTAAGGACTTCATTCTTGAGTCCTTTCCAAGTGAACTTTTCTTGGATCTGTTTATAAGTTTTGAAGTAGCCCGGGTGACCAACCATAGGTGCATCATGGAATGCCCTCAAAATCTTCACCTTAAGCTATGAGTTGGGTACTAAATAAATCCTTTCCTTATAAATGATCAATTCATTTACTACAGTATACATGTCATCCTATATAGTACCCTCTATGATACCTGATGCCCAAGAGTCCTTCGCATACTCATCTGAAATCATCTCTCTCCAATTAGTTGTAATCTCCACTAAAGCACACAAATGAGGTCTCCTGAAAAGTGCATTAGCAACCACAATTTTTTCCCTTTGACATACACAATGTCAAAGTCAAATGCCTGCAATCTACTTACCCATTTTTTTTGCCTATCATTGAGATCCCACTAATTTAGGAAGTATTTGAGTTTGTTGTGGTCAGTCTTAACAATGAATCTACCTCCCACAAGATACGGTCTAAACTTGGCCAAATCATGCATGATGGCCAACATCTCCTTGTCATAAATTGAGTAGATCTTATCAATATCTCTCAACTTCTTTCTCTCAAATGCAATGGGATGTTTATATTGCATCAAGACAACTCCTATCCCCCCCGATGTATCACACTCCAACTTGAAAGGTTTGGAGAAATCTGATATGGCTAGGACTGGGCAAGTACTCATAACCTGCTTGAAGTGATTAAAGCACTTCTTAGTTGAATCTGACCAAGAAAAGGCTCCCTTCCTTGTCAAATCTATAAGTGGGGAAGCTACCTGTGAAAATCCATTATCAAATCTCCTGTAAAACCCACAAAGGCTCAGGAAGACTTTGAGTTGTGTAAGGTTTGTTAGAGGAGGCTAGTCCACAATTGGTTTGATCTTCTTAGGATAAACTCTCACATCCTTACAGCTAATGATGTGGCCAAGGTAAAGTAGCTCTATCATACCAAACTCACACTTGGACTCCTTGGCATATAAAGATTCCCACTCTAAGATACTCAATACCTCCTCTAGGTGTCTCATGTGCTCCTCCCATGTCTTGTTGAATATCAAAATGTCATCAACAAATATGAGAAAAAACTTACTGAGCTGATTCTAGAATACCCTATTCATACATGACTAGAAAGTGGCAGGAGCATTGGTTAAGCCAAAGGGCATAACCAGAAACTCAAAATGTCCATAATGACACCTGAACATTGTCTTCTCCACATCTTGCTCTCAGACTTGTATCTAATGATAGTCCGATCTCAAATCTATTTTGGAGAAATAGAAAGCACCATGCAACTCGTCAATAAGCTCATCTATGTGTGGGATGGGGTACTTATTTTTGATAGTCTTCTTATTCAGCGCATGGTACTCAACACACATGCGCATTGTCCCATCCTTCTTTTTAAATAACACCACTGAAGAAGCAAAGGGGCTCTTATTAGGTCTAATGTGTCCCATCTCAATCAACTCCTTAATTGTTTTCTCAATTTCCTCTTTGAGTCTCTTCGGGTGTCTATACGAGGTAGTGATCATAGGCTTGGCACCCTCCTCAAGCTCAATAACGTGCTCAATGCCTCTCTTGGGAGGCCTCCCAGAAGATATGCTTCTGAATACTTTGTTGTGCTTATACAACAAGGTCTGAATGTCAAGACGGTAACTCTATTTTTGCTGCTCTAAAACTGTAGGCATGATAAGACACTCAACTACCTACTCTACCTAGTCATGTCTGATAAGTCTCTCCATTCTTTTGAAAGATACCATCTGTAGTCTACCATCAGACATACCTCTGAGTACATGTTTCCTACCATCCACCTCAAACGTCATCTCCATAGTACACAAGTTCAAATAGAACTCACCGATAGCACATAGCCACTGCATACCAAGAACTAAATCCATCTCTCCCATACTCACCACATAGAAATCAGCTTTGAGTTCATAATCACTCAACTAGATACTCAGATTGGAGATCTTCCTTTTACAAGTAATGATGAATCCATCTGCTATCTGAACTCTGAAGCCCTTAAATTCTTCAATTTTGAGACCACTCTTTGCCACAAGCCCCTCATCAATGAAATTGTGCATAGCTCTAGTGTCAAGAAGAGTGAGAATCCTCTGAGCACCTAACATTCCACAAATCTTGGTGACCCCTCTTTCAGAATGCTAGAGAGTTGGGTTGTTTGACTCTCCTCTCCTTGCTCCTTATCTCACTCATCAAAGGAGTTCTCCCTCTTTGAATTTTTTGAATCCACATGTTGATCTGAATCTTCATCTATTGATTCCTCAGCTGAAAAAAACTCTATCTGTTTAGCCTTGGCTTGGGCAACACACTTGTGTGTTGGATCCCAAGTCTCCCTACAATGAAAACACAATTTATTTCTTTTGAACTCATTGAGCTGATCACTATCTAATCTCGAGGGTCCCTTCTTGGGTGGATTGGAATCTCTTTGAAAAGGTTTCTTGTCCTTGTCTTTCTTATGAAAGAAACCCTTAGTCTGAAATTTGTTCCTTGAGATGGAAAACTACGTGTCTCTTTCTTTCTTCAGAGCATCCTGCAAAGAATGTGGATTAAGGGCTTTAATCCAATCTCTCAAGGGATCAGACAACCCATCAATAAATAGAACATTCAATCTCCTCTCAAAAATAGAAGTCACCATCATAGATAACTTTTGGAACTCAAAAATGTAAGTACCCACTGAACCCCAATGTTTCAATTGTACCAACTCCTTAAACTACAACTCAAGATCCCTCTTATCAAATCTATCCATCAACCTTTCAATAAACTCTGCATAAGAATTAATCTGATCATGGCCCAATGTGACCATCCCATGGTGTCACCACTCATGGGCACTACCATCTAAATGAAGAGATGCATATGTAATGACTTCATCCTCAGACAGAGGACTGAGCTGTAAATAGTTGTCTAACCTGTGTACCCAAGCTCTAGCTATAGTTTTTCCCGAGCCGTCAAAGTAAGGTATAGATAACTTACTGACCTTCTGTAATTCCTGATTATGTAGTCTACCACTCCACCTCTATGGGGTCTATGCCTCAATCTGGTATCCATATAATCACGGAATGACATCTCAACCTTAAATTTTACCCTTGAATTCCTCCAATCCCTCATTATTTGGTCCTGCAACTCATGCTATGTGGGTTCATTAATAACCGAAGGGTTATCCCATGGAGGAAAGTTAGGCATACGAGGCCTATGTTTATTGTTCCAGTCATAGAATGTTGATTTGCAGCCCTATTGTTGACTGAACCATCCTCGTTTTCACCATTCCTTTCATTGCCATTACCATCACCATTTCTTCCATTGCCATTACCATCACCATTGTTATTGTTATTTCCTGTCATTTGCCGCACAAAAACGGCAGAAAGTTGATTCATATTCTATTCAACTCTTGCTATCCCCTAGAAAGATCATTTAGGATATCCCTTATGCTCGGTTCACCGTGATCCCTATCACCCATATTTACCTCAACCCTATCAACACTTGCAAAAGGATCAATATGTGCTAGGACTTCAAGGTTAGGGTTTGATCTGTTTCTTCTCAAATAATACTAATGAGTATTAGGCTGCATTACTCAAGAAATTCACTACATGTTCACCACTTCAACCACATAGGATGGAAAGATACATTTGTGCTTTGATACCACTATAACATACACGCCTGTTTTGATTTTTTTTTGTTGTTTGCTGATTTGTTTGACACTAAATGTTTATGGTTTATTGCATGTAGGTTTTGCATATGATATTTGCATTGCATAGGAAATAAATACAATAACATAGAAACATTTCGAACATCTAGAAGAATAAATCATTGATTTTGCAGTATCATCAAATACCGATAAGCTACAATTTAGTTATAGGTTTGATATAATGTTTGAACAACAATATATAGAAAGAATAAACAATATCCAAATGGATGAGTCCACTCTCTATAAATTTTGGAACATACCTAGAAAACCAAATCAATTTAAAGTGACATTGGAAGCATACCCATTAGCTGTTGTTATAAACAAGTTTGAGAATGAGTTCTGAACAACAACAAGAAGAGTAAATCAACACCGTTATGGCTCAAACCCTAATCTCTCCTCCTCCCAAGTGCCAAACAACAATGAACAAACATGTGGTGCCTCCAAACAACAAGGAAAACCTCCAAGAAAGTAGGTGCTTCAGCCTCAACATGACCCACGTCCCAATGAGTAGGAGTACGACCTAATACGGCCTCACCTAGCAACAATGAATAACCAAACAATAGAAAACCACCCTTATTTCTCCACCTTCATTCTCGCGCCATCATTCCTGGAAGATAAATGCAAGGAAATATCAATATTTTAGTTCCCTTTCAACACTTGTGCCTAGCATTGGATGGTATGACTTGGTTTGAGTGGTACGACCATCTAGGATTCTCCACACACACCACAATCACTCACAAACTTACAATCTCATTCCAAAATACTATTCAAAGAATCTCCATTATTTTGGCTCTCCAAACCCTAAAATGAAAATTGAATAATCTGCACTGTCAGCACAAGCATAGCCTCTATACGAGACTATCAACAATCAGCCTTGGAAGGTCTCTCACTTCTACATCTGATGATCCTTATGAAGGTTTTCGTCCTCACAAAGCCTTTGGAAGAACTCCATGCTCAACCTGGTAAAACTTCTCCTCAAAAATCAAAATGTAACATAAAAAATCAAATGAGCTCCAAAATGGCTTAAATATGCTCCTCAAAAACCCACACTTTGTTTTTTGGGGAAATATGACTTTATTCTTGATTCCTTATATCTCCCATGTTGAGCGTCCCCACTTAGTGAAATAAAACAAATACATTTTTTAAACTCCCCTTATATCCCCTAGGTGCCAACCCATAAAGTCACTTTATAATATTTAAGAATGCTAAGTTAAATATTTAATTCAACTTTATAATACTAGTGTTAATTAAATAACTCCCAAGATGGATACCAAATGGTCATTGAAAGAAAGGGCCAACCCTGTCAGAGTGAAACCACTACCACATGAAGAATCGGTGCCGACATGGAGACTTTCTAAAAATAGGCATGACCTCCTAAAAAAGTGGAACATCAACCAAATGTCCAAAACAGTGTCCAAAAGTGTCATTGCGAACCTCGTTGCCAACTAAGCCCAAACTCAACCAGAGAATTGCCACATAAGATCCCCACATGGTTCCAAGAACCGTGGAGCTCCCTATCCATCTAGTGTTAGCCTACGAGAACCCAAGTAATATGCTAACTCTCAATCAAACTGTCGAAGCTTAGGAAGGGTACATTACAAAAGTGCCATATGGTTTGAAATAAGCACCAAGATTATGGTATTCAAGAATTCATACATGGTTTTACTAAGTGGATATGTGAGAAGTGTTAGTGTAGGTTTTTTATTCCTTATTATAAGGTTTTTCCTACACATCTTTTTTAAGCTTGCTTAGGTAGTTTAATAATGTGATCTATTTAATAAGCCTTTTATATTAGTGGGTGCATGTGTGTGGTGTCAATCCATTCATGGAAGCTACTCCACCTCCCCTATTTTTGGAGATGCTGGAGTTACATTTCCTATTGGTCAATATTGACACCTCACTCCACTCACCTTGCCTATAAATACTCACTCCTTTGCATGTATTTTTCATGGGTTATTCAATGCATTTCTCCAATATTTTGCATCAATATTCTCTTGGCTTTTTTCATAACTCTCTCGTAGATGAATGCTTGTAGCTGATCCTAGCTCTAACATGGTATCAGAGCTCCAAGCTTGCAAGTTTCTTCTTGAATTTGTGAGGGTTTTAACCATTAGAATTTAATCTGTGCCTCCTAGAGAAAAACTAACCCCGCCATTATGCTCAGAAGGGTTGAAAACCCTAGAAATGCCTGTCAAATCGCTGAAATTGGAGACCAAAAATTTGTTGTGATTTTTTGTGGGTGCATCCTTTTATCCAGCGGTCTGAAGGGTGCATCATTTTATCCAACGGTCCGAAGGGTTCTTCCGTAGGGTGCATCGTTTTATCCAATGGTCTGAAAGGTGCTTCCATGTCCTTTTATCCAACGGTCCAAAGGGTGCTTCTGCAGGGTGTATCGTTTTATCCAGTGGTTTGAAGGGTGCTTCCGTAGAGTACATCATTTTATCTAGCGGTCCGAAGGGTGCTTCCATGTCCTTTTATCCAACAGTCCAAAGGGTGCTTTCGCAGGGTGCATCCTTTTATCCAGCGGTCTAAAGGGTGCTCCCACATGGTTCGGCCTTTTATCCAATGGTTAAAAGCAATCCCCCATTTTTCCCTTCTCTCATGCCCTAATGGAGCAATTTCATGAAAACTATCATAACTGGGGCAAACAGAAACAAAATATTTCCAGAGAGCTGGTTTTGTACAGTTTCTAATGATATGATCAGTTTTTTCTGATTTTTCTATTTGACACCTATTTTTGTTGTTTGAAGTCAAGGCATCTTTTTTAGCTTCCGAGCTCCGTTCTTGTGCCCAGAATCTTTGTTTTTCAAAAATGAAAAGGAGTTGGAAAGGTATTAGAGAGCTCTTCACAGCCACCTATGTACTTTTTTCAGATTTAGTCCCAAGTATCTTTTATTCAGTTTGTCAATTTTATGGCTTTTGTTGGATATCCTGGACATGCTACCTCTTGGAAAGGTTCTATTTGCTTTGATAGGCTCCATTTATTAGTAATAATCTATTTTTGGTCCTCTTGCACTTTCTGTAGCATAATGGCGATATCAAATTGTTTGTACTTGTGCTTATGCTTCCTTAGTTTCGCCCTGGAGGCAACCTTCATAGTTTGTTCAATATTTTTGAGATCATTGGTACCTTATGTTACCAACCTCTTTGATCCTGATATTCAGTGGAGTCTTCCAGTACAACACAGTTCTTCTTCAACAGTCATGTGCAGCAGATCATTTTTTATCCTTCTATCACCTGTTGCTACATCAGAGTTTAGTGTTGCATCATCATTGGCTTATAGTGATTTTGTGCAGCAGGTCATCTTCTATCCTCTGTTGCTTCATCAGATTTCAGTGATGCTTCGTCATGAGCTTCCAGTAATTGAGTCACTTCTTCATAAGCTTCCAGTAATTTAGGGTTGCTTCTTCGAATGCTTCCAGTAATTCTCTGCAGTAGAAACAATCATTGTATTTGGGTACCTAACATGGCTTTATTTGTTGGGACCCATCTTTACATCCACCTAAGCTATGCTTAAGGAGGGGTGTTAGTGTAGGTTTTTTATTCCTTATTATAATAAGGTTTTTCCTACACATCTTTTTAAAGCTTGCTTAGGTAGTTTAATAATGTGAGCTATTTAATAGGCCTTTTATGTTAGTGGGTGCATGTGTGTGTGGTGTCAATCCATTCATGGAAGTTACTCCACCTCCCCCTATTTTTGGAGATGCTGGAGTTACATTTCCTATTGGTCAATATTGACACCTCACTCCACTCACCTTGCCTATAAATACTCACTCCTTTGCATGTATTTTTTTTATGGGTTATTCAATGCATTTCTCTAATATTTTGCATCAATATTCTCTTGGCTTTTTTTCATAACTCTCCTATAGATGAATGCTTGCAGCTGATCCTGGCTCTAACAAGAAGAAAAAAAGAGCATATATTGTATTTCAAGAATGAAAGCAATGAAACAATTTATGTATGTCTATGTGTTAATGACTTCATCTACACATGAAACTCAAATAAAATGAAGAAAGAATTGAAAGAGGCAATGTTGAAAGCATTTGAAATGATTGATTTAGGACTCATGCAATGTTTTTTGGCATGGAGGTTTGCCAATCACATGGTAAGATCTTTATTTATCAAGCTAAGTATGTGCAAGATATGTTGAAGAAGTTTAATATGTTAGATTGTAAAGGAGTTGATGTATTAGTTACACTTGGAAACAAATTGATGAAATAAAATGGATCACTAAAAGTAGATGAAAGGAAATATATAAGTATTGTTGGAAGTTTAATGTACGTGATAGCTACAAGGCCAAATATTTTGTTTGTAGTATCATTGATTTCAAGGTATATGAGTGAACCTATAGGACACTTACAAGGAATGAAAGGGATATTAAGGTATGTGAAAGGAACAAGGATCATGGAATCCATTATTATTTAGTTGAACATTAAATGTTGTTTAGTTATTTAGATTCAAATTGGGTAGGATCATCAGATGATATAAAGAGCACACCAAGACATTGTTTTATAGTTGGAATTGGATTGATTACATGGAGTTCAAAGAAGAAAATAGAATTGCATTATCAAGTACAAAAGTAGAGTATGTTGCATTAACAACATCATGTACACAAGCAGTTTGGTTTCAAATTTTGGAAGATCTAGGAGAATAAAGAAATACTATAATAATATTTTGTGATAAGGGTGGAGCAATACAAGTAAGAATTAAGTATTTCATTCAAGTACAAAACACAGAACTAAAGCACCATTATGTAAGAGAGTTAGTACAAGATAAATAAGTTGAAATTTAGTTTTGCAAGTCAAAAGAACAGTTGACAAACATCATGACTAGAAAGGACCGGGGAAGATAATACACTCATAATTGAAGACAAAGTTGCAAATACAAGGATTTGACATCAAGGGGGAGAATGTTGAAAAATTTGATGTCAAAAAGGCACAACCTAAATAGCCACAATAGAATGCTTGTTGGCAAGAAATGAGAGGGAAACCAATTTGGAGATCTCCAGGGTCCTCAGTCAAGTATCTAAAGTATAGTTTATACCCCAGTCAAACAATGAGAGAAACACGAATAAACATTAAGGAAATCTATTATGCAATACAATCTAAGTAGAGTAAAGAATTCATACTGTTGCCTCAAAATTTGAACCTAAATTTTTTTTCAAATTTTTAGTGCATTCCCCTTTGTCTGCCTTAGTATGTCACATTCTGAAAAATAATTATTTTTGCAAATCTATTAAATCTGGTAGAAAATTCTCTTATGGGCATGATCCTAACCTTATTTCACCCGAACTATCCTATTTTTGAGCCAATATGCCTTACCGTTTGCAAGATCTATAGCTTCACATTTTCTGGTCCATGGTTCACAAACTGAGTGAAAATTTGATATTCTTGTTGCTGGAGGTTAAAATATTTCTGGGTTTTGCTTTGTATTTCCCAATCTTCTTGTTGTCCGAATTTCACACAAAACCAAGTTGATATGCAGAAGATAGGAAAGTTTTTGTCTTTCAGCCATGATGTGGTTCCAGGGGAAATAAAAAGAGGCATTTTTTCAGCCATGATGTGGTTCCAGGAGAAATAAAAAGAGGCATTTTATTTTCAGATGGCATTTAATATTCTGAGTTACGAAATGTTTCATTTGACTGGAAAATTTCATTTGAGATGGGAAGAAAATTCATGACAATTTTAAATATGAAGTTTGAAAGGCTTTATTAAAGTCACTTTCATTGGGGATAATTTCATTACTTCTACGGTGAAAAGATGGTTTGGGAAAAGTGAATGACTTTATTAAGGTTAGGACAACTTCTATGTGAAGGTTGAGGACTTTATTTGGTCAGTAGTTTCATAAAATTTTTAGCCCTGCTATTATAAGTTCTATGGTTCTTAAAGTGTCGAAGGCCCGACCTTACTCTATTTACAAATCCAAAACGTAATTAACTACTTTTGAAGTCGGGAAGTCAGGAGTTTTAAGAACTCTCGAACTCCTGACCTATGGTTCAAGAATTCCCGATTCTTCCGGCCTACTGACTTCTTTTGCCAGCCTTCGAGCAGTATAATGAAATGGAAGTTTTGCCAGCTATTGTATTTCAACTGCCAGGCAAAATTGTATCTTATGAACAAATATTGATAAAAGCTTGGGCTAGATTGATATCCAAGTATAGCGCATGGAATTAGTGGTTTTGATATGCTCCATTTTCCCACGACCTTTGCCTTTATCTTGCCTGGATCTGCCATAATTAAAACCTTCTATGTGGACTGTGAAAGCATAGAACCAACACTTGAATGTTTTAGCATCCTCAAGGAATTTGTTGAGAAGATGTAATTGGTAGAGTTGGGAACCCTCTGGCGGTTAAGTATGCAAAGTATGGAAGCATTTACAATAGTTGTGACCTACAGATCTGCACAGAATAGATTTAAATTAAAGACCATGGCCAGATATGTAGTGAAATGTGAAACTCTAATGTTTTCAAGAAAGTGATCATCGTGGCTTCCACCCATGATATTTGTGGTTATCCTAACCCTGAGATGAAATCAAGTAACAATATCCCGGGATAAGAAAGGAAATTAATGCCTACATTTAAATAAAGAAGATCTTAGTTGATACTACAAGGATTGGCATATGGTAGTTGTTTACAGGTACAGAAGCTTTAAAGGAATGTCATTTTAGGGGTGCTGTGATTGCAGAAAGGCACATAACTTGTTTGACAAGACTGGAGGACCATTTCATCCTGAAGTGGTAGAGCATTGGATTTGAGACCAACTCAGGATTTAAATGAAGATATAGAAATAGGCAGGCCATGTAGACATAGAAAACATCAATTGATTTCTTGGGGTCACTCTCTAGCAAACAAGCATCCCGCAAATTGTAGTGGACAACCTCAACCCGATGCAAATCATTGAAATGGTGGTGGTGCTTATTATGGTTTATGAAGATGGATCCCGAAGCACAGTGCCTTATATCCGAATGATTGATCAAGTCAACAAATTCCCTCCTTATTGATAGATTAAGTCAAAAATCAAGTCATTTTAGTAACTGCTACAGGAAAGAAGGAGAATTTTTCTCGTAACTGATTTTAAAGAATTAGTTACGAAAAGTGAAAAGGTTCCGGGAAAGAAATTTTATAAATATGTAACCTGCAGGCATGAAGAGGGTTCTTAATCTTTTTCTAGCTATTCGGGGCCGGAGGAGCAGTTCAGTTATCCTTCTTCATAGTTCTATTGTTCAAGGTGTTGAGTTTGTGAACTCTCATATTGACATTGGAAGAATATAGAAAGCATTTCTGAGTCTTTGAATTTATTAATGTTGTCTTTTGATTACAATAAACTGTGTTTCCTTGTAATTACTCTTCATTGTCATTTCTGTTTAATGGATTGTATATGTGTTTTTCTGGGCTTTGAATTCAGTGAAACTCATTTGTTGAAAGGCATCTGTTGTTCTTTCTTTTCCTGGATATCAGTGGCAAGTGTGTGATGAGTAAACTTTGAGTTATTTGTCTACATTCACTCCATTCTATTCAAACATGCACATCTATCTCATGGTGATGGTGTTGGCAAGAGACACTATATGGATTCATGGTTGTTGTCATTGATGGCAACAAAGGTCATTCCACATATCCGCAAGTCATGATATATCTCTACCGGAAGTCAGATTGAAGATTGTTGTGGTCCGGTGAACAAGAACAGAGCATGTGGCAAGGTCCGACAGATTGGTCTGGATCTCTCAGAGGAAGTGTCTTGGCACAGTGCGGATCTGGGGAAGTCAAGAGGACTATCTTGAGTAGTACATTCCAAGGATTTAGCCTCCGGAGATGGACAAGGAAAAAGATATGAATAGTTGAGTACCGGATTCCTGAGAGACAGTGAAAACAGAGGAAGAACTGACTGACTGAGTATCAAACTACTTTCCGGATGTGTTACAGATGATGATAAAGGTTGCGGAGGCATGAATCATGTTTGGCCGACATAATTGATGATATCTACAAGTATATGCTTGATCCGCATTGCTTGGTGAGCAAGGATTCAGCCGACAGAACTAAGTTTGTAAGAAACTAGACTGTTCCGGATGCCGACTAGAAAGATGATGAAATTACTTGTGCGGATATATATAGAGGATGGATTTAGTTGTAAAGTGGGTGAATATGTGAAAGGATATGCGAACAAGTCCAGAGTAGAGCAGAAGTAGCAAGAAAGATCCGGTATGTGAAAGGATAGCAGACTAAAGAACAGAGGAAAGATGAAGTGCAGCAGATCAGTATACTGAACTTAACCGGAACTGAACTCCAGCATATGCAGATGCTTCCAATCAGTTCAAGACTGTGATTCTTATCACTTTGTAAGACAGTGTGTCTTCTTGTAGGCAGTGAGCCTCTTGTGAGCAGTGTGCTCGGGCAGTGAGCCCTAATTGGCAAGTGCCATTTTTGTAATTTCCTATTCTTCTAACAGAGAATAATTCTTGGGTTAATCACCCCGTGGTTTTCTCCCTTAACAGGGTTTCCACGTCAAAAATACTGTGTCATGTGTTTCTTATTTCATGGTTAATGTTTTGTGTTTGATTTTATTAAAAGGAAAGTTCAATAAGGGAAATAATTAGGATAACTGATTCACCCCCCCCTCTCAGTTATCAACAATTGGTATCAGAGCTAAGTTCCTCCTAATAGAGCCTAACAGCTTGAGGAAGATCTGGGATTTCAAATGGATGCATATGGTTTAAGGGAGCAACTCAAGACTGCCCTTGAGGATCTTGAACAGTCAAATTCTGAAGTCAGTGAATTAAAGGAAAGACTCAAACAGGCTGATGAATTCATGAGAGAATTAAAAGACAAATTAAGTCTCTCTATGAAAAAGAGAAAGGAGCTGCTTCAACAGTTGGCAAGACAAAGTGAAGAAAGCAATACAAGTGAGGAATTGACTGAGCAAACCAAGTTATGTGAAAAGTTATCAAAAGAAGTCATTATGTTAAGACATGAAATGGAATCAGGAACTATAAAGTTTACTCAAGAGATTGAAGAAAAAAGAAAGGCTGAAGACAATCTAAGACAATCTCTTAAAGAAAAATCAGAAGAATGCCACCAGATGGACAGGATTATCAGACACCTTGAATCTGATCTTGAAGATTCCAAAGATAATGAAGGAAAACTTGAGGATCAAATTGCCTCTCTCAAAAGAGACCTTCAAACAGCAAATGAATATAAAGAGAAATTCAAGATAAGTTCTGCTCAACTTGAAGTTCTTCTTGGAAGTCAAAAGAGGGCAGATGACAAGTATGGCTTGGGATATGAGAAAGGAGAAAGCTCCGGATCCGGTCAGAAGAATCTTGGATCAGAAAATCCAAGGAGCAGGCCTAGAAGACCTCCGGTAAGACAGCCAAATGCTCAAAGATATCCATCCTTCAATGGATACTGCCACAGCTGCAACCACTTTGGTCACAAAGCTAATCAGTGCAGAATGAGAATGAATCAGATTAATTCATCCTTCTCCGGACAGTGCTTCAACTGCAAAAGGTATGGACACAAATCCCATGAATGCAGAATTATGCAAGTAAACAAATCATTCAAAGGTAGATGCTTTACATGCAATAGAGTAGGTCATATGGCTAATCAATGCAGATCAAGGGGATATCAGTTAAATATGCAAAGAAATGTTATTTGCCAAATCTGCAATAGGTCCGGTCATAATGCTAAAGTCTACAGAAACAAGAATCAGGACAAAAGAGGTCCGGTGTATAATCAGAATCAAGACAAGGGTAAACAAAAGATGAATGCGGATGAAGTTAGGAATCAGATGAGCAAGATTTGGGTGAAGAAAAGCTCAGAGAATGTAGAGGTTGGATCCGCACCAGATTCTGGTGCTGATATTTCTTCCGGAAATTAAAAAGTGAGCTCAGGCTCAGGGGGAGACTCAAAGAAGATTCTGTTCCCCCAGCCAAACAAGTTGTGCCGGATGTGGCACAAGATGCGGATTAAAGGGTTTGTAGATATAAGTCCTGAGATGCTTCAGTCAAGTTTTCAGAGGTCCGTATGGAGTTATGAAGAAGCTGT
Organism: Cunninghamia lanceolata; assembly: GCA_027924645.1. Lineage (NCBI taxonomy): Eukaryota > Viridiplantae > Streptophyta > Pinopsida > Cupressales > Cupressaceae > Cunninghamia > Cunninghamia lanceolata. The sequence continues at coordinate 459,464 of BSBN01001306.1, read as the reverse complement.
GTTCGATTAAGTTAGACCTGTTCAGGGAGGTGCTCCGGTATGATAAAGGATTACAAAAAGGTCCGGAGAGATCCGGAAGTGCACGATCTTGTCTTGCGGATTGGACAGAGTGTTTGGGATGTTCTTGTAATATGTTACCTAGATTTATTCATGATTTAAGGATCCGGATGATATTCAGTGATCAGGACTAATCCGGGATACTCCAAGCTGTCCAGACATGGTAAACCGGAATAATGCAGGTGAAGCATTTATTGCAGACAGATATTAGGGTTTGCGGAGCAATATAAGGGATTTCTCAAAAGTTATCTGCTCATTCTACACTTGAGAAGAAGCGAATAGTGGAGCTCTGCAACAAGGTTCATCAAGCACACCAAGGATCTCCTGCCGAAGCTATTGCATAAAGAAATCAATCCAACCACTCCGTGCAAACCGAAGGCGCATAAGGTATTCTTCGTTTTTCATTGCCTCACTGCAAATCTTTGAAGAATGGCTACTCCAAACATAGTTAAGATCTCTGATAGACCTCGCCCCTCATTCAAGAAACATCCCTACAAATCATTGGAGGTAGATCCACTAGGAGCCTTCTCTAGTGTTCCCCACGGAGTCTTACATACTGAAGATATTAGGGTTTACATACACGCAAACATTGAGGAATTTGGGGAATTCAAATTAAGAGACCTCTATCACAAGCAACTGATAGACAATGCTTTTGAGCTCAAACCAGAGTATAAGGGTATCCAGAAGAAACAATTTGAGCAATTCATTCATTTCCCTAGCTTTGAAGAAGATGAATGGGTCCGGTATGTACTGAGCAGGATGCATGACAACTTCCTTTGGCTAGATAGACCCTGTAAGATCACAAAAGAAGCAATTAGAGCAGTAACTGGTCTATACTCTTCCGGGGGGGTACCTATCCTCAAATCTGTCAAGAACAACGTTGTAACTGAGGCCACCGGATCAAAATATGATAAGAGGGCAATGACCATTGAAGATATTTCGGATCCGGATATCAAATATGCATCAATGATAATAGGATACAAGATCTATCACTCCAGCAGGGAGAATTCTGTATCCGGGACTGCAATATACACAGCATATGAAATGCTAAGAAAGAATGCAGATTATGATCTTTGTGAACTACTACTAAGCCAATTAATGGAAAATGTACAGAAAATCAAGAAAGACAAGAAGAACTCCTTTAAGTATGGTACTCTCATTGTATGTCTATTCTTTTACTTCATGAATGAGCTACCCGGAACAAGTGGATGGGTATGGCAGAATGACAAACCTGTTGCAGTCCAGATAAGAGACTATTTGCATGGACTTGGGGATGCAAAAGCGAGAAATACAGCTCTATGGGGATACTTCAAAAACTTTCAGAGCATGATGCAAGCAAGAGAGAGAATTCCCCAGTCTCTCACTGAGAAATACAAGGACTCAGTATGCTTTATGGTTGACACTGATCAGTGCCTAATGGAGGCAGTGGAGCCAAGGACTGTCTGGATCATGCCCATGGGGTATGAAGTTGATGAACAGATAGTAGAGCTGCATGTTCAACACATGCTAAGTCAGCCCAAAGATCCTAAGGCAGAAAGGTTTGGAACCTTTGAGGAGCTAAGTGTGAAATTACATGTAGAACTCAGGGAACCTGAGATTAAGAGAAAAGTGAGAAAAGAAGTAGAGCACATTGCTCAAGGCCTAGGCATCTCAAAAGAGGCACTTGATGCCAGCCGGGAAAAGAGGAGAAAGGCTGAGGAAGAAGAGAAAAGCAAAGAAAGTGCTCCGGTTGAAACCCCCACCCGGACCAGATCAACAAAGAGATCTGCACCTCCCTCAACCAAAAGTTCAAAACCGGAAGTCCAGGCATCCGGAAAGAGATCAAAGGCAAAAGCCACAAGGGCTTATGGAAGCCAAAAGGATGAAGAGGAGACAGAATCAGATGAAGGAGTAAGAGAAGTAAAGAAACAGAAAAAGAAAGGATCCGGTAAGCCCTCCACAGGCCAAGACAAGGAGGAAATGGCAGAGGTAACTGTTGAAAAGCCCACTCTGTCACTAGAGAGCATAATCAAGTCGGTCACGGTGGATGGAAACCTTCAACCAATGACTGAATCCTATGATGACTTCAGTGAGGCAGACCAAAAGACTCTGCAGGAAGCCACAGTTAAATATCTGAACACATACAATAAGGCTTTCATTGAGATCATATCTCTCATTCCTAAAAGCCTAGAGAAGGAAATGGAAGTAAGAAAGAATAATGCTCATGCCAAAGATCTTGAGATCCGGGAGCAGATAGCTATTCAGCTATATCCTCAAATTGATCCCAAGACAATGAACATGATCTTCAAGGACTGCAGAGATGAGTTCAGAAGTAAAGCCAGGATGAATCAGCTCATGCTTGGTGAGACTGACAAAGTGGCACAAGAGACAGAAGAGATCCTCCGGAAGGCCTTCAAAAGGTTCAATCTTCCTGTTGTAGAGGACTTAGGTGCAGAAACAGCTGCTGATTTGGAATCTTCTGTTCCGGAAGAAGTGAGCCATGAACAGACAAGTGAGGACTTGGGACCCTCTGCTCCAGAAGAAGTGGCCCATGAACAAGCAAGCATCTCTCCTCCGGTTTCCCCTACAGTCTCCGGATCCAAAGAAGAAGAGCAATTGCAGGAGAAGGAAGCAGTGGTGACAGACAAAGAGGTTGACAGTTCTAAGACTGCAGAAGAAAAGAAACATCTGTCTCCGGCAAGAGACACTGCACAAACTGTTCAACAATTTTTGAGCAAAGAAACTCTAGAGATTGATGAACCGGAGCTTCTAAAAGGTCCATTTGATTTTGACTCTCTCTCTCCGGTACAAACAATGAAGATAGCTTCATTTGCAAATGCCAAGGCAAATGAAAAACTCCTGAAGTCTCATATGGAAGACTGTGAGTTGATAGAGGTTGCTTCCGGAGTACTTGTAAAGATCATGCCATCAATCCAGATAGATCCGACAGCCTCCACTTCCGGTAATCTAAAAACCTTAGTCAGCAGTATTGATACACATTTTAATTCTCTAGAAAAATCAGCTGAAGAAAAGGTCCGGAAGGAATTTTTGGATAAGAGATTTTCTGAAATATTAGAATTAATCTCTAAGGATAGGAAGATTGTAAGCATTGGAATAAAGAGCTTAGAAAATGCTCTTAAGGATGGCGGTGACATATACAAATTTTGCATATCTTGGTCAAAGGCAACAGCAGCAATTGACAAGAAAATAAAAGAGGAACAGGACAAGCTTCAAAGCTTATCTCAAAGTTTTGATCCTCTCTCTTCCTCTATAATAAATCAAGAATGTCAGACTATTGCAGTCTTGAATGAAATAAAGAATCTTGAGAAGGAGAGGAAGAACATTACCAACCGGATGGGAGAACTTAGAAGGATTATAGTCCCTAAGTTGGAAACTATGCATGAGGCCATCAGTGATGCCCAGACCACCGCCCATACAAAAGATCCGACAGATCTCAGGCGGGCAGAAGCTTTTGCATTTTTGTTGAGTGGTCACATTTCAATCTTGGACAGAATGAAGCTAAGTTGGGCTACTGAAATGGTTCAACTGCAGACATCCTTTGCAGACATTCTGCAGTATATGTGAGTATGTAAATATGCGGCTATATATAGAAAATTTTTTGAAAATTTTGGTGTGCGGACCCTACCCTTTGCCATTGATGTCAAAGGGGGAGTGAGGAGCAGTGAAAAATGAGGAATCCAACTCAGGGGGAGTTCCGGAAATTGTATATAAAGACAGAGCATCAGCAAAGGGGGAGCATAGTGTAAACACTTAGTCATTTTTCACTAAGTGTTGCCATCAATGCCAAAGGGGGAGATTGTTGGCAAGAGACACTATATGGATTCATGGTTGTTGTCATTGATGGCAACAAAGGTCATTCCACATATCCGCAAGTCATGATATATCTCTACCGGAAGTCAGATTGAAGATTGTTGTGGTCCGGTGAACAAGAACAGAGCATGTGGCAAGGTCCGACAGATTGGTCCGGATCTCTCAGAGGAAGTGTCTTGGCACAGTGCGGATCTGGGGAAGTCAAGAGGACTATCTTGAGTAGTACATTCCAAGGATTTAGCCTCCGGAGATGGACAAGGAAAAAGATATGAATAGTTGAGTACCGGATTCCTGAGAGACAGTGAAAACAGAGGAAGAACTGACTGACTGAGTATCAAACTACTTTCCGGATGTGTTACAGATGATGATAAAGGTTGCGGAGGCATGAATCATGTTTGGCCGACATAATTGATGATATCTACAAGTATATGCTTGATCCGCATTGCTTGGTGAGCAAGGATTCAGCCGACAGAACTAAGTTTGTAAGAAACTAGACTGTTCCGGATGCCGACTAGAAAGATGATGAAATTACTTGTGCGGATATATATAGAGGATGGATTTAGTTGTAAAGTGGGTGAATATGTGAAAGGATATGCGAACAAGTCCAGAGTAGAGCAGAAGTAGCAAGAAAGATCCGGTATGTGAAAGGATAGCAGACTAAAGAACAGAGGAAAGATGAAGTGCAGCAGATCAGTATACTGAACTTAACCGGAACTGAACTCCAGCATATGCAGATGCTTCCAATCAGTTCAAGACTGTGATTCTTATCACTTTGTAAGACAGTGTGTCTTCTTGTAGGCAGTGAGCCTCTTGTGAGCAGTGTGCTCGGGCAGTGAGCCCTAATTGGCAAGTGCCATTTTTGTAATTTCCTATTCTTCTAACAGAGAATAATTCTTGGGTTAATCACCCCGTGGTTTTCTCCCTTAACAGGGTTTCCACGTCAAAAATACTGTGTCATGTGTTTCTTATTTCATGGTTAATGTTTTGTGTTTGATTTTATTAAAAGGAAAGTTCAATAAGGGAAATAATTAGGATAACTGATTCACCCCCCCCCCTCTCAGTTATCAATAGATGGGTAGATGTTAATATACCTTTCCTGCTTTCTGGTCAAAAGCACATCCAGTTTTCATTCATTGCAGATTATTTGAAGGTAGTTGCGCCTTGTAAAATAAGCAGAGAGCACTTGCAACTATCCATTGCAAGTGTCTCAACTATTGGTTCATTTGTCATTCTTGTGGGTGAAGAGTATAAAATAGAAGTGACAAATCTGTTAACCAACACATACCACACATAAAATTATATCATAACCCTTATATCTCCTTTATATATATTTCTCACTAACTGGGACATACATGTTCATACTAGCAGGTCTAAGTCTTTGCCTTATACATATCTATCTCATACTCTCTCAGTCTCTTTTACACTCTTACTTTACATTGCTTACATTTATCTCCTATATATCTACATAGAGATGTATCCTTTCCCAAAATACCTCTTTATGAGTCGGCTCTATCCTCTGCATGCCCTTTGTGGTAACTTGTGGTAGGTTCAGCTTGGTGCCATGTTCTCTGCCAACAATGCTACAACAAAATATCAATTCTAAAGGTAAAATTAAAAAAAAACACAAATTAACCAAACGTGAAAAAACATGATGCCAAATGCAATATAAAATCAATTATTAAAATAGGAACAACAAAAAGTGACAAAAATAAGAGGATAAAAATAAGATTGATTTTATTTTTCTTTAAAGCAAAGTTATGTTTAGAGTATTAATTTACTATTATAAGAAGGATGATTATATCATTGTTAGGATATAGAGAAAATATTTCATGAGAGAGTAGATAAATAAGGCACTTTAGCTTTTTGTAAGCTCAATATGATGCTAAAGTGAAGTAGGAGATTGATTTCATTCAATATAAATAGAAATTTATTGGAAAAGGTCTTGAATGGTTTTAAGATCTTGTGGATGGAATTTATGATTTTATGTTTTTGATTTCTTGTGGTTGTTTCCCTACCCCTATTCTATACAAAATTTTCCAACAATATGTAGATAAAGATGTATCACAAAAGTTCAAATCTATATGAATCATAGATATTGGAAGTTCCTCTCCTTTTTGTTTCTGCTCTTTCAACCATTTCTTAATACCTTTAAGTACATATCCAATGCCTATGACTCTAGTGGCTCAAGAATACCATGCTCATATCAACCAAGTCCTTTTCTTTTATATCCAATTTTTACATAATCTTATATCTAGGACCATGTATAGATGTCCATCCATATAAAGTGAAGGTATACTATAAGGTTTAGGATCAAACTTGTACTCTCCTATAATAGCAATTATGAAATCTAATGTACCTCAATCATTACCAAGTCAAGCATTATCATTATGTGGGCAATATTCTTCATTAAGTTCATGTTTCTCTTATTAGAACACACAGATATATTGAGAGGGGGGTGAATTAGTATATAGCACTTTTTAAAACAATTCTACTGCACTAACATGATCTCTACCGCATCAAACAAAATTGAAAGAACTATGCAAGCATAAGCAAATTCACACATCCACACAAAAGCCCATAACACCAGATTTATGTGGAAACCCTAGAAGGGAAAAACCATGGTGAGCAAGCTGCTTGGATCTACTATCCAAATCAAACTTCACAAACATGAAACAATGAATTACAATATTTTGTAGGCTCTAACCACAGGAATTTCAACCTAATAAGGACTACAATCCTTTTTACAAGTATGTAGGCTCCAACCTACCAGGGACTTCAATCTCAAAACAAATTGAGCTACAACCCAATATTGAAGCAGCAACTTCCTGATATACAGCTTTATGGGCTACAACCCAAAGGAAGCAGCAACTCCCTGAGACACAGTTTTATGGGTAACAACCCAAAGGAAGCAACAACTCCCTAAAGTGATACAACACTTGAGGCTTCAACCTCTCTATAGACTAAGCTTCAACCCAACAAACTAAAACATAATCAATTCTCAATATAAACAAAATTACCTTGCAAACTCATAATCATTTCTAGTTCATGCCCTCCGCACACTTTAACTCCACTTCTCTATTCATGCCTAATCGCTTGATGTTAGCTTATACTTCGCTTATCTAGTCACTTCGCATATGTTTAGATTTTTCACTTGAGATCTTGCGTACACATACTCACACACATGAATACATTCAAATGCACACATTGAACTCTCTTTTATACTAGCCTATAGAAAATATAGTTTCAATGTCAGTGCTGCACCAAAATAATCTCCAAATTTGACTTTGCAATTTTAATTTCATTGTGCATAGGAGTGGCCTATCCTAAAATTATGGGCTTCTAAAAATTGGGCACAACACACATACTGAGGTCAACACAAAAATGGGTCTTGACCCAAATCTTAAAAAATCCACATGCTACAGTGATGGCGCCAACAATTAACTTTCTGATCTCTGTTTCCAAGTCGGCTAAATATATATTTTTAAATCTTTGAATACACTATCCGTTAATCCATCTTATCAAGTCAGCCTTCAAAGCTAGATATTTAAATCTTTAATTTGAATATCTTGACTCTTTATATCACTACCACTCCAATTTTTCTTCTATGCCTTTATCGGTGAAAACTCGCTATCACAAACTTAGCCCAAAAAGGCCTTTATCAGAAAAAACTTGCTTTTACAATCATGACCTTTGTCACCTTTATCAACAAAAACTCCTTTTCACGAACTTTCCCTTTGTCACTTTTATTGGAAAAATCTTTCTTTTATGAACTTTCCCTTTGTTGCCTTTATTGGCAAAAAGTCTCTTTCATGAACCTTACACTTATATACCTCTATCAACAAAAGTTATTGTTTACAAACCATCGTAAAATCCCTTTATCAACAAACATTCACTTTCACAAACTTTTAGCTTTGTCTCCTTTATCGGTAAAAATTTGAGTCGGTAAACTTAACTTTCCACAAGCTTTGTCTTCAAGCCTCCTTTATCGCTTAGTCAGTAAAATGGTGAAATGACAAACTCGTGAACTAGTTCACAAAACACAAACTTCTCTGATAACACAAACCTTATACTTCAAACTTTTATTCTTCACACCTTTGTCGGCGAATTGACAAACTTACAAACTCTCAAACCAACTTCATTTTCTCCTTTATCGGTGAATCGGCAAATTGGTGAACTGTGAAACTGACAAACTAGTTTGTGAACTAAAGACTTTGCTGACCGAAGGTACAAATCATTCATGCCTTAGATTTTTCATTGACAACTTATTATTGAAAAATTAGTTGTCGGCAAAATTGGCTGTTGGCGAACTTGTGAGTTCACGAACTAAAAAAATTGCCGACTAAAGGCTAAGACCTTGCCTTAGAATCTTTTCTTCTCTTCTGCCTTAGGCACTTTTTCTCCTTCCCATTTCTTCTCTGCCTTAGACACAAATCTTCCTCTCTTTGACATCAATGACAACACTTCAACAATCTCTTTCTTTTGACATCAATGAAACACTTCGACAATCTCCCCCTTTGCCATTGATGGCAACACAAACACAAATCTTCTACTTTTACACTTGCTCCCCCTTAATCTACTCTCCTTGAACTATTACATGATTTCTAAACTCTCTCCCCTTTGACATCAATGGCAAAGGGGTGCAATCTCTTTCCTTACTATAAATAGAAACAAGCATGAAGCTTCTCCTCACCATGTCAGACTCTGATTATCTAAACTGCCTTCTATCTACCTACTCTTCCTGAAAGGTAGCCATTGTCCAACCAGGGATAAAGGATATATGCCTTATGTTTCTCCCCCTAGACAGATGCTCTATCATAAATCTTTAATTATTTGATGGGAGTGATATCACTCCTAAATTTTGCCTGAAGTATTCAAATGTCTCTTTAGGAAGAGGTTTTGTGAAGATATCTGCAATTTGATCCTTTGTAGACACATACTCCAATTTCACCTCTTGATCAACAACCTTTTCTCTCAAAAAATGATACATAATAGATATATGCTTGGTTCTTGTTCAAATGCATCACTGGATTCTTTGATATGTTAATTACACTTGTATTGTCACATAGAATTGAAATGGGCTCATCATATACAACTCCTATATCCTTCAATGTCTACTTCATCCACAAAACCTGAGTACAACAAGCTTCTATAATGTATTCTACTTCTGTTGTTGATAAGGCAACTGGATCTTATTTTTTGCTTAACCATGAAACCAATCTACCACCTATAAAGAAGGCTCCACCACTTGCTCTCTTCCTATCATCAGTGCTACCAGCTCAATCTACATTTGTATATGATGAAAAAAAGAAATCCTTTCCCTTTTCATACCACAATCCATAATCCAAAGTGTTCTTTAGATATATGAAAATCCTTTTAACCGCTTTCACATGAATCTCTTTTGAATCAACCTGAAACCTAGCCACCATACAAACTGCTTGCATAATATCTGACTAGATGCAGTCAAGTATAATAAGCTTCCAATCATGGATCTGTATAGAGTCTGATCATCTTGAGGTGACTCATCATCCTTGCTTAGATGACAACCTATAACCATAGGTGTGCTCATAGGTTTGTAGTCATCCATACCAAACTTTTTTAACATCTCCTTGACATACTTAGTTTGTGAAATAAACATACCCTTGTCTGAGTGAGCAATTTGAAGTCCAAGGAAAAATGAAAGCTCACCAATCATAAACATCTCAAACTCTTTTGCATCTCTTCAACAAACATCTTTCACATTTCATCATTGCCGCCAAAGATAATATCATCAACATATACTACAACTATCAAGATTTCATCACACATAGTCTTGATATAAAGATTTCTATCAGTAATCCCCTTCTTGAATCCTTGCTTGTGTAGGTACTTGTCCAACCTTGCATACCATGCCCTAGATGCTTGTTTGAGACCATATTCTATTCTTCTGATAATTGAAATCGTTTAGGCTGCTCTATGTAAACTTCTTCTAAGTCACCATTCAAGAAAGCAGATTTGACATCCATTTGATATACCTTGAAGTCTTTGTGAATTGTAAATGCAAGAAACATCCTTATTTCTTCCATTCTTTCCATAGGAGCAAATGTCTCATCAAAATCAATGCCTTCCACTTGTGAATAGTGCTTGCAGACCAATCTTTCTTTGTTTCTAACAACTTATCCATCTTCATTCAACTTATTTCTAAAAACCCACTTGGTTCCAATCACATTCTTGTCCTTTGGTCTTGGAACAAGTTCCCAAGTTTTATTCTTCTCAATCTAATTTAACTCTTCTTACATTGCATCAATCCAACTTTCATCCTTGCTGGATTTAGAAAAATTCTTTGGTTCTATCTTAGACAATAGTGAGAAGTTTACTTGTTCTCTGAGTCTTCTCCTAGTCATAACTCCTTCATTCTTATCTCCAATTATTAGATTTTTAGGATGATTCCTTTGAATGAACTTTGTAGGTGTCTTGGTGGTCTCTATGGGTGTCTCTTATTTTTCAACTTCATTTTCGTCTTCTGTGTCAACTGAATCATCTGAGTAGCAGGCAAAATCATCTAAATAGTCATCATCTTGATCATGTGTGGGTGGATGTAGCTTTTCATCAACACTAACATTTGTACTCTCAACTATCTTCTTCAGTCTCTTGTTGTAACATTTATAAGCATTGCTTCTAGTTGAGTATCCAAGAAAAAATCCTTCATCTAATCTTGAGTCAAACTTACCCAAATTATTTTTATCTCTTCTAATGTAGCATTTGTTTCTAAAAATTTTGAAATACTTGACTGATGTAGGTTTGCCCTTCCATAGATCATATAGTGTCTTAATGTTGTTCACTCTGAGTTGTCCTCTATTAATGATATAAATAGCAGTATGAATTGCTTCTTTCCAATACATATCAGGTAGCTTGGCTTCATTCAACATTGTTCTTGCCATCTCCTAGACTGTTTTGTTCTTCCTTTCAACTACTCCATTTTGCTGAGGAGTCCTTGTAGTAGAGTATTGTCTTTTTATTCCATGTTCTTCACAAAATTCCTCAAATTCATTTGATGTGAACTCACCACCTCTGTCTGATCTTAAAAATTTGATTCTAGCATTCATTTCATTCTCAACCATGGATTTGAAGATTTTAAATCTACTAAATGGTTCTGATTTATCTTTCAAAAATATAACCCAAGTCATCTTAGAATAATCATCAGTGAGCAACATAAAATACCTTTCACCTTGGAGACTCCTTGTCTTGGTAGAACCACATAAATATGTATGAATAGTATTCCTTGGTCTCGAACTTGGTCCTTGTTTGCTTCCCAATTTAACATTCCTTACAAAAGGAACTAGTAGGTTTGACAATCTTTAGCATGTCTCTAAGTGAAAGTTTAGAGCTAACCTTCACAAGGTTGTCAAAGTTGATGTGTCCCATCCTCTTATGCCACAACCAAATCTCATATGTTTGACCTAGAAGGCAACTCCTTCCCTTGACTTCACTAAGATTGTACAAGTTATTCTCTGTTGTGCATTGAAAATAAGATTATATCCTTTGTTGCACATCTTGTAATGCCCACTCAAGTTAATAACAATAATCCAATAAAATATCCAAAAATAATGGAAATATAATAAGTTCATAGGAGAGAAATTTCTAAATATGACTTATAAACTTCAAAAATCAAACATAAATTTTATTCAATTCAATGTAACCGTGAATGTAAGATATAACATCTTTTATACAATTATGCATATTCACAAATATAGGCATATGAACATCTTTCCACAAGGTGAAAAGTTCCTCTTTAGCTCCATTATCCTACTCGATCTACGGACCTGTAACTGCACAACTAATTGCAGACATTAGTTCCACAAAATTCATCAATTAAACATATCATATAGCAATATTCTAACCTAAGGCCCTAAGGGGCCAACCTAATGTCTTGGGGGCTCATCCATGATGGCCTTGCCTACGTATGCATAGTGCAGAGACTTCGTAGTTCGGGACTTGATCATACAATCACATAAAGGTACAATACAAATCAAAATAGCGATCTCAATTCAATCCATACTTAAAATCAAGATTTACCCTTTATCGAATGTTCCATAATTAGCACTCAACCATGCTCAGTTAATTAAAGGGGTAATTTATAGCATTAAATGTATACATAATCAAGCATTAAATTTATACAGTTAATAGTTGTAAATAATGAGTTCAATTCTTCATATAGATCTATCTTTACAAAAAGTCCATAAAGGAATAGCTCACTTCTTAAAATAAGAATACTTACTTCAATCAAAGACACACCCATATAATAAGACCAAGAAGGAGATCCACAAGATTTATCAAGCTAATAGAAGTATCAACAAGAGTACCTTGCACTAGCTCAAGAATACTATAAGATCATTCACAAATTTCTAATCATAAATCTACTCTCTATAACACAATTATACTTAACATTTCTAGATCATTAACTTAACAACCACAAAAGTATGTTTGATCAATTTCTCAATCTTCTATTATTATAGAGAACTCTCTATTATTAAAACTCACTCAACAACTCCATATTATAAATATCTAAACATTATATCTTAATACCTCATTATCCTAACTGTAATAAGATAAGCAACTAACTATTCATTAAATAATTATCATCCATAAATACAATAGAAACATTATAAATCATAATTATCTCCCAAGAATTAAATGCATTCAATTCCTTCATATGAAATATAGTCTTGCTTCAATAAATTACATTTTAACAATGATCACAATTATAACAAAAATAAATTCAAAACAAATATTAAAATCATGTTCTTTCAATATAAATAAAGAGATAGAGTCATTCTATTTATGCTAACAAATAACTCAAGATAATTAAATATAAAAGATATGATTCTAAAAAGAATCAAAGTGATTTAATTTCTAAATAAAGAAGATTTCAAAACACTAAAGATTTAGATTCTAAGGAAATCTATGATTTTCCATAATTTCTAATTTAAATGATAAAAGTATTCTAGTAGCTAAAATTTAGTCTTAAACCAAAACTAGAGATAGATTCTCTACTACCTTCTATTTATTCATTTAAGCCATTTAACTAATATGAGATTTATACTCTTGTGCTATTACGTGACAATTTAATTAAAGACATTCATTCCTCTAGTATTTTATTGCTTAACTAGCTTAATAAAGCAAGTAACATTACGGATAGCCCTAGAGAAACAATATGTAATAACATTAAAAGGAGGTCTAGAATATGTCAAAGAGAGAATATAGTCATACTTTCCTTAAAAAAAAATGATATCGTCTATTAATCTTGTTTGTCTAAAAAGAAACACCAAATTCTGTCTAAAAGGAAACACCAAATTCAAGGCATGATGGAAAAATTAAAGTGTGCCAAGGAATATCAAAATGGTAAAATTTTTATCGATATAAATTCCTAAAGGTATTATTACAAACTAAAGCAGTGTGGCATAAGTCTTAAAAGCTTAACTCCACAATAATGAACCCAACACGTTATGCGCCATAAGAAGTAAACAGACTATAACCCTTCATACCTAAAGATAAACAAATTCATTTCAATATGTGAAACCGTTATCTAAGCAGGGTAATAAAGACGTTTATCCGAGCCACATTCTAAAAAGAAACATAATGATTCATCAAGGAACCCTACAAGCTAAGATTAGAATCTAAATTGTTTAAGGAAGAATATTTAGAAAGAAGTTGGTCCGAGAAACAAGGCATGGACACATAACCCATGAAATGCTCTTCAAAATTAATTCAAGAGCGGAACGTACCCAAATTAAGATACGAAATCATAGGCATAAAGAACGTCTCTGCAAAAATATTTAATTCCGAAATTGCATCGTTCCACATTGTCTTAGCGGGTACGGGTAAGCCAATGTTTAATTCCGAAATATTTAATTAGTTCTTAAACTTTGTATTTTGAAAAGGAACAATTAAAACATTCAGTCTTTGCATAGACTGGACTGCGAATTTTTTTAAAAGGTGATAAGCCAAATGTTAAAGCACAAACAAAGCTCACGAACAGAAGATAAAAAGCCTCAAAGAGAAGCCGTCTCATACAAAACAATGATGGCAGGATACACACAAATGGATTTATTGAAAAGGGCGATAAATCTCTCCAGCTAACACAAGTAGCAAGAGTAATGTCGAGTCCTCAACCTTTAACAGTGCCACCATTAAGCAAAAAATGAGGATTAATCTTCAAAGTCAGAGACATTTGAACCCATAAATAGACCACACACAATGACCAGAGGTAAAAGAACAAGAAAGACAATGAATAACACTGCTCCTCAAAAGTCTTAAAATGATAATGTGTAATCCAGATCTGAAATACCACACTTAATCACAACACAATTCGGATTACAGAAATCCATTACCATGCGTTGGATTGAATGGAGTTAAACAATGATTGTTTCTATATCAACCATAGTGTAGGAAAATTTCCTGCAAGGGCAAAAGCAAGAAACATACCGGATTTGATCTCAACTCCATTTCCCAAGCAAATGGCCACATACCTATCTAAGGCAAAACTCCCCTCCAGGACCCTGGAAAATCTCCATATATGTGTTATTAACGATTTATGTACATATTTTAATTTAACAACGGATCTTCAACCGAGGAATATAAATCAATTCACTCCCTAAGATTCTCATATTTAACTCCACTTAACACTACTTTTCTGTGGTCCAAATAGAAATCATTTAATAATGATAAAGCATAAAATGACTATATATATGATTTTCTAAACAATATTAAATTATTTAAATAATTATTTTGAAACAATAAAACTAATTAATTATAAAATATCTTAATTAATAAATAGATTTTCAAATATGCCTTAGACATATGACTTACACTAAGAAGATTGTGCTTGAGACCTTCCACCATAGAACATCTTCAATCCTATTCTTTCCATCAACACTTACTAAGCCTTTGCCACATATTTTTGCAAAGGTGTTGTCTCAAAAATTGACTGATCTACCATTCCACTTTTCAAGACTGAGAAACTTGCTCTTGTCCCCTATCATGTGACTTGAGCATTTGTTTTCTATAACCCAATGATGCAGAGGTATAGGTAGTGGTTGATAAAGTTCACACAATGAACTTAGATTTCAAGCTTCCTTCTAAAGGTTTCCAAAGGTGAAATGATTATAGGCCTACACAAGGCTATTCAAAAGATTGATCTAGCCTAGGACCACACCTAGGTCCACCACACAGGCTGCTCAACTCTCACTTTGGGGAGTCACTGCTCTACCCAATTCACCAACACATTTACCTTTAAGGACAACATTCCACTCCTAACACCTCTACCAACACGGATCATTACACCATACCTAGCATATACTTATCAAGGACATGACCAACATGAGGTCTCTGACCCAATACCTAACATCTGTACCAGCTCTGATAGAGGACAGTAAACTGTGGGTTGACTGTCCAAAAAAATAGTGCTCAAGGAAGGTTTAAGCCTTGTAGCCCTAGAGAGTGACTAAACCAACAATAACTCCTCAAAACTCCAAATGACCATGTAGATTTACTACACCTTCAAACACCCATTATGGATACACAACTTTCTACAAATATACAGGTCCGTACTCTATCACAGCGAGCAAGGACAACAAACTGTTTTTCTTCTAGAAAACAGGCCTAATTTGTGGTTATGTGAAGGGAAGGCATCAAATCTACTTGTTCAAGAGTAACCAAATACCTGCACAAGACTGTTATCATCTGCAAACACCAATTTCATCATTCATTTGGTCAAACACTTGACTGTTCTATGCATTTACAATGTTGTCCATCCATTGCATGCTAACTAGTCACTGTCTAGACTAGATAGTATCATGCCAAACGCCTTGGAGAGGAGCATGCAACCTGCAAAATAATAAAAAACATAAAACCTAGCCTACCTTCCTCCATCCTTCTGAAATGGATGATAACTTTTAGAGGACAAAGGAAAAATTCATCATTTTGGACACAAACCCTAGTTTGGAGGGTTTCAAAACAATTCTTGCAAAATGAATTGGTTCTCCCTTCAACAGAAATGTCAAGAGCTCTAACTAGATGGCAAAGAAAGGTGATTCAACATGCTAACATATTATCTATACCTTGGACCCCTTACTATCTGTACCAGGCCGTACAAGATTACTGTTTCTTGCAGAACGCAGAAAATCACTATTTTTTCAATCCAAAAAGCTCCTCTTCTCATTTCTGTCGGCATGTTTAAACAATATTTAGTTTATAGAAGGTTTTGGAAACCTTTCCTCTTCTCTTTCAACCGTACAACTGCCCATCAAGGGCAGTGAAGCATTGGAAACTACCTTTTTACCAAAAACACAAAGTTTCAAAAAGACAAGTACCTAGAAAATAGGCCTTCACTAACACTATAATGGACTAGTCACTCAAATTGAACTAAGTCCTTATTACAACACATGAGAATGGCTTTCAAAGCCTTAGAGGAAAATAGAATAACATGATGACAAACTAGGAAATAGCCAAAAAAAATGACTAAACTGGGAGCTCCTGCACCACCCAAGAATTTGCTTGTCCTTGTGCATGAAATGCAGCTGGGAAAATCATTGAGTTTTCACCTTCATGATTGTTCTTGATTCTCCATTCCTTCTTCTGATCTGACTTCATATTTTTAGAAATGTCTATCCTCTTTTCTTGGTTATCAAAATCAGTCATCTGAGATTTTGACTTTGCCAAGCCACTTTTGCAAAACCTTGCTATGTGCCCAAAATTGTTGCAAATATGACATATTATATTAAAATCAAACAAAGGGTCAAAATAATTTCTACTTACAAAATTATTTCTCTCATTCTCGATCTGCATTCAATAGCTTTGTGACCATACTTATTGCGATTGAAACAATAACCAGAGAAAGCAAAATTAAACTTGTTCATGAAAGTTTGTCTTGCAGGAATTAATCTTCTGAATCTTCTTCTTTGAGAAATAACAGGAATGAAATCAACTTCTTCAATTTTTGTACTATTCTTCTTCATTGGGAATTCTTCATTTGACATTGTCTTCTCTGGGTTCGTCTTCTTTGTCGGAACAAAAGATTGTGTGACTTCTTCGTCATAGCCCAAGTCTGACTTAATGAATAGAGGTCTTTGAATGTTTATTATATCATCCAAAATTTCAGAGCTCTTACCAAATTTGATATTCTTACTCAACTGAGCGTGAACCTTTTCAACCTCCTTTCTCAATGAAACAATTTCTTCTTCAAGTTTTGAACACTCATCTGATTTGGCTTTGAAAGTAGTGTTCACCATGTCTGCAATTCTTTTTCCTTCTTCAACTTGAATCTTCAATTTAACAATCATCTCCTCTGATTCTATGAGCTTGGCCTTTTGTTCTTCATTTTATTTCCTTGGTAGATCCAAGTCTTCAAGAGCAGAGATCAGTTCACCTTCAAGATCAACTTCACATTCTTCATCTTCATCAATAGCAGCATTGTCTAAGTTATCCAAGACTTCCATAGCCATGAATAGAGCTTCTACTATTTCATCTTCTGATGTGCAGTTATCTTCTTCTTCTGTTGAACTGCAACCATTCTTAGAGTAAAAGCTTTTCTTGTTCTTGTTAAAATCAGATCTTTTAAAACCCTTGTTTTTATCTTCACTTTTCTTAAGAGGACATTTAGATGAACAATGCCCAATCGTTCCACAGTTGAAACACTTGAAAGGTAACTTACCTTTGTACTTACCTGATCCTTTCTTTAGCTTTCTTACAAAGTTGGTTTCCTCATTATCAGACGCATCACTTGACTCAGAGCCACTTTTCTTAGATGCTTTAAAAGTAACTCCCTTCTTAGATGTTTCTTTGCTTGTGTTTCTCATTTCATAGGCAGTGAGTGATTGAAAGTATTAAAATCTCTTGCCTCTTCAATAGCAAAAAATTTTGAATCATACCTTGGAGGGAGTGATCTCAGTACCTTCTTCACAACCGTTGAATCCACCACCTCTTCACCAAGACCTCTAATAGCATTTACAACCTTATCTACTCAGAGAAGATAGTCAATAATGTTCTCTTCTTCCTTCATCTTCAAATTTACCAAATTCAACCTTATAGGTCTGTAACTTTGCTTGTTTTACTTTATCATCCCCTTCATAGAGACTTTTGAGTTTATCCCATATATCCTTAGCAGTCTTGTACTGCATTACTTTGACAAACTCTGAGTTAGCTAGACCAATCAAGATAGCATTCTTAACTTTATAATTTTTCTCATAAGCCTTCTTATCAGTCAGATCTGTGAGAGGATGTGTAGGAGAAGTATAAGTATCAATCACTGATCTCCAAACATCATACCATAGGGAGCTAAGATAGGCTTCCATCCTCATACTCCAAAAGGCATACATTCAGATCCATAAAAATAAGGTGCTCTATTAGATGAGGATCATTCATGTGCCATGTGTTCTTATCCAAGATCAACCTTTAGTTGTAAGGATGCACCAAGGAATCTTGCTCTGATACCAATTGTTAGAACACATAGATATACTGAGAGGGGGGTGAATCAGTATATACCACTTTTTAAAATAATTCTACTACATTGATATGATCTCTACAGCATCAAACAGAATTGAAAAAACTATGCAAGCATAAGCAAATTCACACATCCACACAAAAGCCCATAACACTAGATTTACGTGGAAACCCTAGAAGGGAAAAAACATGGTGAGCAAGTTGTTTGGATCTACTATCCAAATCGAACCTCACAAAAATGAAATAGTGAATTACAATATTTTGTAGGCTCCAACCCACATGAATTTCAACTTGAGAAGGACTACAATCCTTTTTACAAATTTGGAGGCTCCAACCTACCAAAGACTTCAATCTCAAAACAAACTGAGCTACAACCTAGTATTGAAGTAGCAACTTCTTGATATATAGCTTTATGGGCTACAACCCAAAGGAAGCAACAACTCCGTGATACATAGTTTTATGGGAAACAACCCAAAGGAAGCAGCAACTCCCTAAAGTGCTACAACACTTAAGGATTCAACCTCTCTATAGATTGAGCTTCAACCCATCAAACTAAAATAGAATCAATTCTCAATATAAACAAAACTTACTGTGCAAACTCAGAATCATATCTAGTTAATGCCCTTCACACACTTCAACTCCACTTCTCTATTCATGCCTGATCGCTTGATGTTAGCTTATACTTCGCTTATCTAGTCACTTAGCATATGTTTAGATTTTTCGCTTTAGATCTTCCGTACACATACTCACACACATGCATACATTCAAATGCACACACTAAACTCTCTTTTATACTAGCCTATAGAAAATACAATTTCAATGTTGGCTCTACACCAAAACAATCTCCAAAGTCATCTTTGCAACTTTAATTTCATCGTGCATAGGAGTGACCCATTCTGAAATTATAGGCTTCTAAAAATTGGGCGCAACACACATACTTAGCACAAAAAAGTTTACACGCTATAGTGATGACACCAACAATTAACTTTCTGATCTCTGTTTCCAAGTCGGCTAAATTTATATTTAAATCTTCGAATACACTAGCCGTTAATTCATCTTATCAAGTCATCCTTCAAAGCTAGATATTTAAATCTTTAATTTGAATATCTTGATTCTTTATATCACTTCCACTCCAACTTATCTTCCAACCCTTTATCGGTGAAAACTCGCTATCATGAACTTAGCCTAAAAAGGCCTTTACCCACGAAAAATTGCTTTTACAAACTTAACCTTTGTCGCTTTTATCGGTGAAAACTCCTTTTCATAAACTTGCCCTTTGTCACTTTTATCGGCAAAATCTTTCTTTTACAAACTTGCCTTTTGTTGCCTTTATCGACAAAAGGTCTCTTTCACGAACCTTACACTTATATGCCTCTATCGGCAAAAGTTACTGTTTACAAACCATCGCAAAATCCCTTTATCGGAAAACATTCCCTTTCACAAACTTTTAGCTTTTTCTCCTTTATTGGTAAAACTTCAAGTCAAAAAACTTAACTTTCCACAAGCTTTGTCTTTAAGCCTCCTTTGTCGCTTAATCGGCAAAATGGCAAAATGATGAACTCACAAACTAGTTTACAAAACATAAACTTTGCTGATGGCAAAAACCCTATACTTCAAACTTTTCTTCTTCATGCATTCGTCGGCAAATCGACGAGCTTATGAACTCGTAAACCAACTTCACTTTCTCATTTGTTAGCGAATCAGAAAATCAGTGAACTTTGAAACTGACGAACCAGTTCGTGAACCAAACACTTTGCTGACCAAAGGAAGAAATCATTCATGCCTTAGATTTTTCATTGACAACTTATTATTGGTAAACTGGTCAGTGGCAAAACTGGTTGTCGACAAACTTGTGAGTTCACAATTTGAACAAATTATTGACTAAAGGTTGAGACCTTGCCTTAGAAGATTTTATTCTCTTCTGCCTTAGACACTTTTTCTCCTTCCCATTTCTTCTCTACCTTAGACACAAATCTTCATCTCTTTGACATCAATGACAACACTTCAACAATCTCTTTTTTTTACATCAATGACAACACTTCAACAACTCTTGCCTAAACATATCTTGTGTAAATTGATTTTCTGTAATAATAAATTTAGGTTGATCAAACATCTGACAATGAATATATAGATGATCATATGTTGATATCTTATATTTCTCATTGTTATACAAAAATTTTGCAATCCCATTAAGTGTGAATGGTACAACACTCATAACATGTATCCATGGGCAATCCAATAACATATTATAACTTAATATTCTCGGCATCACATGAAAAATGGAATCAACAATAAGCGGTCCAACTATAATAAAGAGAGTGATAGTACCCAAAAACTATCTAGTAGTATTATCAAATACCTTGATAGTAACATTGATTTTTGCAACTATGACATATCCAAATTTAACTTTTTCAAACAATCCTCACTAAATATGTTCAAGCAAGATCCATTATCAACCAAGACACTCCTTTATATCCTTATATTTCACCATACTATATAAATGTGAATGCTAATTAATAATAGACTTCTAAAAGATTCACTTTAATGAAATGTCATGCTTGTGTTTATATGCCATAGATTTTATCATAGAAGAAATTATTTGTGGTGGAATGTTGGGATGCACTTAGATCTTTTTTTTTAAATTGCAGATATATTACAAATCTCATATAGACATACATTTGAGTGGCTAAGAAGGCTACTCCCATTTAACTTGTCTATCTAATGATCATACATAGCACAATTATAATGCATTTCATCAAAGTACATAACAACCAAAATACCAATCCATAATACAAAAATCAAAAAATTATACGGGACTATTCATTCTTAAAGTCATATTTTGTTCTTTCTACCTTGTTACTTTCCTATATTATCTCTTTTCTCATTGCACTTTCCATATCCTGCTGCTCCTCTTCATTGCCTATTATGATCCTATCTTTTTTTGTCTGATTATCATCCATCTCTATCTCCTTAGGTCTCTCCCATGTTCCTGTCTCCTGTTGAAGTACAAGGTCCTACCAGTCTTCATCCTTATAACTTGGATTATCTCTTATATGTTCTTTATTATTACTGCCGCTGCATGAGTCTTATTCCTTGGATGCTCTGATTGGTGGTGAATTCCTTAGTAAATTACTGTCTATACTGAAACTTTGACATGTGAACTCAAGATCTCTTATTGCTTCATCCCTCTTCAATTTATACTAATTTTGTTTGTTGTATAGGTTCTAAAAATCAATGTACTCCATGTGAAATTTAGGATCCACCTTCTAAGATCATGTGGCCAAAATTCTGCCAGCTTCACATCAGACCTGTATATCATTGTCGAGCCTTCATCTATAATCTACATGAATCTCTCTATAGTTAACTCCATGGTCATTGTCACCTATTCACAAATATTAGTATATGTGAGCCTACTTAAAGACTTAGTAAGATTCTGCATCTTGCCATGGTAGTGTTCTTCATTCCCACTCTTCCATAAAAACCACAAAATTTCAATGGAAAGAATCAACCAAAACAAATTGGACTTAGCATTCAACCCAATGACAAACCCACATAGGATCCCTTTCCAATAAACATTGTTATTACTAATCCAATATTTAATATTGCCCATGAATTTAGACCGTACATTAATAGAATACTTACATTAAAAAAATATGCTCACATGACTCAATCTCATTACAAATAGAATACAAACCATTGTCAAAACCAATTACTAGTCTCTTTAGGATCAGCAACCACCTAAAACAACTTTTCTTAGGCTCTAGATATTTGGACCAAATTATTTTAAAGGTTTTTTAAAACACCTTGTGATTTATTTTCACATACCAAACCAAATTAATGTGTCCATACACCACTTGGGAGTCAGTAATCATTTTATATAGCTTCTTAGTTTTCATTTTCTTAATTTCAGTGCCATCTTTCCACATTATCTTTCCCAGATAATTATCGTCATTTATCACCTCAATTTGAGACAAGTCACCCTTAATAGATTTTCACAGGATAGCATAGGTTCTCTTCTGTGTTTCTGTACGCTCAAAATCACGACCTCGGTTGCTTGGGGCTGTCGATTTGGATTTCGGCACGCACACAGACCCTTCCCTCCTTGCTACGGGGCAAACCACCACGTCACTCTCACTCTCATGGAAGTAGCCAGTTGAGAGGAGGCGAGACACGGGGGTGGTATGTCTCATTGGAGAGATGGACTTCATGGAGAGGGGTTGGCACGTCCTGGGGCCTTTGTTGTTGTGTTCTAATGTAGATGTTTCATTCAGTTATTGTTGTTGTAGAGATAATCGTATGACTCGAAGATCACTAGTTACTCTTCTTCTGTTGGGGTTTCTTCTATTCCACCTCTGTGTGGGTAAGCTGTTACTTTCGTTAATGGCTTGTTGTCTTTCAAAGTATCTAATGAATGCTTGTTATATTAAATGCTTCTTATGTTCTTCTATTTGTTGGAGGACAAGTAGATCCTATTGTGGCTACGGATGGATCTCCTCAATCTCACCAAGGATTGCCCTCACCCACTCACCTCTTAATCCTAGGCACATTTGTGAGCCAAGACAAGAGATAGGTGCATGTGGACCAACCTTGACTAGACTTAGGGTTTGACTTAGGGTTTTGGGTTGAGCTAAGGTTTGGTTGTGAGTTGACTTTTGTTGACCTTTTGACGATATCAAGGGTTTGACTAAATAGTTGACTGTGGTTGACCTTGTGATGGTATCAAGGGTTTGCAAGTTATCTATGTGTCTAATTCTTTTGTTCTTTTCTATATTTTATGAATGCAATACTATATGAAATGCAAAACTTGTTTTTGTGCTTTTTTTGGTATTTTTGGAAATAAAAGATGATTTTTAATCTAAAAAAGGAAATATGAATACAACTAGAATGAATTTTACCTAATGTAATTATTCTATGTTTTTAGGGTTTTTGAATGTTTTGAAATGATTTAATCTAGAAAAGGAAATTACAAGTAAATGAATTAAAATATAAATGCAAATTACTCTAGAATGCTAGATCTAACTATTCTATCAAGGAAAAAGCAATAAATTACTAATCCCAAGAGCAATTTCAGTTGTCTAATTACTACCAATTGATAAAAACCATAGAGGAACCTAAAATAAAGAAGACTTGTGATCCTCTACTACCCTCAGAAATCCTTGATGGCAACCTTGTATCCTATGGAAGCAGCGAGAAGACCTCTTGGTGACAAGACAATGCAAAGAAGCAAAAGAAGCTTTAGAATCCTTGCAAAGAGAGCTCAATGAGAGCTATTGATGAGCACAATGGCGTTGATTGAAGCAGTGTAAAGATGCTTGAAGAGATTTATGTGAAAGCTTGATGAACAATGAACAAACAAAAGGCACCTTCATCCTGTGTGAGCATGAGAATGCTAATTGGAGAGCAAAAACTTAGCAAGATCTATGTACACAATGAATTTGCCTCCCTTTGTGCCTATATCCTCTCAACTTCCGGTTATCCGGGTCAACAATGCTTCGGCTGGGTGGGAGGAAAGAAAGTATTCCTTCCCTTGAGGGGAGGGGTACTTATAGGTTAGAAGAAGGTATGAGAGGTGAGGAAGAGGAAGAATTAACTCAATTAGATTGAAGAGTTAACAAGGTTGATTGAAGAGTGATTTGGGCTAAAATTGGAGTGATCTACCTAGTAAAAGCTTATCACTCAAGAAGAATTGAAGAAGAAGAGATGCATAGGAGAGCATGAGTTGTTAATTTTAGATCAAATGGAGCTAATTATGCATGTATGGGTGCATGGAATAGTCAACTCCATATTAGGCATAAAAAATCATGCAAACTAGAAGAAAAATGGGTGAAAACAGAGTGTTTTTGAGTCAGAAACTCAAGTTTTTCTACGACTTGAAACACAACAGGGTCGCCCCTTTTACCAGTAGGGTCACCCCTGGGCCAACCCATGGACGACCCTAGTGAGAGGACACGTGCGTAGGAGCTAATAGTGGGAGATGGTAGAGGAAAAGGATGAGAATGAACCTACCTCCGGAAATAGGTATGTCACATGTAAAAATCTAAATCTCCACTTGCAAAGTAGGATCTCCTGGTAGGAGATCTGGAAATAATAGAGGGAGATTTGGATTAGTTGAGTGAAACTAAAAACTGAAAGTTGGAAATGGCTAGATGGGACCTCTAGAAGGCTTCTAGGGGGTGGAGAAGATGAAAAACATAGGGGAGAGGTGATAATTAACCTACAAGACACATACAAGGCTTAGGAATAGGGTCTAAAGCTCAGAAAACGCAAATCAACAAGTGTCACAAGAGTGTCAAAAAGCGTCGATAACAAAGAGAGAGAGAGAGAGAGAGAGAGAGAGAGAGAGAGAGAGAGAGAGAGAGAGAGAGAGAGAGAATGACAAAGAGGAAACAAGACAATATGAAAGAGAAGAAACAACATGTCACCAAGAGGATTGTTGCTAAGAGGATGTTATTTCATTAATCATCATAAGGGTCCTCGTGGAGGCTGTACATGATTTTTGTGCTTACATATTTGCCCCCTCAGGGATGGTAGTCTACATGAAGGGTAGGTACCATTCCCGAACTAGACCTTACCTATTGTTGATTTTTCCGCAATTGTACCTGCAATAACTAGTATTAGCTTGACATCTGAATATATCAAAATGAATAATGAAAACTAAAATGATGAACTTACCATAGATCTTGAGAGTTTGACTAGTTGTTTGCCTTTGTCGGTGAGACCTGTAGGAATGAATGCATGCAAAACAATTCATAGAAGATGTATAAAAGAAAAAAACTAATCTAAGAATGCATAAAGGAAACTAAGCTAAGGGCAAACAAAGCAAGCAAATTAGTGAGATTAGAGCAAATCAGCGACAGAATCGATTGTGTGAATAGTTGTTGGGTAGATATCGTCAAGGAGATCACGAAGATGGCCGCCTCTTCTTCAGCTACTAAGAATCAGGTACGCAAACAGTGAAAACCCCTTCTCTAAACCCTAGGTTGAATTTTGTGATAAATATCTTAAAATTGTCTGTTTTTAGTAATTCTTCTTGTTGCATTGTCTTTGTTTCATCGCTTAGAGTAGGTTTGGTCTTTCGTTTACTGAAATTGACTGAAAAATGAGGATTTTAGAACACTTTTCGTTCAGGGGATCTCCACATAGGGTCACCCCTTTTGTCAAGTAGGTCACCCAGGGGAGATCCTATTGACATCTGGGTCACCTGGTAGGTGACCCTATTGGGTAAATTCTCTTCAAAATTTGACGTTTTCTAACATTTGTTTCACTCTGTTTCGACCTAATTTGACTACTGTATTTGCCTATTTATTGCAATTTTGATGGTTTATATACTCTTTTTGTGTGATTTTATACAAGTTTTACGATTTCTAGGATTTTTGTGAGTTGACGAGATCTAATCTAAGGGTAAGTGCAAGAAGATTGGGGGCCAAAAACGGGTCTTAAGTGGCCACTTTTTTTTTCTGAAATCAGGAAATACTGGCCTTAGATGAGAAATTGAGCATAGTTACACTCAAAATTTAGAGATGCAACCAAAACAATGTTCGTAGTGCTCCGAGTCTACTTTCTAAACTACTATTTTGTTTTGAAAATGGCATAGATTAAGGGGTTCAAAAGAGGGAGCCACAGAAATTGGTGTTGTTTCTGTCAAAAAAACATAACATAGCATGTTTTGTGGCTCCCTCAAAAGGTCAACTTTTTTTTGGTATTTTTAAAATCGCTTCAGTGAGAAATTAGCTAATAGCATGTAGTTTATGCCCGATTTTTCTGATAATTTTTTGATGAATATTTGATTTTTTACTAATTTTTAAAGTGGACACATCCTAAAAAACAGAATTTTGGCCGTGCTACCCCTATAAATTTTGAAAACTAAGAAAATCATTTTTTTATTTTTTTAATATTTGTAGAATGGAGTCTAGTTTCTAAATATGTAATTTTTTTGAAATTTGAATGAATAGTTATTTTACAATGAAAAAAAGACCAAACAGTGGTTTTTGCATAAAAACGGACACACAAACAAAAGAAATTAAAGATGAAAGGCTTAACATTGTTAAAATGTGAAAAAAATCACATCATCAAATAGCTAAGAGAAAGCCTAACATTACCCATGTGTTTGATTTGTTCAACCTTGAAACACGTGCAAATCTGAGGGTTAGCACGAACGAAATTATGTGAAATTTTGAAGAATACAGAAAAACACGTCTGTGACTGTTCATAAGGCACTCCAAGCCTTTGGGTTGGAAATCCAAAGCAAATCCCAAGCCCAAGGCTTGGGATTCCCAAAGCAAGAAATAACGCGAGCGCGTTATAACGCGCTTGCGTTATTTCTTGCCTTACATTTTTTCCCGCAAGTCTGTCTTTTGCCATGTTTGACATAACGCGAGCGCGTTATAACGCGCTCACATTATGTCCCACTCAAATTTTTTTACATTCAAGGCTATTCATCATGAGGGTTAAGGCATAAAGGATAGAGTTGGAAGGTTTACGGATAAGGGATTAGCGTTTAAGGTATAGTATCGAGCCTGTTGAGGGTCTAGGAATAGGGATAGCGTTTAAGGTTTAGGGATGAGGGATGACAGATTATGGTTGAGGGTCGAGGGATCAAAGTTAAGGGTTGAGGGATTAGGGTTTGACATTAAGGGTTGAGGGTTGAGGTTCAAGGGTCAAGGGTTTAGGGATAGGGTTTAGGGTCGAGGGATTAGGGTTAAAGTAGAGTGTGGAGGGTGTTAGGATTAGGGATAGGGTTGGAGGGTTTAGGGATAAGGGATTAGGGTTTAAGGTATAGTATCAAGTCTGTTGAGAGTTTAGGAATAGGGATAGCATTTAGGGATTAGGGATGAGGGATTATAGTTGAGGGATGATGGATTAGGGTTGAGGGTTGAGGGATTAGGGTTTAGGGATAAGGTTTAGGGTTGAGGGTTGAGGGATTAGGGTTTAAGGTATAGTGTTGAGGGTTGAGGGTTGAGGGTTTAGGATTAGGGTTTAGGGTTGACGGATTAGCATTTAATGTCGAGGTTAGGGTTAGAGTGTTGAGGGTAGAGGGATTAGGGATAGGGTTTAGGGTTTAGGGTTTAAGGTTTAAGGATTGAGGGTTGAGGCTTTAGGGATGAGGGTTTAAGGCTTAAGATATAGTGTCAAGTGTTGAGGGTGTAGGGATAGGGTTTAAGTTTTAAGGGTTAAGGGTTGAGGGATATGGATTAGGGTTTAAGGTATAGTGTTGAGGGTCGAGGGATCAGAGTTAAGGGTTGAGGGATTAGGGTTTGACGTTGAGGGTTGAGGGTTGAGGTTCGAGGGTCAAGGGTTTAGGGATAGGGTTGAGGGTCGAGGAATTAGGGTTAAAGTAGAGTGTGGAGGGTATAAGGATTAGGGATAGGGTTGGAGGGTTTAGGGATAAGGGATTAGGGTTTAAGGTATAGTATCGATTCTGTTGAGGGTGTAGGAATAGGGATAGCATTTAGGGTTTAGGGATGAAGGATTAGAGTTGGGGGATGACAGATTAGGGTTGAGGGTTGAGGGATTAGGGTTTAGGGATAAGGTTTAGGGTTGAGGGATGAGGGATTAGGGTTTAAGGTATAGTGTTGAGGGTTTAGGGATAGGGTTTAGGGTTGAGGGATTAGGATTTGACGTTGAGGGTTGAGGGTTTAGGGTTTAGGGTTAGGGTTGAGAGATGAGGGATCAGAGTTAAGGGTTGAGGGAATAGGGTTTAACGTCGAGGGTTGAGGGTTGAGGTTCAAGGGTCAAGGGTTTAGGGATAGGGTTGAGGTTGAAGGGATTAGGGTTAAAGTAGAGTGTGGAGGGTGTAAGGATTAGGGATAGGGTTGGAGGGTTTAGGGATAAGGGATTAGAGTTTAAGGTATAGTATCGAGTCTGTTGAGGGTTTAGGAATAGGGATAGCATTTAGGGTTTAGGGATGAGGGATTAGAGTTGAGGGATGAGGGATTAGGGTTGAGGGTTGAGGGATTAGGGTTTAGGGATAAGGTTTAGGGTTGAGGGTTGAGGGATTGGGGTTTAAGGTATAGTGTTGAGGGTTGATGGTTTAGGGATAGGGTTTAGGTTTGAGGGATTAGGGTTTAGGGTTGATGAATTAGGGTTTAATGTTGAGAGTTGAGGGTTGAGGGTTGAGGGTTGAGGTTGAGGGATAGGGTTAATGGTTAAGGGATTAGGGTTAAATAAGAGTGTCGATGGTAGAGGGATTAGGGTTTAAGGTATAGTATCGAGCCTGTTGAGGGTCTAGGAATAGGGATAGCGTTTAGGGTTTAGGAATGAGGGATTAGAGTTGAGGGATGACGGATGACAGATTAGGGTTGAGGGTTGAGGGATTAGGGTTTAGGGACAAGGTTTAGGGTTAGGGTTTAGGGATAGGGTTTAGGGTTGAGGGATTAGAGTGAAGGGTTGAGGGATTAGAATTTGGCGTTGAGGGTTTAGGGTTTAGGATCAGGGTTGAAGGTCGAGGGATCAGAGTTAAGGGTTGAGGGATTAGGGTTTGATGTTGAGGGTTGAGGGTTGAGGTTCGAGGGTCAAGGGTTTAGAGATAGGGTTGAGGGTCGAGGAATTAGGGTTACAGTAGAGTGTGGAGGGTATAAGGATTAGGGATAGGGTTGGAGGGTTTAGGGATAAGGGATTAGAGTTTAAGGTATAGTATCGAGTCTGTTGAGGGTTTAGGAATAGGGATAGCATTTAGGGTTTAGGGATGAGGGATTAGAGTTGAGGGATGAGGGATTAGGGTTGAGGGTTGAGGGATAAGGTTTAGGGTTGAGGGTTGAGGGATTAGGGTTTAAGGTATAGTGTTGAGGGTTGATGGTTTAGGGATAGGGTTTAGGTTTGAGGGATTAGGGTTTAGGGTTGATGAATTAGGGTTTAATGTTGAGAGTTGAGGGTTGAGGGTTGAGGGTTGAGGTTGAGGGATAGGGTTAATGGTCAAGGGATTAGGGTTAAATAAGAGTGTTGATGGTAGAGGGATTAGGGTTTAAGGTATAGTATCGAGCCTGTTGAGGGTCTAGGAATAGGGATAGCGTTTAGGGTTTACGAATGAGGGATTAGAGTTGAGGGATGACGGATGACAGATTAGGGTTGAGGGTTGAGGGATTAGGGTTTAGGGACAAGGTTTAGGGTTAGGGTTTAAGGTATAGTGTTGAGGGTTTAGGGATAGGGTTTAGGGTTGAGGGATTAGAGTGAAGGGTTGAGGGATTAGAATTTGGCGTTGAGGGTTTAGGGTTTAGGATCAGGATTGAAGGTCGAGGGATTAGAGTTAAGGGTTGAGGGATTAGGGTTTGATGTTGAGGGTGAGGGTTGAGGTTCGAGGGTCAAGGGTTTAGGGATAGGGTTGAGGGTCGAGGAATTAGGGTTAAAGTAGAGTGTGGAGGGATGACGGATGATAGATTAGGGTTGAGGGTTGAGGGATTAGGGTTTGATGTTGAGGGTTAAGGGTTTAGGGTTAGGGTTGAGATATGAGGGATCAGAGTTAAGGGTTGAGGGATTAGGGTTTGACGTCGAGGGCTGAGGTTCGAGGGTCAAGGGTTTTGGGATAGGGTTGAGGTTGAAGGGATTAGGGTTTAGGGACAAGGTTTAGGGTTAGGGTTGAGGGATTAGGGTTTAAGGTATAGTGTTGAGGGTTTAGGGATAGGGTTTAGGGTTGAGGGATTAGAGTGAAGGGTTGAGGGATTAGAATTTGGCGTTGATGGTTTAGGGTTTAGGATCAGGGTTGAAGG
Source organism: Cunninghamia lanceolata (assembly GCA_027924645.1). Lineage (NCBI taxonomy): Eukaryota > Viridiplantae > Streptophyta > Pinopsida > Cupressales > Cupressaceae > Cunninghamia > Cunninghamia lanceolata. Next base: position 429,420 of record BSBN01001306.1, on the reverse strand, counting down.
TCGAGGGATTAGAGTTAAGGGTTGAGGGATTAGGGTTTGATGTTGAGGGTTGAGGGTTGAGGTTCGAGGGTCAAGGGTTTAGGGATAGGGTTGAGGGTCGAGGAATTAGGGTTAAAGTAGAGTGTGGAGGGATGACGGATGATAGATTAGGGTTGAGGGTTGAGGGATTAGGGTTTGATGTTGAGGGTTGAGGGTTTAGGGTTAGGGTTGAGAGATGAGGGATTAGAGTTAAGGGTTGAGGGATTAGGGTTTGACGTCGAGGGCTGAGGTTCGAGGGTCAAGGGTTTAGGGATAGGGTTGAGGTTGAAGGGATTAGGGTTTAGGGACAAGGTTTAGGGTTAGGGTTGAGGGATTAGGGTTTAAGGTATAGTGTTGAGGGTTTAGGGATAGGGTTTAGGGTTGAGGGATTAGAGTGAAGGGTTGAGGGATTAGAATTTGGCGTTGAGGGTTTAGGGTTTAGGATCAGGGTTGAAGGTCGAGGGATTAGAGTTAAGGGTTGAGGGATTAGGGTTTGATGTTGAGGGTTGAGGGTTGAGGTTCGAGGGTCGAGGCTCGAGGAATTAGGGTTAAAGTAGAGTGTGGAGGGATGACAGATGATAGATTAGGGTTGAGGGTTGAGGGATTAGGGTTTGATGTTGAGGGTTGAGGGTTTAGGGTTAGGGTTGAGAGATGAGGGATCAGAGTTAAGGGTTGAGGGATTAGGGTTTGACGTCGAGGGCTGAGGTTCGAGGGTCAAGGGTTTAGGGATAGGGTTGAGGTTGAAGGGATTAGGGTTTAGGGACAAGGTTTAGGGTTAGGGTTGAGGGATTAGGGTTTAAGGTATAGTGTTGAGGGTTTAGGGATAGGGTTTAGGGTTGAGGGATTAGTGTGAAGGGTTGAGGGATTAGAATTTGGCCAAGTAACGGCATAATGTTGAGTAGTTTGTGTACGTGTCATTACCATTTGTAACCGAACTGAATGTCTGAAAGGTTTGTAACCGATTGGCAGGGTGGTTATAGGTGATTCACCTTCCACCGTGTGTAACTGTCAATTGAGAGTCTTTATATTGTTGGTCTCTGTTCATGTAGAGGGGAGTGAACAAACAGAGAGAGAAATTGTATTTTATTCTGAAGCAGAAGGAATAAAGAAATTCTGTGTTTTCTGGTCAAACTAGAGTGATACCGATTGGAGTCATTCCACTGGTGGATTTCTTTGAAATCAGTGGAATGACCTCCATGTAGTTAGATTTATTTCTGTTATGTAGTTTTAGTGTTTCTGTGTGTTCTGTTCGGTTACAATGTGCAGAGAAGGAATTAGCACTTTATGTGTATACAATGAATGTTTGTGAGGACAGTTCGTATCTTCCATTTGAATATCATTGTTGTATGTGAGGTTTTTAGAATAAGCATTCTGAACGATGCAAGAAATGACCGGTGGAAACAGTAAGGAGGACTGGAAGAATAAGTCGAGCAATGTATGGAGAAGTCATCGGATTGACTATGTCTATCGGGTAGACAAAGGTGCATTGAACCGATAACATTAATCTTGCTGATCGTGTTTGTGTCGAGGTGACAAATGGTAATGTCTTACCGAAGATGAAGGATTTTTTCACCTGTGTTAATGTTCAACTGGTTTCGCTCTGCATCAAGGGATTAGGGTTTGACGTCGAGGGCTGAGGTTCGAGGGTCAAGGGTTTAGGGATAGGGTTGAGGTTGAAGGGATTAGGGTTTAGGGACAAGGTTGAGGTTGAGGGATTAGGATTTGACATTGAGGGTTGAGGGTTTAGGGATAGGGTTGAGGGATTAGGATTTGACATTGAGGGTTGAGGGTCAAGGGATCAAAGTTGAGGGTTTAGGGTTTAGGGATCTATAGCAGGACAAAATGCGAGCGTGTTATAGCGCGAGCGCATTATAACGTGCTCGCGTTTTGTATTTCTACTGAAATGGTAAAAAAATGGTTACCCCCGTGATCCAGGCCCACATGCTCTATTTTCTTACTGATTCTACGCGTGCTCCAACAAAAAAGAAGTGCTTTCATGCTATTGGGAAGTTCACATGCACATTTGACACATTTTACCACCTTTGCATGATCTTTCCACCACCTTTTCTGCTTTGCCAACTTGAGAAGGAGGAAATAACATAGTTTTCAAACCAAATTTGATATATATCTATACAAGTTTCAATTTTTGTAGTATTGCAATGTTAATTTTGATTCAATTTTAAGAATTTAACATTGAAAAGGAAGCAAGTGGTGAAAAACTCAAATTGTTGAGGAGTTTGATGCAAGAAGATAAAAACACTACATAATTGGGTACTCTCTCCATTCAAATCTTCATTTTTTAGGTATGTCAAGTCTTTACATGCATGTTCTTTACATTTTCCTTATTTTGGATTGAATTACTTTATCATGCTTTATCATACATGTTTAAAATAGACACATTTCCAATCAAGAAAGCAACCTACAATCTCACATGATGCCATGTATATTTTCTACACTTGGGCTCTTTAATAATTATGTGTAATAAACAAACCTTAGTTCATACCATGATGTCAAACTATACAAGAATAAATCCTTACAACATAAAAAAAATACAATCCCACTATTATCATGTATTCATTTCTTAGGAACTAATATTGGTCTCTTTATCATGCTACAGACAAATTCTCCGTCATGTCGAGGAAACGATCAAGAATTAAACCAACACAGGAAGAGATAGAAGCTAAGAATGCAAAGAAAGCAATGGCTATGAGGGAACTTCGTGAGAAGAGGAAATTGGACATGATAAATGAAGACATACCAATTGAAGAGGAACCACAACCATCACAAAGAGATATGGTATTGGCGGCACAAAGAGAACGAATGCAAAAACTTCGTGGTACGACAGATTTGAATACCATAGTTGGAGACACATCCTTTATCGCAAGACAACATGTAGGGACACCATCTACCACATCTCAAGTTGAGAGTACATCATCACTCACATGTGATGAAGGAGGTACGCCATCGTTCCCACCTCAACCTCAAGGTATGTCATCTATTCCATCTTCAATCGAAGGTATGCCATCTAACCCATCTCATTTAAATATTGATGAAATTCCTAATGTTGAGATGAATTTACCTAACTTGACACCACCTAGAATTTTGCATAGAAAGCCAAAGTATTTGATTGATATTGATGAGAATATTTTGCAGCCAATGGAAGGTAAGATTCCAAAACGCACTTGTAGAAGATATGCTAATAAGATTTGGAGATTGTTCTTTGAAAAGTTAAATGAGACTGCAAGATGTCAACTATTCGTTGAAATGATGCGAAGTATAAAGTATAGGTCTATCATGAAGATTCTTGGGTTGAGAACATCAGAGGCTTCAAGTGAAAAATCTATTGTCAAGAATCTAATGAGTGCATATGAGAGTGTGGGTAACACCTCACGCACAAAAGATAGTAATGCAACATGGCGTGTGATTACATCAACTATAGTAAGTAGTCAAACGAGGAAAGCTCGTCTTATTAGAAAGACAAGTCAAAATTTGAGAATTAATAGGAAAACTTTATCAAGAGCCATTGGAAGACGCTAAAGAATTGAGGACACTAATGCCAATGAATTATGGGCGTTCTCGGGGAGACTACCACGAAAAGATAAACCAATTGTTGAAGCATTGAGGTCACTAATTGAAGACTTTTGGAAGAATTACACAAGGGTATCTCCGAATCAAAGGGATGTGGTAAGAAGGAGAATTGGTAGTCAGAACTGCGAGCCACATCCAAAGCATTTTTTGGATGAGACTCAAACACAGTTTTATGGTAAATTTCTAGAGAAGTATCCTCAAATTAAAATTTGTCAAAGATATTTTGAAATGATAAAACCTTTCTATGTTAAGATAAATCACACACACACTACTTGTTGTTGTAGATTACATATTGAATTTTCTAACCATTTTGATGCTTATAGGTCTATATGTTTAGATATGCATACTAACAATGATTTGCAGGGTTGTGCCATATGTGCCCCACCAACATCTTCAAGAGACTTCATATCAAGAATTTTATGTGAAAGAGAGGAAGGTCAAATATTCTACAAGAAATTATGCTTGGATGGCACATGTCATCGTTGCGGTGGCTTGCAACATTTGCCAATATGTGAACATATGGAAATAACACATGCGGTTGGAAATGAACTAGTAGAGTTTGGCAAGTATAAAACAGTGGCATACAATACAAAAGATGGTAAAGAAGCAAAGAGGTGTGAATTAGTTATTGAAAAGATTCCAGTGTATCAGTTTATGCCTATATTTCGTGACAGCATAGTGTATGAGTATGCAAGACATGCCCATAGAGCTCGATGGTTGGACTTGCAATTCAAGTTATGCAAGGACACATTTCCAGTTGGTAGCATTGTTTCAGTCGTCGACTTTGCAGAGAACTACAGTCTACAGCCACAGCGTGAGGTGCAATCACAATATTACAACTCCACATAGGTTTCTATATTTGTGCACATCGCATTCATTCATGCGAATGATAGTACAGAGGATGATAGAAAGATCATAAGGGAGTATCATTTCTATATTAGTGATGATCACACGCATTCTACGGAGTTTGTGCAAGGTTGCTTTTAGGTGTTCTATAATGATTTGGCTAGAAGGGGCATATTGTTCAGTCAGCATATCATATGGTCGGATAATTGTGCATCACAATTCAAGAACTCGCGGAATTTCTATTGGCTGAGTAGGAGGCATAATTTTACAGGTATTCAACATATGTGGAACTTTTGTGAGGCCGGGCATGGAAAGGGGGAGCATGATGGTGCAGGAGCATGTATCAAAAGAGCCATAGCACGAGAAGAGTTAAAGTATAAAGACAATGCAAAGTTGACAGATGCAAAATCGATTGTCGAGTGGTGTAATGCTTCCATGGGTCCAGGTAATGAAGGTAAGTCTTTAGTTCGTAGATTTTTTTGTTTGATAGATGATACTAACATTGCACCATATGAGGATTGTTGTACACTGACAGGATCAAATGAGATGCACTCTTTCAGAAGCTCAATTGCAGGTTCATGGAGTATCCATACACGAAAGATGTCATGCTTTTGTTCTTCCTGTACAATTCAAGTCTGGGATGAGTGCAAGTCAAAGGAGTGGGTTGACAAATGGCAGTTAAGTTATCTTAGCCCACTTGACACGTATCGACCCCCGACGGCACTGGAACTAACACAGATGGAATCGTCAGTTGACTTTGACCACATATCAGATTTAGTTCAACCAGGTAATATAGGGCACATATATGCATCTAATTTCATCTAGTTCAACCAGGTAATGTCATCTTACTTTGTAGTGTTTTTGTAATGTTGACTAATTTCATCTAATTTGCTACACATATCAATGTAGGACACGTATATGCAGTTTTTGCAGATGAAGATAATGAAGAGGGAACAGATTATTACTTATGTCGTTGTGTTGAGGCCAAAAAGAAATTGGAGGCCCCTGTTACAGATGGAGAAAACATCGAATACCCTACAGGATCAGTGGTTATTACTGGAACATGGCTTAGAAGGTACCCACATAAGAGTGTTAATATTTGGCTATTTCAGGACTTTGACATGCATCGAAAGATTCTTCATTACTCGAACCTTGTCGTGGCATCCAATGTTCATTTGATAAAGTATCGGGGTAGACCTTTGAACAAAATATTGTGGAAGGTGCGTGAGTTTGACCATGAAGCAATACTTGACACAATAAAGAGTAGAGCAGATCCAGATGGTTCATTGGATTAATTTGTAAGTATTCACATTGATTTTGTAAAGTTATGTTACATTGAGTTGTAAGTATGCACATTAATTTGTAAGGTTTGTCTTTTTTTATTTCCTCCTGCATTTTTACACATATGTACACATTTTTACATCATCATGTTATGCATTTTTGGTGTCCTGCTCCTGATGCGACCAAACTCATAACTCACCCTACTAGACACCATTTGATGATCTCTCCAACACTCTGGATCCAGGGCGCCCAATCATGATGATGACCTATATACCATTCTCCCAAGGCGCTCATAATGAATGAATGATAAGGAGCACCTTGACCTCTATAATCAAGGTGATTTTAAGTCACTTTGAGTCATTTGGGGTCAGTTTGAGTCTTTGAGTCATGTTGCAAAAAAGTGTCAATGTTGTCAAGTTGCACAAAGCAACCTTTGCATTTTTGGTGTCTTGCTCGTGATGCGACCAAACTGATTGTTCCAACGCATTTGAATGGGTACATTTACGCTAGGCATGGTCCTATTTTTCACCCAAACATGTCGAAACAGTCTGAGCTACATTGTACCAACAATATCCCTGAAGAGTCCAAAGTGCAAAAAGGCTACAATCTTTGACGAGATGTTACTCAAAAATCGTGTCACTTAGAAACATTCCGTCTGAGGCAACGGGATCACGTAGAGTGCCTCTACAATAATCTCTCTTGGTTTTTTATAGCTCTGAGGCATTTTCCCGTGGTGAAAGGTTTTCTGTTGCCCCAAAAATCGTCAGAAGGAGGCAGTGTAAAGTTGCAAAGTGGTGTAACTTTCGTCCTGCTCCTGATGCGACCAAACTGACTATTCCAATGCGTCTGAATGGGTACATTTATGCTAGGCATGGTCCTATTTCTCACCCAAACATGTCGAAACAGTCGGAGCTACATTGTACCGACGATATCCCTGAAGAGTCCAAAGTGCAAAAAGGCAGCAATCTTTGACGAGATGTTACTCAAAAATCGTGTCACTTAGAAACATTCCGTCTGAGGCAACGGGATCACGTAGAGTGCCTCTACAATAACCTCTCTCGGTTTTTTATAGCTCTTAGGCATTTGCCCGTGGTGAAAGGTTTTCTGTTGCCCCAAAAATCGTCAGAAGGAGGCAGTGTAAAGTTGCAAAGGGGTGTAACTTTCGTCCTGCTCCTGATGTGATCAAACTGACTATTCCAACGCGTCCGAATGGGTACATTTATGCTAGGCATGGTCCTATTTCTCACCCAAACATGTCGAAATAGTCGGAGCTACATTGTACCGACGATATCCCTGAAGAGTCCAAAGTGCAAAAAGGCAACAATCTTTGACGAGATGTTACTCAAAAATCGTGTCACTTAGAAATATTTCGTCTGAGGCAACGAGATCACGTAGAGTGCCTCTACAATAACCTCTCTCGGTTTTTTATAGCTCTGAGGCATTTGCCCGTGGTGAAAGGTTTTCTGTTGCCCCAAAAATCATCAGAAGGAGGCAGTGTAAAGTTGCAAAGGGATGTAACTTTCGTCCTGCTCCTGATGCGACCAAACTGACTGTTCCAACGCGTCCGAATGGGTACATTTATGCTAGGCATGGTCCTATTTCTCACCCAAACATGTCGAAACAGTCGGAGCTACATTGTACTGACGATATCCCTGAAGAGTCCAAAGTGCAAAAAGGCAGCAATCTTTGACGAGATGTTACTCGAAAACCGTGTCACTTAGAAACATTCCGTCTGAGGCAACGGGATCACGTAGAGTGCCTCTACAATAACCTCTCTCAATTTTTTATAGCTCTGAGGCATTTGCCCGTGGTGAAAGGTTTTCTGCTGCCCCAAAAATCGTCAGAAGGAGGCAGTGTATTAAGTCAGGATGAAAGCCTATTCACTCTAGGCGCCTGTTTTTGACCAAATCACACATGCGCCTTGAACAACTCTGTCTTCAAGGCGCTTTTCTCTAATCTCTGTAACTCTCCAAATCCACTAAGGCGCAAATTTTACCTCTTGGGCTCAAGATATAGGTTCTTCATCCAAGGCGCCAGAATGGTCCAAAGGCGCATTTCACCTCTAACCTCACCTCTGACCTTACTTGGAGGCGCTAAACCTCATCTCATTGCTCTCCTCCATTACAAGCGCTCACTTACCTCAAACTTGGGCGCATACCAACATCCCAACATCCAAATCACCTAGGCGCTCAAAACCTTCAAGACTCAAGGTGCATTTTATGATCAAACAAGGTATCTCCTAAACAAGGCGCTCATAGTCTCATCAGGGCGTTAATCATCATCATGAGCACTCATATTGTTCTAGGCACACAGTTATCTCTGGAATGCTCAAGGCGCACATACCCTTCTCTAGGCTAGTTTACACTTATTCAAGGTGCTCATTCCAAACTTACATGAACTCCTCATTACAAGACACACAAACTAGATGATCCTAGGGCATAAGGGCGCTCATAGGAGTTGTTATGTGTCATTTTGGCCAAGGTTTTCCGGAGCAGTGAAGACATTAGGAAGGGGATGATCGTTTGGATAGTTTTGAATGCTTTATTTCTCCTTGTTTAAACTAGGCGCTCACTGAGGATTGGAGTAGCCTTTGCACCCTCACATCATGTTAATCAGCGTTTCAGAGGCAATCATAGTATAGGAAGATTTGCGCCTTGAAGAAGAGAGTTATCTGGTGAGTGCTTAGGAGTTCTGGCGCCTAGGGGAAAGGTCTAGGTAGAGCGCCTTCGGACTTTGACAGTGAAGTGCCTTAAGGAGTTGGATGATGTTTTTGCCTAGAGTGGAGATGATGTTTTTAGCGCCTTAAGGATGATGATGGAGCGCCTTGGAGTCAGGTTAGTCTGGAGCACCTTAAGAAGGTAAAGCACTTCAAATGTAAACACAAGTGTTTTGAGCGCCCTAATGAGAAGTTGTCTTGGCACCATAAGTTGTTCAAATGAAGATATGCACCTTGGATAGTTGCAAATACCTAATTTAGCGCCCAAGGTTGGAAGACTCTTTGTGAGCGCCCAGTGTTTGAAAGCTCTTTGTGTTTGGTGCATTAAAATGAATTTGGCACCTAAGTAGTATTGAAACACTCAACTGAGCACCTAAAGCCCATGAGAGAAGTGATATGCGCCTTGATAGGAATATCATGGAAGATGAGTTTACTGAATGGCGCCTTGAATGACTTGGTTGATTAAGTGTTTTAGCGCCTAGATATGGGATGAATCATTGAGCGCCTTTGGTTGAGATGATGTCAGCACCTTTGAGATTATAACACCTTGGAGTCAAGTTCGAAGGAGCACCTTGAGAAGGTAAAACACTTCAAATGTTTTCAAGGAATTAGAGAAGTCACTTAGTGCCTAGAAGGAATTCCAGAGCAAGAGGGTTGGAGCGCCTTGAGCTTCAAGTCAGATATGCGCCTAGACCTCTACCCTTTAGCAAGTTGAAGCCCTCTGAGCCTTGACAACGTGAGAATGCCTTATAGTGAATATGCGCCTTGGGCAAGGTTGAATACAAAGTTGAGGAGTATATCATAATGAGTAAGTGCACTGTAGGGTTAGATGATAAAGACTAGTGCCTTGAGTGTCTTGGTCAAAATTTTGACGTGAGAAGTCTTGCAAGATCAAACCCTGGAGTGCGCCTTAGAGAGAACCTATTGATCCTTTGCTTTGACAAGATTTGGGCGCCAGAATGATCCTTAATAAATGAAATGTATCTACACCAATTTTGCGCCTTTAGGGAAGTGTTGGTGGCCAGAATGATCCTTAATCTCATGTTTGTGCGCCTAGGTCTAGAAGCAAGATTTGAGCGCCTTAGGATAGGGTTTTTTGCACCTTGTCTTGGAGAGTGAATTTGTGCCTTGGATGATGTTGAAGCGCCTTGGGATGAAATGCGCCCAAACTTACAGAGGGCCTTCAGTGAGGGAGTTGAAGAGAGTGCTTAGAGGAAGGATAGCCTTAAGATCAAACTAAGTACTTAGAAACCTAAGATTAGCGCCTTATTTGAAGTTATACACCTATTCTGGCGCCAGAGAGTGAGTTTGAGTGTGAAGAAGTGAATGTCTGCGCCTTGAAGGGGATACAAAGGGAAGATGATGCACCTTGATGGGTTGATGATGGAAATTTGTGTTTTGGAGCTAAATGTGCGCCTTGAATCTAAATGATATTTGAGTGCTTAGAGGTAAATAGGGGCGCCTTTGAGAATTCTTTGTGCTTTAAGGAATGGATTGTGGCGCTTTGGACTAAGGTAAGTCCTGAGCACTTCCAATGATTTTAAGGAGCGCCTTGAAGGAGATAGTGCATAGAGGTACAATGAATCTTCCAGAGAACATGGATAGACAACTAAGTCTCCAACTTGAGTCTTCTAAGTGAATTGGATAATGAAGAGAGTCTAGTCATTTTGCGCGCTAGTATCAGGATGAATCATCCAAAATGGGTGCCTAGAACTAGAAGGCGCCAATGCATGAGTTCAAGGATCCTCCATTGGAGCGCCTAGCCCAGATGGCTATAGATTGAAAGTTTTAAAGCTAAGTGATGTCTCTTAGGTGAATTCCTAGCCCAGGTGCATGTGTTGGGAAAAACTCTTTGGCTCTGGCGCCTAGAATTGGGAGCTTTGTAAGATGCACCAATTGATGAAACATTTCCATTTTGCGCCTAGAATAGAACTCTCTCACATAGTTGAAATTGACTTGATAGAAGGAGATAAGTCTTAAGGACTAGTTTGGCGCCTCACTTGCCTATCTCACCTTTGAAATGCGCTTTGGTTGATGATCATCATTGATGGAGCCTAGTGAAATGTAAAGCTATTTGCATCTCCAAAGGATCAAAATTGGATTAGGAGATCATCCTTGTAGTTGAGATTGACAGAGAAGTGTTAAAGGAATCACTTCAAATGGGCGCCTAAGCTAGTTGAGGCGCATATCAATTCCACTGTAACTCCAGACTGACGCTTAGGATCCAGTCATCTCCTAAGGCGCAGTTCCATTCACCCATGACCTCGCTTGGCGTCTAAAACTTGGAAACTCCTTTGGAAAGCTCCTGTTGCACCTAGAAGATGAGTTTGGGATATCAACTTGCAAAAGGCTTAGAAACTCTTCAAAGATGTTAGGCACAATCCCATGGCACTAGAGCTCAGTTTTGGCGCCTTCAAGGAATAGCACATGAAGGAACTTGGGAGGTCAGGTGCTTGTAAAAGGGAACACCTTGGAACATCTTCCAGGGGTTGAAGTAGTAAGAAAACATCAAGTGAGTCTAGGCGCACTCCCTTGTGTGAACAGTTTAGCTCTGGCGCCTAGCCACAGAGTGAGCTAGAAGAAGTAGTTTAGACATTAGAAGATAGGCGCTCATTCTACAATGAAGCATTCCACCTTCCTAATCAACAAAGACTTGCAAGAATTGACAAAGGAAGCTAAGGCGCACCTTCTACTTGTTTCCACCTCCAGAATGCGCCTAACCTTGAAAGGGGGTTCAAAGATGTTTGTTAGACCTTTTCACTCAAGGCGCTCACCTTAGGCGCACTTTCTAAGTCCTTGTCACCTCAAGGAAACACCTAGTTTGGAAGGCGCTTGCCTTGTTCTCCACTCCTTTCAATTGGCGCCTAGAACACAGAATGCATGAAAGGAGCACCTAGACTCCAGAGGGCTTATTTGGGCACCTAGCATTTAAAACACTTTCATAATGATGATGTTTTGGCGCCTACTCTTGGAAACAATCCAGAGCATCCATAAACTCTAATTGGCACCTAATGTTGACAAGGCACAACTTCAGGAGGAGGTCACCTCAACTTGGCGCCCAAGTCAGAAAAACCTGTAAATCCTTCAAATATGCGCCTACCTTGTGAGGTGATGAGTTGAACATTCCAAATCTTCAAATGTTGCTCAAGTAAGGAAGACATTGTAACATCAAGGCTTCAAGGCCTATCCTTGTATTTCCATTGAATGAGTTGTACTTCATGCTATTGAAAGCATTTTCCATGTAATAAGACATTGCAAGTTGATTGAATCAAGTAACAAGACAAGTACCCAACTCTAATGTTGTTTCATTCAAATAGTTATCTTGATGTATATATTTATGTTATTGAAGTAGTTGATGAATTGTTAGCAAGTAAAAGTGTTTAAGTAAGGAAAATTTTTCATAGAACTAGTTGGGTATCTTACACTTACACCATGCCTATCCATCAAACATCACAATGCAATCAAAATCCTAACAACATGCCCATGATCCAAGATCAAGTGCAATCATGCAAAGATATTATCAATCACAAGCCTATTAAGAATGAACTAGAGTCTTCTAGTACCATACTTTTCCATCAAACACCATCATGTAATCCATGGCCTATCAAGCCTATCAAAGAAAATGCAAACATCCTATGTAATACAATCAGAATTTAAATATTTGAAGTAGCCATCTACAAATATCCATTCAAAAGTGGATTTATAATGCAAGTATGGATGCCATCAATAAAAAAGATTTGTATTAACCAAATATCCATATACGCATACATCAATATCTGTCGATATAAGTATAACATATATACAAAATAGCCATATAGGCTTACAAGAATGCCATATAGGCATACAATGTCAACTATGTACAATACAAAATATATGTCCACAAATGCCATATAGGCATACAATAGAGGAACACAATAAAAAGTCATTCCCCTCTAGCTGGTGAAGAGAATAAATCACGAGCAGCCTTTGATCTTCTAGGGGATGGAGACATGCATGTGGGTGGTCTACTACGAACCCGAGGGCTACTCCTCCTATTTAGTTCTTCCTGCACCTTTACCTGTTACAAAAAAAAGTATAGATATTAATATATAGAAATTACATGTTATAAAAAAATGAAACATTTAACAAAATAATCACTTACCGCTAACATATAATCTGTCTGCTCGCTTGCCTCAGTAGCAGGAAAAGGCCCTGGTGATGTCATGTCCTATAGAAACCATCCAGATAGAAATTAAACTTCAAATCAATAATCTTTTGATTTTTCAAAAATAGACAACTATAACAATGAATGTAAATTGAAATTTACTAATCTGCCTCATACCCCTGTCAATGCCATAGAGCTATGAATCGCAGAGGCCACACCCTGCTCCATTGCCCTATGAACATGGGGAGGTGTATCCGCAGCCTGCATCATCTGGAAATAAAACAACATTATTCAATTACAAAAACTATAATAGTGATGCAAATCATGGCTCCTAACATACACACACGCTCATCTAAACATGGAAGTACACACAATAAAACACACAAATCACATACAAAAATTTAGTAAGTACAATTCATTCATTAAACTATTTATTTTATTACCTCCGTAAAGCTTTGAAGTCCACCACCGCTGGCAGGTGTTGCCATGAAATCTACAGTGTTAACCTATTCAACATCCAAAATCAGAAATTAGAATACCATTCATATAACGATGCTATTCACATGTAATATTTATAATTGTTTACTAGTTACATACCTCGACAGTAGATGATCTAGTGAAAAATGTAGGTGGAGAACCACTGAAAACTGCATCGACGCTATGACCCTGAAATTTCATTAAAATCATCAATTTAAATTAGTTAATCTTGTATTTCAAAAATAAAATTTAATAAATTAAATTCAATAAACTTGCTAATATTTACCTGAGTATCAAGGCCGAAAGTCTCACTCAGGAGGGTATCTATCATCGCCATCTGCTCAGCTGCAGATGTAGCCTGTGCACCTGCGTCCTGATTGTCCATGGGGTCATAACCACAGGCTGACCCGCAAGCCTGGCAAGTATGCAGTGGGACCGTACTCCTCGCACTATCTCCCAACCCACTCTGTGTTGCAGGATCGGCATGCTCTATGATGCTCTGGGTCAAGGCACTAATCGACCTGTGTATCGACCTCAACACTCTCCTTCACAATGGAAGGGATAGAAACATGCTCGTGGGCTGGTCTACTGATTACTCGTCTCACTACCCACTGTGGGTCAAGACGTGCCCCTGGTCTATCCTGTGCTGAGCCCCCACCTCTACCCTGGAAGTCCCGCATATCAAAATAGTTTGGCACTTTATTGAGGACAAACTCAGAGTAGAGTTTCCTCAAAAAGTATTGCGGGACCTCATTGTTATTGCATGGAGGATGGTCAAAAACCATCCACCACCTCTGCCCAAAATTGTCCCTTATCGCTTGGTTGTTGCACCAATGGATAGGGAACCTCTTGCATGTAATGGGTGGAGGTTGATTTGTTTGTGGGTTTGTGAAAATTGAACACAAGTCTACTTTTGTAATTTGTAATTTTTTGACATCTTGGTATGATAATTTATCTGCATAGTAATCTCTAAACTCTCTCTTTTTATCGGTCCAACTAGTTATTTGCTTGCTAATTGAATTTACATTTGTTAACATAGACTCAAGAGATTCGGCAAGCGTGGACCTATGCAAGGTTGAAGTGGAAGGATCTTTCAACCTTGCAATTATATCTTCAATTTGTTTTTTGTTGTTTTCAATTTGCCCTATTATATTATCTTGTGTTCCAGGGGCATGTCGAGGAATGAATGGAGGAGGTTGTTGTTCTCCAGGTATTTCCTCCTCAGGATTTTGTGGATTTTGAGGAGGAGGAGGAGGAGGAGGTGCATTAACATTTCCTGACAATTAACAAAATATACATTAAAAATCAACAAAAACCTACCTATATAGAAAGAAATTCAAACAAAAAAACAAAGATAACTCACCTCTTTGGCGTGCTCGACATCGCGGCGGCATTTTGGCGATGAATTGACAAGATTTTTGCGTTGATTGGCATTTTGCAGAACGCGAGCGCGTTTTTGAGGGTTTGGAGGCCGCGGACAGAGGAGAAAATGGGAGAAATGAAATTGAGTTGCTTTTTTTTTTAATTTATAGAAGCACATAACGCGAGCGCATTATAACGCACTCGCATTATGCCTTTATTTTTTTTCAAATTATTTTGGCCACTTTTTGGCCCCCCATCTTTTTGCACTTACCCCTAAAGCTCTTTTCTAATTTGCAGGACATGCGCATTCAATGGAATGCTTTTCAAGAGCAATTGTGGCTCTCAGAGATGTTTTCTTCATTGATTGATGACGACCATGCCGTCCTGAGGAGAGTGGGCTTAGCCAGAGTCTATCATGTGCTAGTCATTGATCTTGTGGCACATATCTATTATGATATCCTAATGTACTAGGATGTGGATAGGAACACCTTCAAGTTCCCATAGGTTTCAGGAGAGTGGACTATCACTCTATTTGATGTTTACTGTATTGGAGTTCCTATGAGAGGATATCCTCTCGTCCTACCTACTAGCGAGTCCTTTGAGGACAAGGTGTCTTAGACACAATTCATGGGGGTGAGTTGCCCCAAGGATCAGACAGGAGTTTAGCTTACCTCTGTGCCATGACTTCGCATTCCTCCCTTGAGGAAGTTCTTGGTTGGCTTGATTGCATCAAAGTTGTCTGGAGACAAGGCCTCAACTCACTTGAGATGGTGTTGGGCACCAATTATATGTGGTTTTGAGCAGGGCAAGGTCTACACTTGGGGCCAGACATTTTAGCCATGGTATAAAGAGATTTCTACTGCATTGCACGATGAGGGGCTCTTTCTTTCAGCCACTCCTCTTTGATTATGACTTGGATCTTTGAGAACATTAGGCCTTATCATAAGCTAGTTCTGATTACTGATAGATGGTTATTGAGAGTGGCTAGGTGGATTCAGGTAGGTCACTTTGACACTTCTTTGCGCATTGTATCTACTCTTACAGATGAGGATATGATTTTTGATCCTTATGTGGATTTGGAAGGATCATGGTCATGTGATGGTGAGATTAGAGAGCACTACCTTGGAGTATCAGAGCTTTTAGACCATAGTGGTCTGGTCAAGGCTCATCGCATTGAGTGTGTCTTGCAAAAATTTGGCGAGGAGTTTCTTAAGGAGTTGCCCCTAGTGTCTACTTGCTATAGATCTGTTCAGGAGATGGGCAAAGTTAATCAGAGAACAATTACTTGGACTCCCTTGACTCCCAGAGTCTTCATTACTAGAGTTCCTAGGACTTTGAGAGGAGGACAAAGGGGAGGGAGAGGGACTCCTCGAGCACTTATTGTGGTTGAGGACTTAGATTCTACTGGCGAGGACTATATTCCTAATGGGGATGATTCGTCAGACGAGGGTCTGCTAGAGGATGCACAGGATGATGGTTCTGATGATGCTAATGATGAGGATGATGCTCATCATGTTCCAGAGGGTCCACCTGTGGTTCCTAGACCTCCTCACTCTCATGAGGTGATGCAGTAGTTTGACCCTGCCTGGCAACCTAGTGATCCACGTAAGTTTACGTTTGCTTTATTATTTTTCACACTTTGTCCTTTCTCTTTCCTTTTCTTTTCGTGAAGAACTAACACACCTTTCTTCTTTGGTTCGCTTCACAGGTAATGTTGAGGAGTTGAGGGCTTTTGTCTGTGAGGTCAATGTTAGCTTGGTTGCCCCCTTCACTAGGATGATTCGAGAGAGTCTTTTGGTTGATTTTGGTGTGCCCCCTACTGTTGGGTGACACACTGACATTTTTTCTCCTGCCTCTCATGGATGTCAGGCGAGTGCGGATTTGAAGGCCGAGAATCTCATCCTTAAGGGTGAGAATCAGGTGCTTTGTGAGATGGCTCATCTTGGATTTGGACAGCGAGATGCTAGTGCAGTGGGGCCTTCACAATCGCATGCTCATAGTAGGATGCATCACTCCAATAGATCTCATGGAGCGACTAGTCGTGCTCATAGGCAGAGGAGCAGAAGTCCTTAGGGTTCTATTGAGGGGAACCATCCTTGATTTTACTTTGCTTTTCTTTTGAGATCTTGCCCCCTTGCATGGGGAGCCTTTACTACCCTTTGAGAGCATTTTGTCTTAGCTCTTTGTACTCTTATACATGTAAACTTCAGATATATCAATGAAAGTTTATCTTTTCATGGTTTTGTCTATCAAATGGGTACTCATCTCTTGTGCATTTTAGAAGTTTAAGAACTTTTTTTATTATGTTTTGATCTTTCAACTCTAACCATGCAAGTATGATGACGATGACATGTTTTTGTAATTTTTTTGGCATATTTATGAGATGCTGTTTTCGATATGTAGATGCAAAAACACAAGGGATGCTTGAAATGAAACTTTAACTTCTACTGAATGTCACGAGTTATGACATTGATTTTATTGCTTTGAGACTCTTTTTCTAGTTTTGATATGAATGCATTGTGGAACAAACAACATGACCGCTCTTTAACATGATTTTCAATCCAGGGGATTTCAAGTTGTCCTGACATAAGAGACCTATTCAAGGCTGTGAGATAGGTTTTTAGAACTCGAGTGGGGAGAGGGAATGAAATGGAGTGCTTCTGAATTTAGGCTTTGTTAAAGGCTAAACACTGATCCTTATCTAGATAAGACAATTTGACAAGCTTTCAACTTAGACAAGTAACAAATTTTATTGATGTTCTCCAGACTAGATCATAGATAGCAAGAAAGATAGACCTGAGGTAAAGGATAAGTAGGAAAGAAAAAGGGTCCCTAGATAGAAGATGATCCTAGAGATTACTAGACTCTTGGCTTTGCTCAGCTAGTGTGTGTGTGTGCTTTGTACCTTTCTTTTTATTTTCTCTATTAGAATGTCACCCTTGAGGCTTCAAGCTTAGACTGATCTCCACCCAAGAGTACGGACATTCAACAATCTTCTCTCTTTCACTCTTTTTTTTGCATCTCTCTTTTTTTTCTTTTTTTGCTTTTAATTTTGTATTTTTTAGAATGCCTCACTTGATTTTATCTTTTTTTTTTTTTGACTTTTCAAGAAATGAATGCTTTTGGAACTTTTGATATGCAATGGTTTGATCTCTCAATTCAATACTCTTATTTTGATCAATCATTTTTTTATTCACTCGGATTTTAGATTGCTTCCTTCAGAGTTTTGATCCTCTTCACTTTTTTGGCCAGGAAAGATAAGCTGTTGAGCTCCACCTAAAGTTTTTGTAACCTATTTGGACTTCTCTTCTACTAGGGAAGAATTGGGAAGGTTTACTTGCAAGCTTCCTTTGAACACTGTAGGTTTGAATACTGACTTTGTTTAGACCTAACATCTTGGCTTATTAAGACTGGGATCAGTGTAAAGCTAAGAGCTATGCTTTGCTTAGAATCACTAGGAATGAAAAGGGATATGGTGATTGTGAAAATGGGGAATCTCTAGGTCTTGAAAGGATGACGTATATCTAGGCAACCTTAGACTCCTTACTGAAATGAAAATAATATAACAGAAATTCATTCACTGTAATGCAAGATGATGATATAGAAATGCAAGAAACAAATTCTTTTTGACATTTTGATTTTTATAATTTTTTTGTGTTTTTTTTTTGTTTTATGATTTTTTGGTTTTTAGACATAGTATTTCTTGAGGTGAAAGGCATTGAATGTTTCACCAAATTTCTCTCCCTCTATTGTGCACAAGAGATAGGCATCATTTCTGACATCTTTTTTAACCATGTAAGGACTTTTCCAGTCCTCTAAGAATGTTCTTTTCCGTCTTCTCTTTTTGTTTTTCGTGCTACCTCTTCTCAGGACAAGTTCTCCTATTCTGTAGGGTTTGTCATTTGATTCTATTGTTTCCAACTCAATGGTTTCCCTTGGTAGTGCGAGATGAAGTAAGTCTCAAAAGGCTTGTTGATGGGAAGGGGTCCAGTAAAAGACTCTGTCACATCTTAATAACTCTGCTAACAAGTCGAACTGCTCCTGCATGTAGATTTTCACATCTTGTCTGTCTTGGATACTTTGCAAGAATTGAAACAATTTGAGGGGTGTTCATGGTTCCCTTTTCTCATTAAGAGGAACAAAACTTATACTTGTCCTCCCATTTGGTTCTGGCCTAAAATCCATGGAATACCCGATGTAATTTCCTAGCAACTAAAAAATGACAAGATCATCAGTGCCAACTGACACTCTCATTTTCCATTCTTTGTGAAATGTACCCTCACTTTCTTCATCTTCATCTAGAAGTATTTCAACCATTTCAATTTGTACTAAAGGTGCTTCCCACTTGCCAAGTTCATTTGATTGTACCAAGGCAGAGGTGGTTGGCCGCTCTTACGGTTGAGACACCATGAACATCCTAGGTAGCATTCCTATTGTGTTGATTGATTCATTGTCAATAGAATGCACCTCCTCCATGGGTGTCAATGGTCTGCATGAATCCTCTATTGTTGTAAGAGGCTCGTATGATTCTGTTTCTTCTAGTGTCTCGGGACATGTGATTCACTTAAGGGTGACAAAGGAGTGTAAATTTCTGTTATGTCTTCTTCAGGATCTGAGAAAGCATGCGGGTCTGCATTCCTCAAGTCTAACGTAGTGGTTTCGAAAACTGGACCTTCAATTCTATGAGGTTTCTCCCCTATGCAAGGGAAGAGTTTGTAGGCAGGCTGGATATCGATCATGAGTACTTCTAGAGGGAATTGGAGAGGTTCATCCTTCTCTATCCATTCCATGATCTTAACTGTCTTTTCCTTGGGGAAAATTTCTTTTTGTTTTGATGTCACCTCATTTTCTAAGGTTTTTATCTCTGTGATGTTTATGGTCTTCTCTAGATTTTCTATGCGCTTGATGCATATTGATTGAGGCGTAGGACTAGGGACAGTCAATTTGTTGGTGGGAAGTTCATAATCTATGGGGATGCCTATACGCTTGTTTGATGTGTTCAATTTCAACATGCTAAAAGGCTCTAGATCCCCTTTCACAACATACACCTTCCCTAGATGTAGGAATCAAGATTCTTGAAATAACGTTGATGGCACGGCTTTCATCCTATGGATCTATGGTATACCAAAGAGTAAATTATATCTTGTGTCCTTGTCGATGACGTAAAATGTGGTGGGAATGGTTTTTGGTCCTAGTGTTACAGGAAGCATAATCTTACCTATCGTGGTAGCCTTTAAATTATCGTACCCTCTCGGAGTATCCCGTGAAGTAGTGATATTGGTGTGCCCATAACCCATCCTCTCTAATAGGGAGAAAGGGACTATGTTAACCATTTCCCCATCATCAATTAAGGTCCGTTTGATGTAGGTGTCATAGATCCAAACTTGTAAATATAATGCAGGGTCTCCTTTCTTGGTTAGCTTGGCCTTAGAAGGCATTTTCTTTAAGTCGAAGAAGAATCCTGGATCCTTGAGTTCTGAATTTGGTGGACTAATGTCATAGTCCACTTGGTTGATTTGCTCTCTAGGTGGAGTAATTTGAGAGAGATACTTCATCCCTATTTCTTTTAGTAGCGTTGAGCGATGTGGAGGGGAGTTCTTGAGTATGTCAATGAATGATATGTGAGCATGTCTTTTTTAAGTCTTCAATAAGTTCATAAGGTCTGATTGGAGTTGGTATTGGTTCCACTATCGAAACGACACCCTCATATACCTCCTTTGGTTCATTCTCTTGGTCTTCCTCTTCTTCTTCATTATGGATTATTTTGATCAATCCCATCATCTTAGCTTCACCTTCCTGCCCTAGTTGTGGTGGGATGCCAGTGTTGCTACCTTGGGCTAATTCACTTTGGTTTGATGTTTCTGCATCCTTATGCATGGGAAATGGATCTTGATAGATTCTCATGTCAGCTTTCTGTGGAGCTATCGGGGCTTGGGTTTGTCTTGTGCCCTTATTATCCAGCGTGACTTCCTGTGGGTTCAAGAACATTTCTATGAACAACCGTTGTTGGTCTTTCGGTAATCTCTCTATGAATTTGTTATACTCTCTATAGGATTCAATGTTATGCGCCCTTGTTTTATGAAAAGAACAAAATTAGTTGTACTCATATAGAGGCCTTTCATACCTTCCATCACTTCCATTTCTGTTACGATTCCAATTCTGATACTTGTCTCTAGGGTAGTATCCATTGTTTCTAGGTCAGTCAATCACATTGACATTAGGAGGATAATAGTCTCTCCCGTTGTAATCGTCTCTTACCTTCTTGACTAGGGTTTGATCCATCACCCATCTATGGTTGCATTTCTGTTGTTTTTAAGAATCTTGATGATAGGAGCGTTGTTCCACATGTCTTCCCTTGTTAACTTTCCATTTGACCCATAGACCTTTCTGCCACTGTCAATGGCGGCTTGATCTATCCTTAAAGCACTTTCCAATGCTTCTTCATAGGATCTATATGGTAGTTTTTGAATGTCCTCTAGTCTCATATCTTTGTTTAAGGCATGTAAGAAAAGGTTGCATTGTTCAAGGTGATCCTGTTTGGGGCACTAGTTGAGGAATAGAGGACTTGCCTCCATCTGGTAACAAAGTGAGCTATAGATTCATTCAGCTCTTATTTCATGGTTAGGAACTCTCTGATTCCTATTTTGATGAGTTTGTTCATGTCAAATGTCATGACAAACTCTCTGATTAGTTGTCTGAATGAGTGAATTAAAGCCTGTGGTAAATGATAGTACCAATCTAGAGCTATTCCTTTGAGGGTCTTTGGAAAGATCTTAGCGTCAACCCCATCCCAAGGGAGGAGTTCTCTTATCATGGTGGTGTAGGCTTTAATATGGGAGTTTGGATCTCCTTCTCCTTTGAACTTCAGGAGATCTGGCAGTGGCTGAGGTAACTACATGTTCCTTATGTTTAGATCAAGGGGTTCTTTCAAGTACTCGAGATATGTCCCAAGGAAGGTACTTTGCAATTAAGGGGTTGATAACAACAATCCTATAGGAGAGTTTTGATAACCCATTGTCTGATTTGTTGGATCTCCCAACACTACTGGATTGTTCTGAACAAGAGGCTTCCCATTCAGACACGTGTCATTACTTGCATTTCATGAATAATAGTTGAGATAGGGGGGATTGTGAGATGCCCCCTAGTCTTGTTCATGAGATTTCTGCCTTCTTTCAGGAGTAACGTGTTCTACTTCTAGTGTTCTAATCCTTTACACTAGAGTTGCGATTAAATTTGTAAGAGTAGCAACTCTAGGTGTTTCCTCGTTTCTAGGATTTTCTCTCCGAGTATTGTCGTGATGATATGCTTCTTCTCGTGCAGCATTATCTCTTTGTTCTTCTCGCAAGGCAACTCTTAATGCTTCTTGAGTGTCTCTTGCCTCTTGCAGATGTCTTTCTAATCATTTCACTTCCTCATCGAGATGACTACTTGATGTGCTTGTGGAAGTTTGATCGGGTCGATGTATTTCTAACCTTACCCTCCTAGCTTTATGTGGTGCATTTGGTATGGTTAGATTGTGTTCCCAAGAGGGATTGTTGAAAGATAGAGAATGCCTGGATTCTCTTTGATCTCTTTGGTCTTGTTTGTAATCTGAGTCTTCGTAGTCATAGCAGTTTGTGATAGGTGTATCCGGATGGGGAGGCACGTATCTGTCAAAGGAGTGAGCTTTTGGTTCCCTTAAAGGGATATCCCCTTGGTTTAGATTGGGCTCTGTCATATTCAAGGGTACCGTAGACACCACAGAATAAATGGAGCGAGCGATAGTGAAGGTGATGGATGCGGTTATGAAGAATAATGTGAAAAATGTTTAAATGTCTCTAATGTTTTGCAAGGATCTAATCTTTTTGAAATGCGAACAACAAGAACAAAAGTTTTTGTTTTTCACATCAGGTTCACCAAAATATGTACACTCAAGATTGTGAGCTTGGTTGCCTGGGGCTATTGAGTTTGATTTCAACGTGCACATGGACCCTTCCCTCCTTGCCACAAGGTGAACCGCCACGTCACTCTTGCTCTCGTGGAAGTGGCCAGTTGAGAGGAGGTGAGACACAGGGGTGGTCTAGCTCATTGGAGAGTTGGACTTCGTGGAGAGGGGTCGGCATGTCCCAAGGGCTTTGTTGTTGTGTGCTAATGTAGATGTTTCATTCAATGATTGTTGTTGTAGAGATAACCATATGACCTGAAGGGTCACTAGTTACTCTTCTTCTGTTGGGGTTTCTGCTATTCCACCTCTGTGTGGGTAAGTTGTTATTTTTGTTAATGACTTGTCTTTCAAAGTATCTGATGAATGCTTGTTGTATTAAATATTGCCTATGTTCTTCTATTTGTTGGAGGACAAGCGGATCCTGTTGTGGTCGCAGATGGATCTCCTCAATCTCATCGATGATTTCCCTTACCCACTCACCTCTTAATCCTGGGCACATTCGTGAGCTGAGACAAGAGATAGGCACATGTGGATCAACCTTGACTAGACTTAGGGTTTGACTTAGGGTTTTGGGTTGACCTAAGGTTTGGTTGTGCATTGAATTTTGTTAACCTTGTGACAATATCAAGGGTTTGACTAAATAGTTGACTGTGGTTGACCTTGTGATGGTATCAAGGGTTTGCAAGTTATCTATGTGCCTAATATTTTGTTCTTTTCTATATTTTATGAATGCAATACTATATGAAATGCAAAACTTGTTTTTGTGCTTTTTTGGTATTTTTGGAAATAAAAAATGCTTTTTAATCTAAGAAAGGAAATATGAATGCAACTTGAATGAATTTTACCTAATGCAATGATTCTATGTTTTTAGGGTTTTCAAATTTTTTGAAATGATTTAAGAAAAGGAAATTGCAAGTAAATGAATTAAACTATGAATGCAAATTACTCTAGAATGCTAGATCTAACTATTATATCAAGGAAAAAGCAATAAATTACTAATCCCAAGAGCAATTCCAGTTATCTAATTACTACCAATTGATAAAAAGCATAGAGGAACCTAAAATAAAGAAGACTTGTAAGCCTCCACAACCCTTAGAAATCCTTGATGGCAACCTCGTATCCTCTTGAAGCAGTGGGAAGACCTTTTGGCGACAAGACAACACAAAGAAGAAAAAGAAGCTTTAGAAGCTTTGCAAAGAGAGCTTAATGACAGCTATTGATGAGCATGATGGTGTTGATTGAAGTAGCGTAAGGATGCTTGAAGAGATTTATGTGAAATCTTGATGAACAATGAACAAACAAAAGGTGCCTTCATCCTGTGTGAGCATGGGAATGCTAATTGGAGAGAAAAAACTTAGCAAGAGTTGTGTGCACAATGAATTTTCCTCCCTTTGTGCTTGAGGGAGGGGGTATTTATAGGTTAGAAGAAGGGATGTGAGGTGAGGAAGAGGAATATTTAACTCAATTAGATTGAAGAGTTAAGAAGGTTGATTGAAGAGTGATCTGGGCTAAAATTGGAGTGATCTACCCAGTAAAAGCTTATCACTCAAGAAGAAGTGAAGAAGAAGAGATGCATGGGAGAGCATGAGTTGTTAATTTTAAATCAAATGGAGCTAATTATGCATGTGTGGGTGGATGGAATAGTCAACTCCATATTAGGTAGAAAAAATCATGCAAATTGGAAGAAAAATGGGTGCAAAAAGAGCTTTTTCGAGTCAAAAACTCAAGTTTTTCCATGGCTGGAAATGCGACAGGGTCACCCATGGGTCACCCCTTTCACTAGTAGGGTCACCCGAGGGCAACCCTAGCTAGAGGGAACCTAGGTAGGAGATGATATTGGGAGATGGTAGAGGAGAAGGAGGAGAATGAACCTATCTCCAGAAATAGGTATGTCACATGCAAAAATCCAAATCTCCACTTGCAAAGTAGGATCTCCTAGAGGGAGATTTGGAAATAATAGGGGGAGATTTGGATTGGCTGAGTGAAACTAAAAACTAAAAGTTGGAGATGGCTAGAGGAGATCTCTAGAAGGCTTCTAGGGGGTGGAGAAGATGAAAAATATAGGGGAAAGGTGAAAATTCACCTACAAGATGCATACAAGGCTTAGGAACAGGGTTGAAATCTCAGAAAATGCAAATCGACAAGTGTTGCAAAAGTGTCGAAAAGCATCGACGACACAGACAGAGAAAACAACAAAGTGGAAACAACACAAGACAAAAGAGAAGAAATGACATGTCACCAAGAAGATTGTTGCTGAGAGGATGTTATTTCATGCTTACATGTACATGACAAGGATTATAATCATCATAGGGGTCCTCGTGGAGGTTGTGCGTGCTTTTTGTGCTTACAGTTTCAGGAATACCAAATTCAGTTTTAAGTTGAAACCAACTTTTCAATGAATTCTTAAAAAACATGTCATTAAAAATAGAAATGTCAAGTTTGTTCCATGTCATAGAAGAGCATCCCTGTAATAGAGCCAATGATTTATCTTTATGATTTAAATTCCACCATATGTATCTATACCCAAGAATAGTGTTCTTTTTTCTTATTTACTGTCTCTTTGTTCCCAATGTAAGATTTGACTGATTCCCAAGCTTTCCAAATACTGGAGAAGACAACAGACCTTGAGGTTTTAATATGAGAATTACCATAAATAATGTCTTGAGGATGCAATTTATTCCATTCTTTTGCTTTTGTTGGCACTAAATTTTTAATGTTATTCCTAATTAAAACTTTCCAAGGTTTACCTCCCTCCATAGATTTGATTACCCAATTTGTAACTAGAGCTACACCCTGGGTCTTCAAATCTTTCAGCCCTATTCCCCTTATTTCTTTACTCAAACAACACCAATCCAACTTAACGACATGCCTTTTCTTCCTCCCTTTTCCATCTAACCAAAGAAATTCTCTTATCCTCTTTTGAATACTATCCATTTCATAATTAGCAAAAAAACACATTGAAGCATAATAAATGGAATAGGCAGATAATATTTTTTGACACACTTGTTATTGAACACACTAGGATACTGAGAGGGGGGGTGAATCAGTATCTAAGCAAACTTCAAATTCTTAGGAGCATTTTAAAACTTAAGCATTACAACATTAACATAAACATGAAAGATCAACACAATGTACATCAACACATAACACTAGATATACGTGGAAAATCCAAAAAGGGAAAAACCACGGTGAGGATTAACTCACAATATATGAAGCTCAAGATAACAACTTTGTTTTAGGGATACAACCCAAGGAAGCTACAACTCCTTAAAAACTTTGATTTAGGGTCACTCCTAAAGAAGCTACAACTCCTTGAAGACTTTGTTTTAGGGTCACTCCCAAGGAAGCAACTACTCCCTGAAATGAGAACAAACTTAGAAAAGATTACAGTATGACAGTCATTCTATTGCTTGAAAACTGACGATGAAACTCATACCTTTGATGATTACAATTCTGCTTCTTCTGATGATTGAATCAATTAGGCACACTCTTCACTTCCCTCATGTCACAAAAATGTCTTCAAGATAAATTAGGACAGATTCTAACACATCTTCTCTTTCTCCTTTAGTAGGACATAGCAATGCATATGATTTTCATATTTTTCTCTTCTCACTTTCATATTTTTATTTTTGCAATCGTACCTCATCTAGACCAACTAGGTTTACAATATATACATTGATTACATTACAAGTTGGCCAATACAATAAAAATATTACAATTTACAAGTTGGCTAGGGACCACAACATGAAACATGCATAGGGCAAACCCTATCATGAACAACACACTACTCCAAAAGAAAACACATGCCTTGTGGTTCCCAATACATGCTTAGTCTAGTCCCAAACATTATTCACAGCATTATTCTTCAATGAATAACATATGCACATCACACCTATTTGAAATAGGTCACCCTTAAGTAAGAACACATGAAGCTTGTAGCACAACTGTACACCTAGAAGATTAAACATTGCTTGCAGTACACCAAATCACTAGATACTTTACAAAAGTATGCATTGAGCCTCTCTGAGCATGTTCACAGAGTTTTACTGACAAATCTTCATATCTGGAAGAGTACGGAATATTCTAACAAGTCTTCACCACCATTTTACTCTGTTAGAACATAGACCGGAACTCTGTCATTCATAACTTTCATTGCTGAGGTCATATAGACTTTATCTCTTAGATATAACATCTTCACAAGATACTAAGCTTAAATTCTGAACCACATGACCTCATCTTCAAACACAGAGGAATGTAGAGCCAAACATTGCCGCATAGTGAATCTCTTCTTTAGAACCAACACTATCTTCAAATTGTCAACTGCAAAAACACCGTTCTGGTAATCTAAACACCACAAAACTTGGAACACACATACACTGTATGAAGCTATCTTCCAATCCGTAGAGGCACAACATCAAAAGAATGAAAATGCGAAGCAATGTCCAAGATAGTCTTCAAAATAGTCTTCCTGTAATAAAAACTTTCACCAACTTTCGAAGGCCAAAACCTTCATAAAACAACATATACATCCTTGATAACAACAAGAAGGATCAACCAACATGCCATAGGCCATCAGCAACATGTTTTCATCCTCAGCATAGCTTAATATATCATAATTCATCTTAGTGCTTCCAATTCCCATCTTAATGTTTCATCATGAGAACATGACATCCAACATGAACTTCTAATTCCCATCTTAATATATCTTCTTTAGGACATTACATCCAACCATGAACACCATAACACATCCATGACAGTATTGACATCAATGACAACCAAATGCCAATAATATCCCCCTTTGGCATTGATGGCAACATATGCCTGCACATTCTCCCCCTTTAACATCAAGGACAAAGGGTAGCTTCTTTCTTAGGGCATAACTTCTTCTTACAATAAATAGACTCCCTCTATCATCAACAACCACCACCTGCTCCCCCTAAGAGGTAGCCACCATCAGTCCAGGAAAAAGATATAATATAAACCACTCCTGGACAGATGCACCACTATGCATCTAGCAAGAAGGAGGGGAAATTACCCCTTACCTCTGCCAAAGATCCTCAAAAGTGTCCTTTGCAAGAGCCTTTGTGAAAATATCTGCAATCTGGTCCTTTGTTGGAACATATTCCAACTTTACTTCCTTATCTGCAACCTTCTCTCTCAAAAAGTGATACCTAATTGCTATATGCTTGGTTCTAGAATGCATCACTGGATTCTTGGAAATATTGATAGCACGTGTATTATCACACAAAATAGGAATAGGCACATAATACAATACCTTGATATCCTTTAGGGTTTGCTTCATCCACAATACTTGTGTCTAATAGGATGTTGCAACAATATACTCTGCCTCTGTAGTTGATAATGACACTGAATCTTGCTTCTTGCTTTGCCATGAAACCAATTTGTTTCCTAAAAAGAAAGTACCACCACTTGTACTTCTACCATCAACACAACCAGCCCAGTCAGCATCAGTTTAGGCACTTAGATCAAAGTCATTACCTCTTGGATACCATAAGCCACAATCTAGAGTTCCTTTCAAGTATCTGAAAACTCTTTTCACTGCCTTCTCATGTGTTTTCTTGGGATTAGCTTGATATCTAGTAACCACACATATTGCATGCATAATATTAGGTCTAGAAGCAGTTAGGTACAACAGTCCTCCAATGATAGATCTATAGGTAGTCTGATCCACCTTTGGAGTCTCATCATCCTTACTCAAGTGACATCCAGTGACCATGGGAGTAATCACTGGTTTTGAATCCTCCATACCAAACCTTTTTAACATATCTTTAACATACTTAGATTGAGAAATAAAGATACCATCATCTAACTAAGCAATTTGAAGTTCAAGGAAGAAAGACATTTCACCAATCATTGACATCTCAAACTCTTTTTGCATTTCATCTACAAACCTATTATACATATCATCATCTCCACCAAAGATGATGTCATCAACATATACTATAACTATCAATATTATATCTCCTTCTTCCTTGATGTAAAGATTGCTATCTGTAGTATCTTTATTGAAGCCTTGCTAAAGTGAGTACTTATCCAAGCTAGCATACCAAGCCCTAGGTGCTTGCTTGAGACCATACAAATCCTTTTTTAGTATGCACACCATATCCGGATCTTTTGATATCTGGAAACCATCTAGTTGCTCAATGTAAACCTCTTCCTCTAGATCACCATTCAAAAATACTGACTTAACATCCATCTGATATACCTTGAAGTTATTATGTGCAGAAAGGGCAAGAAACATTCTGCTTGCCTCCATCTTGTCTACTGGAGCAAAAGTCTCCTCAAAATCAATTCCTTCAACTTGAGAGTAGCCCTTACATACCAACCTTGTTTTGTTCCTTACAACTTCACCTTCTTCATTCAGCTTGTTCCAGAACACCCACTTTGTTCCTATAACATTCTTATTGGCTGGTCTGGGAACCAATTCCCATGTCTGATTCTTCTTAATCTAATCCAATTCTTCTTCCATTGCCTTTATCCATCCATCATCTTTGCTAGAATCAACAAAGGTTTTGGGTTCTACCTTTGATAGTAAACACAAGTTTACTTGCTCACATGCTTTTGCAAAAATTCTCCTCGTCAACACACCTTTATTCTTGTCCCCAATGATCTGATCTGTTGAATGGTTCTTTTGAACATACTGTGCTGGAGTCTTGGGCATCTACTCTGGTTCTTGTTCCTTTCCTTCTTTCTCTTCTTCTTCATCTTCAATGCATGGAAAAATATCAGATCCATAGTCCTTTGATTCTTGTGAGATTTGATACAAGTCTTCATCTACTTTGACATTTGTGCTTTCAACCATCTTTCCTAACCTCTTGTTGTAGCATCTATAGGCCTTGCTTCTGGTTGAGTAACCAAGAAAGATCCCTTCATTACTTCTTGAATCAAACTTTCCTTGGTCTTCTTCATCTCTTCTGATATAGCATTTGCTGCCAAAGATTCTGAAGTATCTGACAGTAAGAGGTCTTCCATACCATAGCTCATAAGGGGTCTTAATGCTATTGACCCTTAACTGTACTCTATTAGTCAGATAGACAATAGTGTGAACTACTTCCTTCTGGTACATGTGTCAAGCATATTTGCATCCTTCAACATTGCCCTAGCCATCTCTTGCATAGTCCTATTCTTTCTTTCCACTACCCCATTTTGTTGAGGGGTCCTAGGAGTTGACAGATGTCTTCTAATACCATAATCTTCACAAAACTTATCAAATTCATTTGAAGTGAACTCACCTCCTCTATCAAACTTTAAAAATTTGATCTTAGTATCCATTTCATTCTCAACCATAGCTTTGAAAACCTTAAACTTATCAAAGGCATCTAATTTTTCTCTTAAGAAAGTAACCCAAGTCATTCTAGAATAATCATCAATAAGTAACATGAAATACCTTTCACCTTGTTGGCTCTTTACTCTTGTAGGACCACAAAGGTCAGTATGGATTAGCTCCAATGGCATTAAAGAAGAATACTCCTTGCTTTTGAAACTTATCTTTGTCTACTTTCCCATTTGACATTCTTTGCATACTCTGTTTGCAGGCTTGGTTATCTTGGGCATATCTCTCACTGCATGAATATACCTGATCTTTACCATATTGTTAAATTTGGTGTGTCCCATTCACTTGTGCCATAGCCAGCACTCACTTGATTGATCTAATAAGCATGTTAGTGTTGATAACTGAGAGGGGGGGTGAATCAGTTATCCTACTAGTTTCTTCTTTCTTAACTTTCTTAATAATCAATGCAGCATTAATCCAAATAAGCAAACATAACTATGAAATGGAAATACACATGACACAATATTTTTGACGTGGAAACCCTATTAAGGGAAAAAACCATGGGGTGATTAACCCAAGATTGTATTCTCTGTTAGAAGAACGGAAATACAAAATGGCACTTGCCAATTAGGGCTCACTGCTCACAAGAAGGCACACTGCCTACAAGAGACACACTGTCTACAAAAAGAGTTTTATACAATACTTGAACTGATTGGTAGCATCCACATATGCTGGGGTTCAATTCCGGTTAGGCTCAGTACACTAATCTGCTGCACTTCATCTTTCCTCTTCTCTTTTGTTGCTTTCCTTTCACATACCGGACCTTCCTTACTGCTTCTGCTCTGCTCTACTTTTATTCGCACATCAACAACAACCACAACACATCTCACAACTAAATCCATCATGTTTATATATCCGCACAAGTGTTTTCATCACCTTTCTAGTCGGCACCCAGAATAGTCAATCTTTTCACAAACTTTGATCTGTCGGCTGAATCCTTGCACACCAAGTAATGTGGATCAATGATTTACATGTGGAAATCATTAATCATGTCAGCTAAACATAATTCATGCCTTCATAACCTTCACCAATATCAGTAACACATCCAGAATAATGTCTGATGTTCTACCAGTCAGTTCTTCCTCTGTTCATACTGTTACTTGGGAACCCGACACTCAAGCATTCATATCTCTTTATCCTTTCCACACCGGAGGCTCAAACCTTGGAATCTATCAGTTAAGATAGTCCTCTTGACTTCCCCAAATCCTCACTTCACCAAGATACTTCCTCTGAGAGATCTGGACCTATATGTCAGACCTCGCCACATGCTCTATTCTTGTTTACCGGACCACAACATTCTTCACTTTGACTTCTGGTAGAGACATACCATGTCCTACAGATGTGTGGGATGAACTTTGTTGCCATCAATGACAACAATCATGAATCCCTATAGTGTCTCTTGCCAACAGTTAGTCCATTTACCTCCTTCAAATGATAGATGTCATCATATGACTTGATGTCTTCTGCAACTAGTTTTCTAGACCCTACCTTCCTGATTTTGAACAACCTTTGGCATGAAAGGTAAGATTGTATCCTTTATTGCACATCTAACTGACACTGAGAAGATTATTCTTTATTCCTTTAACATAGAGAACATCCTCAATCATGTTCTTCCCATCAATAGTTATAGCACCCTTTCCACAGATTTGTGTTACTCATTGTCACCAAACTTGATAGCTCCACCATTCCACTTCTCAAGGCCGATAAACTTATCCTTGTCACCATTCATATGATTAGAACAACCACTATCAATTACCCAATCTTTGGCTTCTTCTATTTCATGAAAAGCAATCCATACCACCATTGATCTATCATTATTTTGGTCAGCTTGTAGGGTATCAGTCTCTTCACATTTTCAATATCATCCTCTTTGTTACCAATATTTAAGGCTATGAAAAGTGTTTCATCATTTGAATCATCATGATCCTCATCTTCTGAAGAACAACTGCCCTCTATGGAATAAAGACTTCTTTTGAACTTGTCTATCTTGTTACCACCACTTGATTATTTAAAAGGACATTTAGAAGAAAAATGACCAATCTTTCCACAATTAAAACATTTGAAAGGTAACTTACCTCTGTATTTGCATATGCCTTTCTTCAGTGTTCTTTCAAAGTTTGCTTCTATCTCATTAAGGTCATCATTTTGATCAGCTACTTCATCTTCTATCTTATTACTTGCTTTGAATGTTGCTTCCTTCTTTGGAGCACCTTTGTCAAATTCTCCCATTTCAAAGGCTGTGAGAGAGCTAATAATTGATATATTATGTATTTATCCAAATCCTGAGATTCCTCAATGGCAGACACCTTTTGACTATAAGATTTAGGAAGAGATTTCAAGACCTTCTTCATAATTTCATATTCTTTCACTTCTCCACCGGCAAGACCTCTGATGCCATTGACTATCTCATCCACCTGGAGCATTAACTAGAAATGTCTTCATCTTCTGTCCTCCTCAAGGTTTCAAATTTGCTCTTGAAGATTTGCATCTTGGCATGTTTCACTTTACTATCTCCTTCATTAATACTTTCAAGTTTGTTCTAGACATCCTGAGTAGATGTACATCTCATTATCTTCACAAGTTCTAAATCATCTAGTTCACTCATGATAGCACTCTTTGCCATGGCATTGTTCTTTACAACTTAATCTCATCTGCATCTTTAGGTTCACTACTAGGAACAGTGTAGCCTTTATTGACTGATTGCTAGATGTCATACACTAGAGAGGTCAGATAGTTTTCCATCCTTAGCTTCCAAAAGGAATAATTTGTCCCATCAAACATAGGTACCTTGAGAGAACCATTTCGATCCATCTCGAACCTTCCTCAAGCGGTTAGGCTTCTTCTGAGTAACTTGGCTCTGATACCAATTGTTGAACACACTAGGATACTGAGAGGGGGGTGAATCGGTATCTAAGCAAACTTCAAATTCTCAGGAGCAATTTAAAACTTAAGCATTACAACATTAACATAAACATGAAAGATCAACATAATGCACATCAACACATAACACCAGATATACATGATAAACTCAAAAAGGGAAAAGCCACGGTGAGGATTAACTCACAATATATGAAGCTCAAAATAATAACTTTGTTTTAGAGCTACAACCCAAGGAAGCTACTACTACTTGAAAACTTTGATTTAGGATCACTCCCAAGGAAGCTACAACTCCCTGAAGACTTTGTTTTAGGGTCACTCCCAAGGAAGCAACTACTCCTTGAAATGAGAACAAACTCAAAAAACATTACAGTATAATAGTCCTTCTACTACCTAAAAACTGACAATGAATCTCACACCTTTGATGATTGCAAATCTGCTTCTTCTAATGATTGAATCAATTAGGCACACTCTTCACTACTAGTGCAGTCACAGTTAGAGGGTCCACGGAGTGAACTGTCCAGGCCATGCAGGAAGAGTAAACACAACGGAAGCAACTCAAATATGGAATGAAAAGAATGATTCAAATGCTCAATATATCATGTATTCAAAATACTTATGTACTAGCAATAGATGGGCTACAAAACAAGGGCTCATAGGCTTGAATTTAGTTACAACAGATATGCAAGATATAGTAGTGAAACACCTATCTGGAAAGAATCAAATTATCTATCTTATGAATTATGCTAACTAACTTCCTAATACATCCTAGAGATCTATATATATCATCCCCAAGCTCAAGAATTTCTCCGCGTCGACCAAGAAAGAAGTTACAATCTCTAATGAAGGTGTAACATGCAGGAATGAATAGGTCAGCCTTAAACAACTGGTATTCCTCCGCAAATGATGGAAACTTGATGTGGATCTCAGGGAAGGTTGGATAGGTCACAAAATATCTTGAATGATGTTTCATTTAGCTTCTCAAGTCACAGAAGTGCTCTAGAATCCTTCTCCTTTAGCTGGTTGCATGCTTTGTTATGAGAAAATAGTTGATCTTCTGAGAGTGATAACTTTCTGAAAACTGATCCAAATGATCTAAATTTTAGATATGATGTGCATGATGATGTCTAGATGCTAAATCCTGCTCCGCAAGGGCTGATATGACAATGCAGCAAAATGCAGACCAAATTACTAAAATTACTTCTGACTGACTGAACTGGAATGAACTAGAAAATAAAATAAAAGAAATCAAAAGAAAATGCAAATATTTTTGGTTGATGCAAGATTGCTCTGCAACCTGGGATGCTCATACATCAGACACCTGAGGTTGTTGAAAAAGTGAGTCCCTCACTTTGCTAGGGCTAGAGGAAAACCAAGACGGTCCACCTCATCCTGACAAATCTATATTGAGTCTTCTTTCGGTCTGCCTTTCCACTTCACAAGATATTCTTTGTATTGCTTGCCTCTGGTACTGCAGCCAACTCTTATGTCCAAGATGTCTTCTATCTGTTATGGTGGTTGCTGTGGTAACTGCTTCTTCAATCCATCTACAATGTTGTCACTAGTTTCTCCTTCATGATACTGATATAGGTCTACAATGTTCAATATAGGTGATATACCCAATGTCTCTGGTAGCTCTACTTCATATGCATTCCCTGAATCAAATTTCTTGAGTATCTTACATGGTCCAAACTTCTTCATCTTCAACTTGATATATGTACCTACTATAAATCTCTCTTTTCTTAGATATACATGTTGTGCCTTGCACACACACCCCATTTTGCCAAATAGAGACCCCCTCTTTTGCTTTGGCTTGAAGTCTCGATCTTTGTTAGTTATGACAATGAGAAGGTGGATATGTGCTTAAAATGCAGGATTTGATTTAAATTTGGGTATTTTGCATGTTTGAAATCATTTGATGCCTTTTAGGATTGATTTGGAGGAGTCTTGAGTGGGTTTGTGCTTGGGATAGCCATTAATGGGTGTTACTGCATTTTGCTCCAAAATCTTATGTCACTGGATATTGCCCTTGAAATTGCTATTGCAGGATGTGTCATGTTGAAATTCCTAGTTTCCAAGTCTTAGAGTTGCAAAATCATGTCAAATTTCATAAGATTTGACTAAGGGGCTCATATACTTTCATTCTGATGCATGGTCCTGAATCCCTGATTTGGCTAAGTCTGAAACCCTGAAAATCCTGAAAAATGGCTAAGTCTGAAATCTGGTGGAACCTCAAAATTCTAGAATCTGCATATGAAATCCTATGGATCTAGAACCTATCTCAAACATCCTGAAAGTATATTTAAAAATATTTAAAGTATATCTAAACTTATACTTAAATATATTTTTAAATATACTTTCACCGTGGCCAATTCAAAATCTGGCGCCAAAAATAGCCTCTACTGCACTTTGCGTTAAAACTGCCTCCTACCAACCTCTGCGCTAAAATCATCCCCATCCAACTTCCCTTCAAACTACCACTAAGTCGGTAGCCATCAAAAACTCTGCCGAGCTAACATTGCATTTTTTACGCTAAAAATTGACCTTACCGACTTGCGCTACAATTCACCTCAACCGACCTTATGAGATGCATTTAGTCGGTCCAAGCCCAAACTCGTGCAAGTTGGTGGCACTCAAAAGTAGCGCAAAGGCACTTTGTGCTAAAAACAGACCTCACGAACCTGCGCTAAATTTGACCTTCACCGACTTTTAGTCCATGACACCCAAAACCCATGTTTTTTGGTAATTTGGCTTAGAAATTGAGTTTTTCAAGGTACAAATTGGATTTTCTTGATGGATTTGAATTGCACAATGATTTGTCATATCATGATGAACATTTTTACTGTGTTTGTGTGGATTTTGGGCATGTTTAACGACAAGTAATGTTGTTGCACATGAAAAGTCCGTACCCTCCAAAAATCTCGCTTTTTGTAGAAAAAAGCTATGAAAGAAATGTCTCCAAATGGATTCTAATGGCCACAAAAACCTCCCAGATCAATATATTGGCCAAATGGGTACTTGAAAATGGTAAAAAACATAGAAAATCATGCAAAAATCACTAGATTTGTGAAGAGGACTATAAGGAAGCAACATTGACAATGAGTTGTTTTTTACTGATCCATGGCTGCAAATGGACGTGTTTTGATCCAAATCAATGGAAAATGATTATTTAAGATGAAATTGATACTTGGCCTTGTTGCTTGTAGGTCCAAGATGATAAAGATGAGCCTCACGAGCTAAAAGACATAGAAGATCATGCCAAATCATTGTTGTTCCTGCAGATCTAGTTTATTGCACAAGACATGCATACGGTTGTTCCAGTAGTCCGATCATCAAAAATTAGTCCAACAAGCATCTGATTGGATACACTTTCACTAAAAATGTGCCATGTACTCCTCTTGATCTAGTCAGCACTTGGAATCCCGTGAATCCACATCAGCTCAAGTTTTCAAGTGTCATGTGACTTTATTTTGGCCTTGAAAATTGACTTTTCATCATGTACAACTAAATGGGTATCCATTTTGTTTAGATTCAATGTATTTGCAAGTTGTTTTTTGTGTTTTTCCTAGAGGACAAAAGCAAATCCAAAAATGTAACTAACTATTGTATCTCATTAAATACCATGTAATCTGGACCGTTGGTGTTGAATTAATCTCCACCGTCCATAGAAAAACTCGGTATGGTGCCTTGTCTATAAAAGGGCCATCATTCTCTCATTGTAATAAGTAGGATTTGGTAATGAATTGCTGAGACTCTGTCAAAATTCAGTCAATACAAAGCAAGTTTTGCAAGTTGTTGAGAATTTGCATTATTGTGTTGTCTCATTTTGGATTTCATGGTTCATGTCAATCTGAAATTAGTTGATATTCAATTGCATTGGTTATTAATTATTTAAATATTTGATGGATTTTCTATCTATACCATTAATGGCTTGCTAATTGTATGGCATTGTGCATGGTTAGTCTGGGCATAGTTTATGAGATAAGTTCGATTGTATGATTTCATTGAGTTGTGCCAAGGATTGGGTGTTTGATGAACCCTCTACAATTTGAAAATCATTGCATTTCCTTGGAAGATTGCACAATCTCTATGGCATTGTGGGCTGCCTGGTTAAGCAGACATTTGTTTGTTATTGGGAATCTGTCTATCTGTTTGTTGATCAGTCTTGCAATTGTCTATAGGATCTCTTATC
Source organism: Cunninghamia lanceolata (assembly GCA_027924645.1). Taxonomy (NCBI): domain Eukaryota; kingdom Viridiplantae; phylum Streptophyta; class Pinopsida; order Cupressales; family Cupressaceae; genus Cunninghamia; species Cunninghamia lanceolata. The sequence continues at coordinate 392,641 of BSBN01001306.1, read as the reverse complement.
TCTTCTCTCTCTCCTTCTCCTTTTACATTTTCTTTACATCAAGTTTGGTAGATTTAGGATTTGAGCAGCATTACATTGATCATCTGCTGAAATTTCACACTTCACAGTCTGAACCATCTAGGGTTTTTGCATATACTTTGTTGTCATATTTCATAAACCCTGCATTTTATGTAAGACCCCTTGTTGGCACAGCTAGTACATCCCACTGAGATATTCCACGCAAGCTAAGACCTAGCTATATTATCCTTGGGGCAGTCCTATCTTGGATAGGATACCTTTTTCAAGAGAGGTGTGATATCAACAATCACACCTGTGTTGTTGTGTTCTAAAAACACCATCAACAGAATTGGTGCTAGAAGGAGGGTAGACCAAAGCCATTGCAGACCAAATCCATTGCTAAACAAAGACATTGCTCCATTCATTAAAGATCCTCTGTTCGATTGATTTCATCTGCATGCCCCTCTCTTCTAACGCAATCAATAGAATTGGCATTAGAAGGAGGGCATGAACCAAGATTTTATGCATGCTTTCAGTTTTCTTGGTTCATTGTACATGTTGAAATGAAGTGAATATATAGGAAATTCTGATCTAATGGATACACAGAAGGGTTCCAGTCATGGGACTCCTTCATTCTTCAGAACACTATCACTACAGTCATATCATGAAGAGAATTTCAAGGTTGACATCCCACTTTTCAAAGAAGTGTTAGATAGCAGATCAGGGTAAAGTATCCTCCATTAACATTGGTTGATTTTAGCTCACCTCAGGTCTGCACTGTATATCCTGGAGAGTTGCATGACAAAATTAACTGTTTAACTTGCCTCCAAAGATTGGATCTACATTTGAAGGGATTGCTTCCTATTTTTGAAGTTTACAAGCCTAAAGTAGGACGTGGGTATGATAGACATATTTAGAGTAAGACCTCACAAGGAGTTGCAAATAGATGGATGCATATGCATGTGATCATGTCTCAGTTGAGAACATCCAAAGAGCTGAGGCTGTAGAGGCTATAAATCCACCATTCATAGTTGATCATAGTCAAAAGGGCAGTCTGCATATGGAAAAATTCAAGTTGTTCATCAAAGTACATATCCAGATGATGATGGTAGGCAATTCTTGTGGTTTGCAGGTCACCCAACTAAGGAGTATACAGTCCCTGAATGGTTAAAACCCAGTTTTCATTTATTGGACTTTGACAATATAGTCCCAGCATGGTTGAAGCCTAGTTTTCAGTCATAGGACAATGAACAGAGCAATGCACAAGATCAGGTTTCTGCTACTAAGAATATTGACAAGATAAATGATAAATCACACTTGATGAGCAGTCATGTTAAGGATGCAAATCAGTAATCAAATGCTTCAAAAATATCAAGTTCTGAGTCTAAATTTGCTGCTACAGAGATGCAGAACAACAGTTCATTACAGTTGGCTGATAATTCTGAATATGAACAGCAGTTAGATCAGGTCAAATATATGCAGGAACAAGAAAAAATTAGTCCCCCAGATCAAGAGAAATCATGGACAGCAGTGCAGGAAGAGCTACAATCAGATTTTCCAATGAAAAATGATCAAGTTCTTGACTGTATCGGCTCACTATATCATCATGATCAGTCATATTAGGCTGATGCAGTCACTCCAATAGAGTCTCTAGCTAAGTTAGATGAACAAAATCAAGATAGTACACCACCTCAAAGCAACATTGACATCAAGAATCTACTTATAGAGGAAGAAGAAGACCATGCTGGTGCTGTAGACAAAGGATGGACAATTGAAATAGGAAGGTTTTTGATTGGTACAGAGGAAGTTTCCTCAGAACATATGACTGACCTTGATGAAGACAATTCAAGTTTATCATATATTCATCAAGTTGATCATGTTTACACCTGCGATAAAGAAGATCTCCACATGGTTGGTGTTGACCCAGTAGTGACAAATGAGAACATAGGTATACAATCTGAGAATAAAAATCAAACAGTCTTGTAGAGTGATGGTTTGGAAGCTTTTCCATGTCAGTCACTTGATCACATCATCGATTTGGTGTCAACAATGAGCAAAGATATGGTGTTGCATGGAAATTCACCACATATGTCACATTTTGCTTTAGCCAATTCATGCAGAATCCATCCAAATGATCCACATGCTGAACAAAGTTGTTCAAACTTCATGTTTGCTTGGGAGGTTGCTGCAGCATTCAATGATCCATAGGTACCTGATGTACATGATATGACCTTGCATGAGCTGAAATCTCTTGAAGGTGTGGAAGTTGGTGGCAAAATGTAGCAAGGTGATGAACTTACATCTCTGACTGATGGTACTGCAAATCAAGTTGTATCTTCCCTCTTCTCACTTGGTTTTGAAAGTCATCAATTTGATTATGGTGATTTAGGTAAGACAACTTGCATATGGATTGATCATGGCCCTAATGAATTGCCCCAATGGCTGATCTTATGTGACTGGTACCCTAAACATGAACCTAACCTGCCTATACCCTACTTTTCAGAGTACAAAGATGAATTTGCCAAACTTAGGACATTGGCCTGCACCTTGTTACTCCTGCATGTCCTAAGAAATAAGTCACGAGGGAGTGTAAATACTTGCTGCCCAAAGCTTTTGTACATAGTCTTGCTTGTTTCTAGTTAGGTTTTAGTTAGTAGTCTGTTGTTCTAGTTTAGTTTTTGCTTTCTATTTTGTCTTTTCTTTAGTTGTTAGTTGTTTCTTTTTGCTTGTTTTCCTTTGGTTAGAGTAGTTTTCTTTGTTTTGGTTGGTTGTTCTTTCCTTGCTTTGATTTTGCTTTCTGTGCTTGCTTTGTTGGGGATCTTTTCTTCTTGAATGTGGTGGCAATTGTGCATACCTGCAAGCAGTCCTTTATTGGGTAAGTAATCTAGGATATTTCTTTGAGAAACTTTGGTTTTCTACTTAGGTCCTCTTGTGGGTTCCATGGTTATACTTGAATGGTATGATGTTTGTTCATGGGAAATGAGTCATTAGTCGGTGCACTTAAAGTATTTTCTAGCCATATATCTCTTACACTCTTAATAATCCTAAGGTATCTAAGTAAGTCTCGGTGATCTTACATTAAGTGAAAAATCTAAGGTCCACCTTTGCCACCATCGGGAGTCCACACCCAGCGAGCTAAGTTATCAATGTAACTAGTGTCGTCAAAAGCATGTGTTGCAAGGGTAGCGGTACTACATTGTACTCTACCAAATCTAAGCTTAATGGAAATATCAAGAAATTATGAAAAGAAAAGAAAATCAAAAAATCACAATCACACACTATAACTCAGTTAAATGGACAATCAAGTAAACTCTACCGGGGCTATGGACACCTGACTACCAGTAGGGCTCTGCTTGAGTGGAATTCTAAGACAAACCTGCCGGGGCTATAGACGCTCGCTGGCAGCAGGGCAATGTCCAGGTAGTTCATGAGGTGTGTACTAATCACGTAGCTTGATGTAAAGGAGCTTAGATGATCTTAGTTACTGATGGATGGGAAAGAACGCAATTGCACACACTCAGGCTTTCATGATATGGATAGTTGTACTGAGTTAGTGATCTCTGCTTCTTTGATATTGTATCATGCAGTCTAGTCTAACATGTGGGAAACACAGAGATTCTGGCTTTGAAACTAACATTTATCTTTGAAATGCTCTAGAGCATTTTCCCAGCAGAGTCACCATTTGTTGTGCCTTGCACACACACCCCATTTTGTCAAATAGAGACCCCCTCTTTTGCTTTGGCTTGAAGTCTCGATCTTTGTTACTTATGACAATGAGAAGGTGGATATGTGCTTAGAATGTAGGATTTGCTTCAAATTTGGGTATTTTGCATGTTTGAAATCATTTTATGCCTTTTAGGATTGATTTGGAGGAGTCCTGAGTCAGTTTGTGCTTGAGATAGCCATTAATGGGTGTTACTGCATTTTGCTCCAAAATCTTATGTCACTGGATATTGCACTTGAAATTGCTATTACACGATGTGTCATGTTGAAATTCCTAGTTTCCAGGTCTTAGAGTTGCAAAATCATGTCAAATTTCATAAGATTTCACTAAGGGGTTCATATACTTTCATTCTGATGCATGGCCCTAAAGCCCTGATTTGGCTAAGTTTGAAATCTTGAAAATCCTAAAAAATGGCTAAGTCTGAAATCTGGTGGAACCTCAAAATTCTAGAATCTGCATATGAAATCCTATGGATCTAGAACCTATCTCAAACATCCTGAAAGTATATTTAAAAATATTTATACTTTCACCCTGGCCAATTCAAAATCTGGCGCCAAAAACAACCTCTACTACACTTTGCACTAAAACTGCCCCCTGCCGAGCTCTACGCTAAAATCATCCCCATTCGACTTCCCTCCAAACTACTGCTAAGTCGACAGGCATCAAAAACTCTACCGAGCTAATATTGCATGTTTTGCACTAAAAATTGACCTTACCAACTTGTGCTACAATTCACCTCGACCGACCTTATGAGATGCATTTAGTCGGTCCGAGCCCAAACTCGTGCAAGTTGGTGGCACCCAAAAGTAGCGCAAAGGCACTTTGCACTAAAAATGGACCTCACGAACTTGCACTAAATTTGACATTCACCGACTTATAGTCTGTGACACCCAAAACCCGCGCTTTTGGGTATTTTGGCTTAGAAATTGAGTTTTTCAAGGTACAAATTGGATTTTCTTGATAGATTTGAATTGCACAATCATTTTTCGTATCATGATGAACATTTTTATCATGTTTGTGTGGATTTTGGGCATGTTTAACAACAATTAATGTTGTTGCACATGAAAAGTCCGTACCCCCCAAAAATCTCATTTTTTGCAGAAAAAGGCTAGAAAAACATGAAAGAAATGTCTCCAAATAGATTCTAATAGCCACAAAAACCTCCCGAATCAATATATTGGCCAAATGGGTACTTGAAAATGGTAAAAAACATAGAAAATCATGCAAAAATCACTAGATTTGTGAAGAGGACTATAAGGAAGCAACATTGACAATGAGTTGTTTTTTACTGATCCATGGCTACAAATGGACGTGTTTTGATCCAAATCAATGGAAAATGATTATTTAAGATGAAATTGATACTTGGCCTTGTTTCTTGCAGGTCCAAGATGATAAAGATGAGCCTCAAGAGTTAAAAGACATAGAAGTTCATGCCAAATCATTGTTGTTCCTGCAGATCTAGTTTATTGCACAAGACATACATACGGTTGTTCCAGTAGTCCGGTCCTCAAAAATTAGTCCAACAAGCATCCGATTGGATACACTTTCACTAAAAATGTGCCACGTACTCCTCTTGATTTAGTTAGCACTTGAAATCCCATGAATCCACATCAGCTCAAGTTTTCAAGTGTCATGTGACTCTATTTTGGCCTTGAAAATTGACTTTTCATTATGTACAACCAAATGGGTATCCATTTTGTCTAGATTCAATGTATTTGCAAGATATTTTTTGTCTTTTTCCTAGAGGACAAAAGCAAATCTAAAAATGTAACTAACTGTTGTATCTCATTAAATCGCCATGTAATATGGACTATTGGTGTTGAATTAATCTCCACCGTCCATTGAAAAACTCGGTATGGTGCCTTGTCTATAAAAGGGCCATCATTCTCTCATTGTAATAAGTAGGATTTGGTAATAAATTGCTGAGACTCTGCCAAAATTTAGTCAATACAAAGCAAGTTTTGCAGGTTGTTGGGAATTTGCATTATTGTGTTGTCTCATTTTAGATTTCATGGTTCATGTCAATCTGAAATTAGTTGATATTTAGTTGCATTGGTGATCAATTATTTAGATATTTGATGGATTTTCTGTCCATACCATTAATGGCTTGCTGATTGTATGTCATTGTGCATGGTTAGTCTGGGCATAGTTTATGAGATAAGTTCGATTGTATGATTTCATTGAGCTGCGCCAAGGATTGGGTGTTTGATGAACCCTCTACAATTTAAAAATCATTGCATTTCCTTAGAAGATTGCACAATCTCTGTGGCATTGTGGCTGCCTGGTTAAGCAGAGATTTGTTTGTTATTGGGAATCTATCTATCTGTGTGTTGATCATTCTTGCAATTGTCTATAGGATCTCTTATCCCTTCTCTCTCTCCCTCTCCTTTTGCATTTTCTTTACATCAAATTTGGTAGATTTAGGATTTGAGTAGCATTACATTGATCATCTGCTAAAATTTCAGACTTCACAATCTGAACCATCTAGGGTTTCTGCATATACTTTGTTGTCATATTTCACAAACCTTGCATTTCATGTAAGGCCCCTTATCGGCACAGCTAGTACATCCCACTGAGATTTCCAAGCAAGCTAAGACCTAGCTGTATTATCCTTGGGGCAGTCCTATCTTGGATAGGATACCTTTTTCAAGAGAGGTGTGATATCAGCAATCACACCTATATTGTTGTGTGTTAAAAACATCATCAACAATACCATTACCTCATCTCCAACTAAAAATCCTTTGTGTCTTATCTTCTCATCTGCTTGTTCTTTATACTTATTATTCATCTCTTCCAAATGCTTCTTAACCTGATTATGTAATGTCTCCATATGTTTTGCAAATTCTTCTGCCTCTACACTTCTCTTATTCTCCATACTGATGTCTCTCAACTCTACAACTCATCTAGGGTTTACTCTGGTTACAATCTCAAAAGGTGTCATTTCAGTACTCATATTCACTAAATTATTGTATGCAAACTCTGCTTGTGCTAAGATTAGATCCCAAATTCCTACCTTCTCTCCAATCAAAAATCTCAACAAGTTTCCCAAACTCTTGTTTACCACTTCTGTCTGTCCATCAATTTGTGGATGAAATGTTGAACTGAACTTTAGGTTTGTCTTCATCTTCTTTCAAAGTGTCCTCCAAAAATATCCAATGAATCTTGTATCTTTGTCTGAAATTATGCTCTTAGGTAATCCATGCAATCTCACAATCTCTTTGAAAATAGGTCATCCACATGCACTACATCATTTGTCTTCTTACAAGGTATGAAATGTGCCATCTTTGAAAATTTGTCCACCACTACAAATATAGAATCATGTCATCTCTGTGTCTTCGGCAATCATAGTATGAAATTCATGCTTATGTCTTCCCAAGATCTCTTCAGTACTGTCAAAGATTTGTACAAAACCAGTATTCTGACTACTACCTTTTACAACCTGACATACTCTACAACTCTGCACAAACTTCCTTACATCCTTATTTATCTAAGACCAAAAGTAATGTTCACTTATCAAAGCCACTGTCTTGTCAATTCCAAAATGTCCTACTAATCCACCACTATGCTTTTCCTTTATCAGATTATCCCTCATTGAACTCCTAGGTATACACAACTAATTTCTTTTAAACAACATATCCTCCTAAATGAAATAGTCTAACCACTTACTTCTATCTGTCACAACAGGTTCCTTACAAGCTTTCCATGGTTCTGCAAAATCAAGATCTTCCTCATACATATGATTCAATTCTTCAAAACCTAATACTTCAACTCTCATCTATGTCAACAACTTCCTTATTATGCTCAACGCATCAACAATTTTGTTTGACTTCCCACTCCTATGCTTCAATACAAATGTGTAACTCTGCATGAACTCTACTCATCTCATATGTCTCTAATTCAACTTTCCTTCACTATTCAAATACTACAAAGCTTGATGATCAGTGTACAACACAAATTCTTTATGTAACGAGTAATGTCTCCACTTCTTCAAAGATTGAATTATAGCATATAATTCCTGATCATAAACTGGATATCTTCTCCTTGCATCATTCAACTTCTCACTGAAATATGCTACTGGTCTACCTTTTTGACTTAATACTACTCCTATTGCATTTCCACTTGCATCACAATCTACTTGAAATAGGTTTTATTGAAATCTGGTAATTCTAACACTAGTTGATCTGTCACTTTCTTCTTCAACAATTCAAAACTTTTATTTTCTCCTAATGTCCACTTAAAGTATTTTCTATCAACTCTCATTGTCTTTGTCATTGGTGAGCATACTGAACTAAAATTTCTAATGAACTTCCGGTAGAAACTAGCTAATGTCATCTTAGTGCTTCTAATTCCCATCTTAATGTTTCATCATGAGAACATGACATCCAACCATGAACTTCTAATTCCCATCTTAATATATCTTCTTTAGGACATGACATCCAACCATGAACACCATCACACATCCATGACAGTGTTGACATCAATGACAACCGAATGCCAACACTTGTATTCTTCCTGCTAAAGACAAATTGATTCTTCTAGTTTCGTAACTTTTTATCAATCTTTACAAACATCCATTCCCACATCATTTTTAGTGATGGATTCACAGCAAAGGGTATTCCAAGGAATCTAACTTATTTCTGAGCATCTCCCCACTGCCAACTATTAAGGTCAAACCGGTCAGGTTGTCCATCCCTCCAACTAAGGAGTATTGACTTGGAGTTAGAAATTTTTGCCCCTTAAGCCATACAGAACACACTTAATCATTTTTCCATATTTTTAAATTTTCTTCTTCAAGAAAAGGAAAAAGTGTTGTATCATCAGAGAACTGCATATTTAACAAGGCCTCATTATTTGGTAAATTAATGCCTTTCATACTTCCTTCAATGAGGTTTGTCCTTAATAGATAGTAAAGAGCTTTAGAAGCAATAACAAATAAGGCAGATGTTAATGGACAACCTTGCCTTATAGATCTTTCCATGATAAAGGGATTTGAAAAGGATCCATTTACATATATGTGAAACATCCTTACCATGCTACAATATTGTTCAGGAAAACCAATAGCTTTCATCATAGAAATAACAAATGACCATTCTATTCTATCATAGGCTTTCTCAAAGTCCAGCAATAAAATGCCAACCTCCTGCCTAGTAATTGTTGCCTAGTTCATAACCTCCCAATTGGTTATCAGGTTTTCAAGAATGTATCTCCCTTTGATAAACCCAGTTTGAGTTTGATTAATTATGCTAGGTAGAATATCTGTTAACTTTAGGGCTAAGATTTTAGCAATAATCTTATAGGAGACATTTAATAATGTTTTAGGTCTCCAATTCTTTATATATTACTTTTGTTACCATCTTTGGGTAGCAGTTTTATAATACCTTTATTTATCTATTTACCCAAGGATCCTTTTTTTATAGCTTCCTGATATATATCATGCAAGTCATCTACCACCCACTCTATATTTGCTTTATAGAACTCCACAAGCAAGCCATCAATTCCAGGGGATTTACCATTCTCCATTGAAAGATTTGCCTTCTTGATTTCATCTTTGGATATGTCTTGTTTCAATACTTTCTCCATCTCTGCATTAATTTTCCTTGGGCAAAATTTTTGGCACAACTCATGTGCTTCTTTACATTCCAATTTGTCATCTTCAGCAGTGAATAGACCCTTACAAAAAAATCTAAATAGATCTTTAATGTCTTTATTGTCATGATAAATAGCTTCATTTTCAACTATAGGACCAATTGCTTCTTTAGCATTTTTTTATTTTTAGCATATTGAAAAAGTATTTGGTGCCCCTGTCTCCCTCCTTTAGCCAGTTCACCCTTGCCCTAAGTTTTGCTCCTTGATTCCTTTTTGTTTGGAATTTCCTCGTGTTGTGTTTCATTTCTCCTAGTCTCTGAATCATCCCCTTGTTATTGTACTATTTTTGTAATTTATCTTCAACATCTAGGAATTCCTATTGTAGTATGCATTCTTCTTTTCTACTATCTAAAGCATATTTTTTACCAACTGTTTGGAATAATGTTTTGCAAATTTTTACCAAGCTATTCCAATATTGAATTACATCTGAATTAGAGGACATAGCTTTGTAGATCCTTCTTAGACTGGTGATTCCATCAATACAATCTTTATCATGGAGCAAATATGTGTTAAGTTTAAAAATCTATCTTTTTTGACTTTAGTACTAGTACTGTGATCTTTTATCAAAATACTAGCTCCTAAGGGGTGATGGTCAGAAAGAGTGGATGGGAATACCTTCACACAATTGGCATATTTTATGCACTGAAAGTAGAAAAAATTTTCATTGACATAAAATCTATCTAATTTGCTATAAATTCTTTTGTTTTCTTTCTGACTGTTGCACCAAGTATACCAAATACTTTTACTTTCCTTCTTTTTTCTTTCGAGTGGGCCAAAAAAGTTTAACATCTTTTTCATTTTGTTCCAAAAAAACTATTCATTCCCTTTCCATTCCCATGTGTTGCGCCTAGTTTTATCTTCTTTTTGTTCCACCATATTGAAATCTCCCCCTATGATCCAAGGAATTTTTGGCAGCTCTAATGACATCCATTTCCAAACCTCAATCCTATATCTATATTCATTTGGTGCATATACAGAGCATATCCCAAATTTGACATTATCTTTTGAAAATATAATCCATATGCACCTGTTACACGGAGAACTTCCATTTTGGACAATGTATTTTGCCCAATTTTTATTAACCAGTATTGCATTTCCTCCCTTCCCTTTGTCATGCTTGGAGAAAAAACATGTAGCCTCTCTCCAAATGAATTTCAAGTTATTTTCCAGTAGAAAGCCAACTACTTTCACCTCTTGTAATAACAAACAATCCATATTCTTATTTTTATTGCAAAAATCCCTAACCATGTATTTCTTGTTTGGGGATTCTAAACCCCTAATATTCTAGCTGAAGCATTTCACTTTCATCATGTTAGTGGGGCATTAGGCTTCAATTTTTTATAAAGCCTATCAAAACATTTGGGCATCTTCTCACCTTTTCCTTTTTTACCAGGTTTAAGTGAGCTTTCATTCCTGCTTAATTGTTTCCTTTTTTATTTTCTTCTTTTTTTTTGCTTTTTTTCCTCTACATTATTCACCAATGTTAGCTTATTGTCTGCTTGAACCAGATTTGCCTCCTCAAGTACCTTTGGTATTTCCAATATTAACTCCTCAAGGTCTACTTTTTCAATCATATTATGTTTTTGAATTCTTCTCTTGTCTTCTGGCTCTTATTTGTTCTTTCAGTCTATCAAGTACTAGTTCCTATGCATTTTTTTTGGAACCTATGGTTATGTTCACCTTTATAGTTTTAACACTTTTACTTGGTGTTGTATCTACTTCTCTAATAGGAACTAGATCTAGGATATCATTTCTCACCACATTGTTTTTATCACCTTCATTTGTTTGCTTATAGGCATTATCTCTATTCTCCACCTTGTAAAGGATCTCATTTCAGGATTCTGTACAACTAGAAGAACCAAAATCTCCATCATTCAGAAACTCACTATTAGGAGCTATATCATTTGTATCCTCTATTTCCTTATAGTTTTTATATTCCTCAGCTTTTTGACTATGAGGGTCATCGGTGCTCTCCTTCTTGTAAAGGGTCTCATTTAGAGAACCTCTACAACTAGAAGAGCCAAAATCTTTTGTTACCAAATTCTTGTCACACGCAATGCCTTCTGTGCCTTTTTTGTTATTATTCATGTCTTCCCCAATTTTTAATTCACTTAGGCTTCTTTCTAATTTTTTGATAAGATTTTCACCCTCTTTTTTGTTATAATTCTCAAATAAATTCTCCTCCTCACAATCTCTGAAAACACCATTTATTCTTTCTTTCTCTTCATTCACATTATTGGTCTTTGTTTCATTTTTTATTACCTTTTGTTTCCCTATTTGTACTTCTGATTCCTTTTTATTATTTACAAATTCTCTAGCAGCTTCTTTTTCCTTATTATTAATCTTATTGTTAATGATCAGACAATTTTTTTCCGATGCCCTTCTACTTTACAGAAAAAACATATGTATGATATATCCTTCTATATATTGCTGATGCACACAATAAATCCCAAAGAGATATCTTTGCATGTGTATTTTGAAGTTGATCAATAATATCATACTTTTTGTGCCTTGGTTTTCAATGTAGGTGCAAGAGGAAAATTAGGATTAGTGGGTGGCAAAAATGGCTAGTTAGATATAGCTTTCTAACCTCTAGCCATCCTTTGATAAGTGTTCCCAACTACGTGATAACTTTGTGAAGTAGGGGCCTCGTGAAGTACAAGTTTAGGCTATTTAGATATAGCATTATGTCCTCTAGCCTTATATTGACAAGTATAACCCACTGCATGGTTATCTAGTGAACTAGGTGTCGTCATGAAATACAGGTGTAGGTAGAAATGGATGGAAATTAGGGGTACCTTGAACAACAACCCTAGGTTCCCTAAGAGAGTAATACATATCATTCACATGAACATCAGGTGAAGAGGATGGACAAGGATCAAAAGATGGTACATGAGAAGGCTCATACAGGTCCATATTATCCTCAACCACACTAGGGATATAAAAATATGACAAAATATCATGTTTCATGCTATAAATGAATAATGGAATGTAGAAGATGTATCAAACCATGCAAAGCTCAATCAATCAAAGTTAAAATTCACTTAGCAATAAGATATCACCATCTAAGTACTCATATTAGCAAGCAAACATGACTTAACATGTAAAGATGCATTATTAGAACCATCAAATTCATCATGCAATAACTCCTCACTAAGAGCCATAATATCATGTAAAGTAGTAAGGGATGATGAATCATCCCTAATATCTACATGAGATGCCAATGAACTATCATTATAATGCATGTTGTCATCGTGTAATGTATCATAGGGTAAAGAATCATCATGACTATACATACAATTGACAAGAGATGTAAAAAGAACTAGTACCACAAAGAAAATCATCACACATATAAGAGAAGGTAACTCACATAATTCACTATCACTAGACTCCTCATAAGATGTACATCATCAAAGGAATGTTAGTCTAAGGGTATAGAATAGCACTATCATGACATGTTGAAAGAGTAGCATCATAAGGCTCAACAATATTATGTATAGCTAATGAAGGTGTCGTCACATCACATAAAGCATCCTTCCTAAATATGTTACTAGAAATAGAAATACATTGTCATCGTCATTGGCATGAGAACAACTCACTCATGGAACATGAAGCATCATCAAAATGAAAAAAAGAATGCAATATCATCCAAATCTTATGAATCAATAAAGCCTGAAAATGCTTTATAATCCTTGATATGTGCATGGAGATAATTGCAAGACAAAGGCTGACAAGGATCCATGGCAAATGATATAACAATAACACATTAAATAAAATAAACAAGGGTGGTTGGGTAGGGATCAAATAGATATCCAACAAGGAAAGCCAAAACACTAATCAAAATATGGCAATGAAAAGCAACAAAGGGTAGATCTAAACCTAATAAAAAATGAAATAAAAGGCATACAATTAGAAAAAATAGATCTAAAACCCTAATGAAAAAGGAATAAACCCTAAGGACAAAACTCTAGGGGGTTAAGAGAAGTTAGATTCACCAATTTATGCTGAGAAAAATAAATGTTCCCACACAAGTATCCTACAATAACTTAATTGAATGAACATATCCTAAGATAAAGAGTTGGGACTAATAACACTATTGAAATAAATGCTCAAAATTATATAAATAAAATAATGGTACCTAGTTCTAGGTTCAATAAAGATTTGACCATGACAAATATTGCCTATTGATTTGGTAATGTGTCAAAAAATTAGAACCTATTAAACAATTGTCTCAAGACTAATCAAATTGTTGTATGATACTCTGGTTCACTTCTGTTCTTATGGAATTGATCTCTACATCTAGGTATTTGAACCCTATACACAAAATGAATTCTCACACATGAAACTAAACTTCATAGAATTTGATTTCAAGAATTTGTTCATATTGATCTCTACAACCTATGTCTGAGAAGAGGTGGTGTTGATATACACTGTTGAGGAGTTTGTTAGGCTAGGATTTGTTCTCCTTTGGTTAAACCTTTCAGTGATTTAACAATATAGAACAATGGTTGAAGATAGTAGGCAATCATGCAGTAGGCCTAGGATGTTTTTGATAAAGTCAGTTGGAAACAAGGGTCTAGATCCCTGTACAAACCAGCCCAGAGGGCAGAGCAAAAGCCAAAAAACAAGCCCCAAACAAGCCAACAACATCACTCTAACAGCACAACATGCTGAAAGACAAAACCAACTAAACTACCTCTACACAAGGGCCTACAAATCTATGTGCCTTGACCCTAGGACATAGAGCAGCCACATATTTGGGAAGCCCTATCTTCCTACGCTGAACCACAGTCCAAGAAAACTCTGAGTCTAAATCCTCAGAGCAAGGCAAGAGGAGGGGATCCTCAACAGACGTCACAACCGCAGAACCCTCTCACAAAGAAGGCAGAGTCGGAGAAACAATAGGAATTGACGGAGAAGCAACATGATCAGAAGGAGTCACAACAAGAGTTAAAGAAGGGAAATTGACATGCACACAAACTGCCGCCAACACACCTTTAGGCTTAGCTTGAACAGGAGCAGAAGTCCCCGCGGGGGGTCTAGAAACCACAAGATTATACGAAGGAAAGGAATCAACCGAGGACTCCTCAATCGACCCAACCTCCGAATCAAGAACTGTCAAATGTTCCAAACGAGCATTCCACCACCACGACGACGCCTTATGACGGGAGCAATGACAATCCGAAGCCAGATGTCCAACCGTGAAGTAGCGGCGACAACAGAAGGGCAAACCCTCATAGTCTAGCAACTGGGATCTAGGACAATCCCCCACCATCAAGACAACCTCTCCATGAAGAGGCTTGGAGATACCAATATCCACAAGGATGCGAGCATACGTACAAAGGCCCATAAGAATCGTAGATCTGTCCACCATAAGGAAGCGACCAATAGAATTTCCAATCACCTCATAGCAGGACACTTCCAAGAACTGGAGGGGTAGATTGAGCAACCTAACCTAAATAGGCCTAATATTAAGCAGTTCAAAAATGGGATTGAACTCAGGAGTCCAGGGTTTGAGCAGAAGGGAATGCTCACCCCATAACCACACCCTACCATCAAGCACAGTATCCCTAGCCTCAGCAAAATCAAAAGTAGCAATGAAGAAACCCCTTGCACAAGGGAAAATGTTAATAGTACCTTGAACAAGAGGACTTCAAGATTCAGAAATCCACTTATTCAAATTAGGGAGGGATGACCATAGACCATTAAATTTGCCAATCAAGCCAAGCTTGTTGTAATGTGCTTCATTCTCAAAAACTTCTTGTCCACATACCACCACAAGGGAGGTATGGGAGCAAGGAAAGGGGCAAGAATGGATCTTATCCCTCACAGGTGACTGGCCATTCGCCCTAGCTACAACAACAAAAGAAAGACCCTGAACGCCAACAGAGCCTGGGTAGTTCTGGTCGGCAGGGGGTGCAGTGGCCTCAACAGCCACTCGAGCACCAGAAAGAGCCTTCCCCACCTCTGGGAAGAGTGTGGCAGGGGAGACGCTGCAACCACTAGGAGATGAACAATTTTCGCAAGGATAAGCACCAGGTCGATCTGTGGGAGTCGAAACAGGGGAACCCACAACGTTCCCACCCGCAACCCCGACAGACGATGAAAGGAGAGGAAAGCCCGCAGTGTTTCCACCCGCAAACCCTGCAGATGACAGACGGAGATGGCGAACAGGCGAACCATTAGGAAGCCGAGCGCCCGAAGAAATCCTTGGAGAACCAAGGTGCACCGAATCAAATCCTACAACGGCCAGAGAGCGGGCGGGAAGAGGAGCGGGAGGTTCCATTTATTTGTTTAGAATGAATATTGGTAGCAATAGGCCTTGGATGTTGATGCAATGTTGATGTCACATAATAATACTTTGATGCCCATATATGATTTCTAAGATTCCTACATGATAAGTCCTAGATCCTTTATAATGAATTAGGATTTGTCCTTTTTATACAACACCCTAATGTGCAATTTGAAATATTTCATGGTTTAGCTAGCTCATAATGGCCAGTGGGTGGGGGGGTATGGGCCCAATTTTGATATTTAAATTTAGAAGTTTAGGGGCATATCCATGCCTATAGAATTAACCTCGGTACTTATGCACTGACAAATTCAACTCGATTGAATGAATGGAAAAACTGAGAATTGAGATCGATTTCTCGCAATGTATGCAAGGGAAATCAAATTAGATTCAAGTTATTGCCAACTTCCATACATAAATATGTCATTTTGCACCCTAGTTGTTACACTAAGAACAAATGCATCAAAGTAAATCCAAAGCAAAAGGGAAAAAATATAAGGTGTGTATTTTTCACCCTTCCCATCACTAACTAATTATTTGATTAACTAAACCAACCTATAATATTTAATAATAAATTATATGTAATAATTTTCTAACATACAAAACCTCACATCTAAGGAGACAAAAAAGGAGGGTCTTTTTTTATGAACGAAGGATCTATCTTATCAAATGAAGAACCATGTTCCATGTTGGAAAACTTGGGGTTATGTTTTAAGCTACTAGAGTAAAAAATTTAAGCCATTTCCATGTACAATCAAACTTAGATATTTGTATAATTACATCAAAGGGGAGATTTTTTTGGGAATGAAGTTCATTACCTCATGATATAATATTCTACGTAATAATTATGTAGGTTTGCATTTTTTACCTAATAATCCAATAGTTTTGTATTTTTTAAATGAAAAAGAGTAGGCGGGCTGCTCAGTGAACTACTAACCATCTTATTCACTGATAAACAATGATCAATAGTTGACCGAGCAACCCACCTGCTATTTTACATAAATAAATAAAATAAAAAGCAAACGTATGTGATTAGTAAGCCCTTCTGTAATACACTTTGACACAAACTTGCCCGTTTTCTTTGATTGCCTTGCTATAAAATTTTGGCAAAAATTTGCATGCTTTTAGAAAATTAGGGATCAATTACCTTTGTTAAATGTTGAATAAAGAAAGTGAACTAGAGATTATATTGTTTCATATTCATTCACAAAACATTTTACTAAGGAGTGTAAAAAGATAGTCAATGGCTGCAATAAATGTTTCTTTTCCTTCTGTTGCATCTAAACATAGTGTTGAAAAATATGTGGCAAACCTTAGGAAATGGAAAGGAAAGGTTCTCCTACGATCAACACTCTGTGCACCTGATTGTGCTTAGACTATTCCAACTAGGATTAATTTGTTATGTTCTCCGTTATTATATTCTGTGGGCTTTCTGTATGCAGTTCTTGCTGTGTGTTTGCATGTAATTGTGATTATCAGCTGCCGGTAGAACTCTAAGAATTGTAATTATGCCCCCCATGTTAAGTAATAGAAGCAGATAGAAGAATTGAATTACACCAAACAGCAATCAGAAAAGCAGAGACAACAATTATACACCGACACCAAGAGTTACGTGGTACACCAAAATTGGTTACATCCACGGGAAAAGCATGGTTTTCATCTCTATTATTCACAACAAATACATAGTTTCATCAATCAATACAAGTGATGGAAACCCAATTTTATATTGCACTCTTCAGGGCAGATGAAGAGTCTGAAGAACTGGGAAGTTGGAAAGTCAGTGATGGTTGGACTTCACAACCAAACAATCTCCCACTTGAAGTCCAAACCATGCTGAGAATAGCCACACACACAGATGTCACCTACTTTTCCAGGGTCGATGTCACAAGTTTACCAAACCAAGAGAAGCTCTGCAGAACTCCAACTTCTCTTTTGGAACAAACTTAGTGAATGCATTTGTAAGATTCAAGTTCATGTGTATTTTCTCCAACTTCAACTTACCCTATTCGAGGACACTTCAAATAAAGTGATATCGAAGCTCTATATGCTTTGTCCATGTATGAAATGCTGCATTTTTTGCCAAATGTATTGCGTTGTTGATGTCACTATACAACACGAAATCATGTTGTCTGCTGCCCAATTCAGACAATAATCACTACAACCACAACATCTCCTTAGCTCCTTCAGTGATGGCAATATATTCAACTTCCGTAGTGGAGACAACCACTACCTTTTGCAATCTAGAAATCCAACTGATCGTTGCCCCTACAAAAGTAAACACATATCTAGTGGTAGATCGCCTTTTATCCAAGTCACCAGCCATGTCAGAGTCAACATATCCTCGCCGCTGTGCATTTTCTCCTCTAAACCTCAACATGATGTGAAGTGCCCTTCAAATATCTTAGAATCCACTTTACTGTCTACCAATGAATCTTACCAAGATTACTCATATACCTGCTGACCACTCTCACTACATGAGCAATGTCAGGTCTTGTGCAAACCATTGCATACATAAGGCTCCCAACAACAGACCCGAGTAAGGCACTCCTTCCACATATTCTTTTTCTTCTTGTGTCTTTGGACACATCTCGAAGGATAGCTTGAAATGATCAACTAGAGGTGTGCTTACTGCCTTAGCACCCTTCATGCTAAACCTATCCAAAACCTTGTCAATATACTTTTCTTGTGACAATTTTAATTCTCTTTTCTACCTATCTTTGATGATTGTCATTCCAAGAATTTTCTATAGAAAATTTGTTAGCCAATTGTTGTTTCAGCGTGCTAACAACAACCATGCTAGTTTCGGTCACTAGCATATCATCAACATACAATAATAACAAAACAAATTCACCATTCTCCAAAACCTTGTAATACACACAAGGATCAGATTCACACCTGGAGAAATTTCTCAACCATAAAAGAATCAAATTTTAAATACCATTGTCATGGAGTTTGTTTCCACCCATACAAACTTCGATTCAACCTGCAAACTAAATCCTCTTGTCCTTCTTTCTCGAAGCCTTCAGGTTGCTTCATGTATAGTTCTTCTTCCAAATCACCATGTAAAAATGTTGTCTTGACATCTAGATGCTCCAATTCAAGATCATAGACAGTTGCTATCCTAGCACTGCCCTGATGAAAGTCAGTTTCACTACAAGAGAAAAAATTTCAATGAAATCAACACCCTTCTGCTGGTCATATCCCTTGAGCACTAGTTTGGCTTTGTACCACTTCTTCCCTCCTCCTTCAATCTATACACCCACATGTTTTTCAACGCTTTCCGATTAGGAGGAAGAGAGACCAAATCCCATGTGCGATTTTCTATTACTGATCCCATCTCATCCTTCATGGCATCCATCCATTTTTCACTATCTTTGTCATTGCAAGCTTCTTCAAAAGTGGCAGGTTCAACTTGATCAAAGATTAATAGATGGTGAATGAAATCGTTATATTTTGATGGAGGCCTGCCCTCCCTGGTGGATCTCCTCAACTGAGGAAATAATTCCTGTGACGTGTCCTACTCACGAGTATGAGCTTGATTTAAGATGTTTGAGATAGGTCTATCCTTTAGAGAATTTAAGATCAGCATCTAATGCGCTAGACAAGAAGATCCTCAACCCTTGATCCAATGTGCTGCTCCAAAGGTGAAACATAAGAAGATCTAGAAAACCTAATCTAATGCGCCAAAAGGGGAATAAGGTAAGAAAGAGATGATAAAATCAAGATTTTAGAGCAGATTTCAAGAGGATTTCAAATCCCTTATCTAATGCGCCAGCCCTTAGAGGATGTAAAAGTTTGATCTAAGACATATATTCAAGAAGAACTTGAAATCCTAATCCAATGCGCTTAGAAGGAGGAGAAGAATTCAGGTTTGTAAGTTATAAGAAGAAGACTTTAAACCTTTAAACTGCTGCACCACTTTCAAGAAGACCTAATTTTGCTATGAAAATGATAACAAGTTCAGTAGGTAAGAATTCAAAACCCTCAAGTGATGCATCAGCCCTTAGAGGATTTAAAACACTTAACCAATGCGCCACATGTTAAGGGGGTTTAAGTTCAAGTTTTATAGCACATTTTAAGGAGAGATCAAATATCTGATCTAAAGCGCCACAGCAAGGGGAAATCAGAGATCTAATCTAATGCGCTGATCCAAAACCCCAATCTGCTGCTCCAAGGATGAAGTAAATCTTGCATTAAGTTTAAACTTTACAACCTTTTGAGGAGGATTCAAACCTTCCAGCCACTGCGCCAGTTATATAGCAGACATCAGAAGCTCAATCTAATGCACTCTAAGTAAGGAAGAAACCAAAATACTCATCTGTTGCGCCAAAATCAAGTGGAGATCAAAAGTATCATCTAGTGCGCTCAAGGTGGAGAGCGCTGTTCTAGGTGTCAACATGCAAATTTTAATGAATTATAAGGAGAAATCAATTTCCCAATCCAATGCGCCAATCTTGAAGGTTATTTTAGTTCAAATTTCTAACATCTTTCTAGAGGATTTAAAATCTT
The DNA here is from genome assembly GCA_027924645.1 of Cunninghamia lanceolata. Lineage (NCBI taxonomy): Eukaryota > Viridiplantae > Streptophyta > Pinopsida > Cupressales > Cupressaceae > Cunninghamia > Cunninghamia lanceolata. The sequence goes on along the minus strand of BSBN01001306.1, from coordinate 372,473 downwards.
GAAGTGATGCGCCACTAGTGGAGGATGACTTAACTCAAGTTTTAAGGCATATTTCTAGAGGATTCAAAATCCTCATCTCATGCGCTTGAACCAATGCGCTACTCATGATTGATGCTCAATTTAAAGTTTTAGGATTGCTTTCATGCGAAGATCAAATTTCCTATCCAATGCACTTAGGATTGGAAAGGTTAGAAATTGATTTATAAATATTATTTTGTGTTGTAAGACAAAGGATTGATGTTGTTTCTTTCTCTATATTGCAGGAGTATGAATAATGCTAAGGAATCATCAAAGAGCTAAGAGCTAGAATCACCTTCATGCCAGGAGTGAAGTCAACAAGTTGCAGTGTGTAAAGAAGACATCAAGTCGCTGTTTTAAGAAGTCACTTCAAGGATACCCTATTTGATCACTTCAAGTATCAACTACTTCATCTTCATCAAGACTTCCTAAGGCATCCACTCTTCTTCAAGACTCTACAAACTTCAAGTCCAAGAGAGATCCTACTTCTAACATCATCCTCATCTCCTACTACTCTATATGGAGGAACATCAAAGAAGATCAGCAAGTATCCTACAAGAAGAAGAAACATCACAAAGTTAATCAAATGAAACAACATGTATTCATCCAGTTTACAAGAAGAAGATCAAGGCAAGATCAACAAGTTGTATTCCTAAACATACAAGTTCAAAGCAATCACATCGAATACATCATTACAAGATGATACAAGTTGGGAATTCATCAGAGTTGCCAAAGTGGCACCTATGTGGCGAGTACATATCATCATCCAATCACAAGTCACCACATCATTTCAACTGCATTCAATGTATCATTTAATAAAAGAAGCCAAAGGGACACCTATGTGGAAGATGCTTTAAATGATTTCGTCTTATCCTTATCACATTGGAAAGTGTGCCTTCATTGCCTCTCTCTTTGTACTAAAAATAGCAAGTTGTTGTAACAAACTGCTGAGGTGGCATGATCTAAGCCCTTGGCTATCGAATTGATCTTAGCCTTTCATTGTAATCTGGAGCACTATATAAAGGCCTTGTTGCCTCATTTGTAATTCAGTAGTCAATAGTTCATAGGGTAGTCAGTAAGCAAACAGTTTTGTAGGAGTAGAATAGGAGAAACTCTCAAAATTCTCTGAGGGCTTGAAATTGTTGTAAATAATTCTCAAGATTAATGCAAAAACATTGGAGTTCATTATTTGGTGTTAAGTCTTATCTTGTGGAATCACATGGTATCTTGTACTTTGATGAAGTGGAGAGGTGTTTCAAATTAGAAATAAAGTAGATTAGCAGTTCTTTGATGTAATGTATGTTTGTATTGAATATTTGATCAACTCCTAGCTCATGCTTTTAACATTCATCGCTGATGAAGTGTTGTGTAAAGCTAGTCTGAGCCTTATTTGCATAAGTTCGATTGTGAATTCTTGTTTGAGCTACGCCATTCGATGGGTGCTTGTATAAGCCTTTATGATTTGAAAACCATTTGCATAACCTTAGGAGATTGCACCAACTTCATGTAGTTGTGGGCACCCTTAGCGAAGTGAAGTTAGGTTTATCAAGGAGTTTGTTTATTTATACATCATCATTGCTTCATTGACCTTAGATTAACCTTTCTAAACCTTTTATCTTTTTATTCTTTTTTATCATTGAAGTCTTGTATATACATCATCTACACTGAAAGGAGAAATAAGCTGAATGAAAGGAGAAGAGTCTGCGTAAGTCCCTTTGTGATTATCAGCAAAATCACATGTAATCACTGAGTTATCCACTGCAAATCATAAGAAAAGGAACCTTGGAGTTACTTCACTGGATCACATAGTTCAGCCTTTGAAGAACTTTATTCAAGAGAGGGTGGAATACTCTAGTGTTTTACTCTATTGTTGACTTGTCTAAAAACAATCATCAACACGGATGTGTTTGATACGTGCTGGGTGGTGTACTTTGTATGTTTGGCATCATATTAATAGGTAGATTTTGAAGTGTGATTTGCAGTGGATTATACACATCACTCCCACTTGTGATGTCTTCAAGAGGAACATAGTCTTTCACTAGCATCCCCTATTCTACTAGACTGGGCATGACTTTTTCATTAAAAATTACATCTCTGCTACATTTACCTGTTTGGAGACGAGATCTCACAGTCGGTAACCATATTTTTTTGTCTCCATAACCAATGAAGACACGCCTTTTAGATTTTACATCAAGCTTTGTTCGTTTTTCCGATGGGATATGAACGAAAGCTTCACACTCGAACACCCGCAGATGATTGTAGGAAATCCTCTTTCCCAGTCACTTCTCCTCCGGAACTTCAAAATCCAACAGAGAGGATGGACCTCAGTTAATTAAATATACCGTTGTATTTACAGCCTCTGCCCAAAACTGTTTTCCCAAACCGACATTAGAGAGCATGTTGTGAGTTCTCTCCAAAATTGTTCTATTCAACCTCTTTGCTGCACCATTTTCTTGAGGTGTAAAATGAACAATTTTAATCGTTTTAATACTATTATCTGCACAAAATTGATCAAATTCTATTGAACAGAATTCACCACCGTTATCAGTTTTTAAGCACTTAATTTTGTTTCTGGTTTGGTTTTCTACAAGTGCTTTGAAATTTTTAAACATTCCAAAAACTTCAGATTTCCTTTTCAACATATAAACCCAAGCCTTCCTAGTGCAATCATCTAAAAAGGTGACAAAATAGTTTGACCCACCAATAGATGTTACCTCCATGGGGCCAAAGACATCCTAACGCACTAACTCCAACGGTTGTTTCTTTTTGGCGTGTTCCTTGATTGTGAATCTGGTCCTCTTTTGTTTGTCATATATACAATGCTCACACAACTCTAAATCAATTGATTTCAGACCTAGAAGTTGATCTCTTTTGTGCATAATCTCAAGGCCCTTCTTGCTCATGTGACCGAGCCTCTTATGCCAAAGCTCTGTGCCACTGTCCGCAACTGTCATTGCAGCTCTCAATTTAGCCTGACTCTCTAGCACATATAAAGTGCCTAATTTGTTTCCTCTAGCAATCACTAAGGCTCCTTTTGTCACCTTCCACATACTTGACTCAAAAGTAATGCTACAACCTTGAACATCCAATTGCCCAGTTGAAATCAAATTTCTTTTGAATTGAGGGGCATGTCTAACATCCCTTTGCAGCCAATTATTACCATTTTTTAGTTTCAACAAAACATCTCCTTTGCCAACAATATCACAAGGTTCATCATCACCAAGATACACTTTGCCAAAGTTACCTTCTTGATAGTTTTTGAAATACTCCCTGCATGATGTGGCATGAAATGATGCTCCGAAATCAAGCACCCAAACATCTGCTATAGTTTCTCCAATAGATAGAATAAGAGCACCTGCATCTTCTTCATATGCTGCATTTACCTCATTTTCTCTTGACCGACTTTCAGCCTTCTTGAACGACCAACAATTCCTTTTTATGTGGCCTTCCTTACCACAATACTAGCAACTAATATTTCTGCCTCTAGATTTCAATCTCTTGCTGGATTTTGATCCTCTTATATGGTTACTTCTTCCTCGTTATTGTGATCTCCTCTTGCTGTCGGTTATCAAAGCGTTTCTCGATGAAGTACCTTGATTTTTTCTTCTCATGTCCTCGCTGAGAAGAATCCCTACAACATCATAAAAAATGAGCACGCTTCCCTTCTTGCCGGATGCTGAGTTGCTAACAGCCATAACAACTCCTTCCCAACTATCGGATAGAGAACACAATAGCAAAATAGCCTTTATTTCATCTTCCAATTTGATATCAACAGAAATTAATTGGCTGATCAATGTGTTAAATTCATTCAAGCGGTTCGATACATTACCGCCTTCCTTCATCTTCAAGTTGTACAATGTTTTCATTAAGAAGTTTGAAGCTGAAGTTATCTCATACACGTCGGACAATCAATCCCATAAACCTTTCGCTATCTTCTCCGTTGCAGCATTAAACAGAACATTACTTGATAGAAAGAGAATGATAGTTGCCACTGCCTTCTTATCCAATTTGTCGCAATCTTCATCAGACATTGCAGTAGGCTTCTTCGATTTGCCCTCTAGTGTAATAGAGAGATCTCTCTGAATTAACAATGCTTCTAGTTGCAGCTTCCACATTCCAAAGTTTTGGCCTGAAAATTTTTCAATTCTGCCTTCCTCCATCTCTCCTCAATTCTTCTCAGCTCTGATACCAATTGTTAAGTAATAGAAGCAGATAGAAGAATTAAATTACACCAAACAACAATCAGAAAAACAGAGACAGCAATTATACACCGACACCAAGAATTATGTGGTTCACCAAAATTGGTTACATCCACGGGAAAAACAGAGTTTTCACCTCTATTATTCACAGCAACAAATACATAGTTTCATCAATCAATACAAATGATTGAAACCCAATTTTATATTGCACTCTTCAGGGCAGATGAAGAGTCTGAAGAACAGGGGAGTTGGAAAGTCACTGATGGTTGGACTTCACAACCAAACACCCCAATCCCAGCATTGGTAGAATTTAAATTATAAGCATTTCTATGATGCTTACACCTAGGATGGTCTGTTTTAAGCATTGTTTTGGTTTTGATTCTAATCTGGTAAGACACACTTTAAGCTTAGAGCCATGGTTTGACACTCGTGGGTTTTTCAGGTACTTTTAGATAACCCTATGCTGAGATTCAAATTAGTTTTAATGTTTATTTCCCTTTTTTCATATGTATTCAATATGAAATTTAAGATTGCTGTTTTCCCATATCAAAACCTTCAGTTGATTCCTACTAAACTAATCAATGAGAAAACTTAACCTTGGCAATAGAATCAGGTTAAAATATGTTGTTTCTCTTAGCATCACCAGTAATCACTACAGGAACACAAACCATTCTTGAAATGATGGAAGCGATTGATATCTCTCAAAACAATTTCTCGCTGTACAATTTTAGAGATGAACTTCATGGCAGAGTGACAGTCACCACACACACGGAGATTCTTCACAACTCTTATGGGTACCCAATCTGGCATGTTAAGTAGACCACATGCAACAGCCAGCTTCTCGCTGTGATAAGACAGATTTTCTTCCTTGTGCCCTTCCTCAACATCATGTAACACAATATCTGTCTCAGGCACATACCCCACTTCTTTGATTTTTCCAGCCAATCTACCCAATGTTTCATAGATCTCCTGTGTTTGTGGATGTGATCGATCTCCAGCCATAAATGTATGCACCCTGTTCTTGATCTCTATCCAACTCCAACCTGGTTTCTTCGCTATCCCCCTTTCTTTCATCATTTTTCTCACCTTTGCTACATCCTCCCACTTTCCATTTGCAGCATATATATTTGACAGCAAAACATAAGTTGCCTCACATTGTGGATTCAGTTCAATGAGGCATCCTGCTGCTAGCATTCCGAGTTGCATATTCTTGTGGATTTTGCAGGCACCAAGCAGTGCCTCCCACACACCAGTATCTGGTTCAAATGGCATGCTACTTATAAGCTCTTCTGCCTTACCAAGCTGCCCAGCACGGCCAAGAAGGTCAACCATACAAGTGTAATGGTCTGCTTCTGGTTTGATGGAATGAACTCGACTCATCATAATGAAATGACGCCAACCTTCTTCCACCAAACCTGTATGGCTGCAAGCGCAGAGAACACCAATGAAGGTGATATGGTTTGGAATTGTGCCTATCCTTTGCATCTGTTCAAAAAGATGGAGGGCTTCTTTCCCAAACCCATTCTGGGCACATCCGGCAATTATTGCATTCCATGAGACCGTATCTCGTTCTGGCATGCTCTTAAATATTTGTTGGGCATCTTCTATGCTTCCACATTTTGCATACATGGTAATAACAGCATTATTTACAGACACATACAAATCACTTCCAGTTTGGATAATATGGCCATGAACCTGCTTTCCATGTTCCAAAATTGACAAGCTTGCACAAGCACTTAAAATGCTGCCAAAAGTGAATTGGTCTGGTTTGCTGCTTTCTAGTTTCATTTGGCAGAAGAGGTTCAAGGCCTGCTCACTGTGGCCGTGCTGAGCATACCCTGCAATCATCGCAGTCCATGAGAATAAACTTCGTGTGGGCATTTCATGGAAAAGTTGCTCAGCATCCTCTAATCTATCATGTCTGACATACCCAGTAATCATTGTGTTCCATGAAACTACATTCCGATCAGGCATTGTTTGAAAAAAACAGTTTGCATCCTCTATTTGTTTACAATTAGCATACAAGCCAACAATTGCATTGCCCATAGGTACGTATTGTTCAAAGCCAATTTTGATAATGTGAGCATGGACCTGCTTGCCATGCTCCAAAGATTCACAGCTAGTACATGCACTTACAAGACTCACAAAAGTAATGCAATCTGGCAGCATTCCTGTTCCCTGCATTGTCCGAAACAGATCCAGAGCCTCTTCCCCATACCCATGCTGAGCATATCCTGCAAGCATTGCATTCCAAGTAACAATATTCTTTTCCGGCATTATATCAAACATTTCGCGTGCATAGTCAATGTTTCCACATTGAACATGCGCTGTAATCATAGTCACCCATGACAACACAGCCCGAACGGGCATTTTGTCAAACACTTGGCATGCTTCCTCGATATTACAACATTTCCCATACATTGCCACAAGTGCATTGCTCACAGGCAAAAGGGTTTCAAACCCAAGTCTAATTATAATACCATGTATTTTCTTACCCTCTTCCAGAGCTTGCACGCTTGAGCACGCGCTCAGAATGCTGGTGAATGTGAAATGGTCTGGCTTAATACCACTGTGCCGCATACAACCAAACAAATTCAGAGCCTCTGCATTAACCCCGTGCTCAACATATCCAGCCACAATCGCATTCCAGGACACCACATCACGTTCAGGCATTTTGTCAAACAGTTGGCGTGCCAACTCCATGTTGCTATCCTTGATATAACCAACAAGCATAGCAGTCCAGGAGAATACATCTCGCTGGGGCATTTTGTCAAACACTTGGCGTGCATCCGTTAGACTTCCAGACTTGGCATACATTTCAAGTAGCCTGTTCCAGAGAAATGTACGTGGCTGAAAACTACATTTGATCATGTGGGTATGGATCCTCTTGCCATCTGAGAGAGATTTCATGTCGATACATCCCTGCAACAGACGTGCATAGATATTGGGAAGGTTTCCACTTGCAGGATGATCAATGTACAAGCTTTGCAAGGCTTCTTTTAAGCGTCCATCCTGACAGAGTCCAGCAATATGGTTATCAAAGAGGTTCAATCCATGTTCATGTTCTACTGAGACGAGCTCACTGTAAGGTTTAGCAAATGAGTGTAATAGTGTGCGCTTCCATGGCTGAAAACCAGCAATCCCCGGAATCGTGAGTTTGAACATTTGATTTTAGTTCTCAGCAGTCCTTTGAAGACCATTGTTATGAAATCGTCAATAATTTTCTCGATTGCGGATACAGACCTTTTTTTAGTTTAAAATTTTGGGGTATTAATGTCCACAAGTGGCCAAGAATATGGGTTGATGAAAAGTAGTTCTCGTCTTTTCACTGATCCAGCCTTAATAAACTATAGAACTAGCAATCACACCTTGGTGTGCAATAGGTACGCCGAATAGTTGTGGAAGTTCAATTGCCATGTCTGAATGATGACTATCTTGTATTCCTATGGCCCATGCTAGTATGGAGATGTTGGAAGAGAGTATTTCAGGTTGTTGAGAGCTTTGTGGTATTTAATAAATCTCATGAAGCAAAACTCGTGATTGTCCACAATTACCATTTGAATATATTTTTTTGTAGGATCGTCTCTATTGTCTGGGGGTTTCACAACCTTAACCTTTGCCACGATTATCACCACCTACAGTCCTACATACAATATGAGCGAAAAGTTTGCGCCATCTAACAAAAATCATAGGCTTCTGCTAGTCAATCTTGGCATTGCATTTGATACACGTGGGTAATGAATGTTTTCAAACGTGCATGTGCTATTCATTCTAAGGTGCCAATAGTTGGAAAATGTCAATCGAAAAGTTATCCTTGTACAAATGAAGGTACAGGGTATAATGAATGTGCATGATTATTTGAATTATCTTGCATCACTTTAGTAAAGCTCATGTCATCTTTGGATCATTAGCGTGGGACGACCAATTGAAAGTCACTCTCTTTTTTCTTTATCGTTGGATCCTTGGCACGAGAAGAACCATTTCATGAGGCTCTAGTGTAGCTAGTTGATATGGACCAACCCATACCAAGCTCCATTTTTTACATTGTAAAAGTACCATACCTTGATCTTTAATGTAAGGTTTTCCATTAGAATGCTTGACTATAGCCCCAAGTATATCACACAACATAACACTTTTTGTCACTATGTTTATGCAGTTAAACCCTAGTTATATAATCCCATGATGGCCAATGATTTTATGTTTTAGGAAATGTCTCTTCAATTGTCATGGGTGGTAAAGGTAGAATTTGGAAATAATTATAAGCATGGCCACCACCTACATCATGTTCATTTGTCATCTAGCCTACCATCGTACATTCTCTCATGGGGACGTCACACGATACAAAGATCAATCAAACTTAGTGACCCTCGTTAGTGTTATAATTTAACACCTTTGCATAATTTGGAGGTCAAATGGATTTAAATTAAATTTAGACATGGTATAATTTTAGATTAAGAATTCCTATTTGTTTAAAAATATTAAATTTCGAGGGAATTTTTTTATTTGTTTGAATTTGCAGAGGATATGAGAATGCAAAAATGGTGTGCATTCTATGTCATGGGAGCCTGTTGTGTTCAATCTCTCTCTGGCAAAACTTTTGTAAAAGGAACATGACATAGAATGCGCATCATGAAGTATGTTACTTCGAACTTCATGCAAATCTACATAATTTTCTTTAAAAGTATTTTTATTCAATATTGTTGTTCCCTTAGTGCATAGATACATTCGTGAGACAATTCGATTTATTTTGTCATATTTTAGACTGAGTTAATAGGCGGTGAAAGGAGCAGGCTACCTTGCACAATACACTGCTTATAAATGAGAAATGAATATATATAGACCCCCTTCTCTCTCTCTATCTCTCTCTATTTCCCCTTTTTAATGTAGGGTTTTCCATTGGAATGCTTGACTATAGCCCCAAGTCTATCACACAATGAAACACTTTTTGCCACTATGTTAATGTAGTTATGCTTAGTTTTGTAATCCCATAATGGGCAATGATTTTATGTTTTAGGAAATGTCTCTTCAATTGTCATGGGTGGTAAAGGTTGAATCTAAAATAATTATTCATGGGAAGGTTATGAATATAGCCATGTTTTCTACTTGAAATTGAAAAGTACTTTGAATCCATAAATTTTAGTTCAACATCATACATAAATAAGGATATGGTTTGCCATGCACCCTTTGGCATACTATACAAATATTCAAAGTAAAAGTATGGTGAACTACTTTGGTCAAACTATTTAAGCTTCCATTGTTGACCCATAAGGTGATCTGGGACTCCAAATCCAACCAATACTTTAACATGGTGTGGTGAAAGAAATTTATATCTTTATTTTCTATAGAAAATTTTTGGAAGACATACTTTCTTTGAGCTTTATATTCTAAAATATTTTCTTTTGATGGGTTTCATAGTAAACCTTTTCTAAATCTAAGTGATTTCTTTTATGAAATTTAATTTTATGCACATCCCCTAGGCTTCCATTCAATCCTTGCCAGTTGACTCACTACTACATGAAACACCTCTTTAAAGAATACAAATTTCTTTTCAAAAATAGCTTATTTACAAGACACTTAGTTTGATATAATGCAATAATTTTCTCCCATAAGCTCTTAGCAATATTTGTAACTAAAACATTCTTCAAGATTGAATTACAAAGACACAACCTAATAGTAGATATATCTTTTCTATCCAACTTGTCCCATTGATCTTGATCCATTGACGATGGTAGAAAATTGAGTGTAACAATTATTATGATCCACTCATCTCTCTCCACTAAAAGATCTTCAACCTTCAATTTCCACAACTTAAAGTTTTACCTACTGAACTCACACACTTCCTCTCTTTGAGATCTCTCTCTTCTCTTTCTCTTTGTCTTTCTACCTTTCTCTTCTGCTCTATATCTTTCTCTTTCTCTCTTTGTCTCTGTACCTCTCTTCTTTTTATTTAAATTTTCTATTTATACAACCAATATTATTGTATCTAATTTTATAGAAGTTTTAATAAAAATATTCAAACAATATTGTCTTGAATACAATTCATATAAAGAATATTATTGTGATGTTTAAAAAAAAAAATTCAAAATGAACAATAAATTAGAATTACAAATCATAAGTCATATGTACTTGTAATGGTCAAATTTGCATATCCTTGTGATTTATTGAGAGAGAGAAAAGGGGGGACGGAGACAAACACAAATAGAGATAGAGAAATAGAGAGCTATAGAGGAAGACATACATATAAAGAGAGAGAGAGAGGGGGGGGGGGGGGTATGTATATGTATTTATAGATATTTGTGTGTGTAGAGAGACATAGAGATATAGAGAATAATAAAGAGAGAGATTGATACAAAGAGGGGAAGAGAGAAAGAGAGAAAGAGAAATAGAGAAGAGAAAGAGAGACAAAGCTCAAATGGAGAGGAGGAGAAAGATAAATTAGGATCGAGAAAGATTAAGATAAGAGATATAGAGGGAAAGAGAGATAAATAAAATAGAGAAGAGATAAAGGAAGAAAGAGAGAGATATAGTTTCAATTAGTTATTTTGCGCCAACATTCTAAAGATGACGTGTACAAAATGAAGGTTTCATTATTAGGTCAAGTTACACTTGAATGCATTGTTGTGAGGCCTAGTTGGTGATGCAGAAACTTTCGAAGGTCATAACTTTTGACCTGGGGGTCTGTTGGAGCTGAAATTTGGTGGGCGGAGCTGATTGAAAATTTGAATTGGTAAATTTGGTAGGTCATGATTTTGACACTTTTTTGAGACCTTTTTCAATCATCTAGGGCCTCAAAATGAGGTTTTAATGATTTTTTCGAGATTTTTCCAAGTTGTTTTTCTAATTAGTTTTCAAACATTACATGCAATTAGATTAGAAAGTTGACAATTAGTCGTCTTTTAGTTAGCTTCAAATAACTGGCAATTTTCATGGCCATATGGATATGGATACGAAGTTACCAAAAATGGCAAATTTAGAAAGTTGCTAAAATCTACCAAAAAGGGTAATTTTCATTTTTGTATAAATTTGGTATTTATTTTCAATTGTAGCAGGATGGAATGGAATGAGAAGGATAATTTGAAAATAGTTATGATTTTTTAGATATTTTTGCGATAATAATAGTGTTGAATCTTATGTTGTGAAGTTTGGCTACATCAGTTGGTCGTACTATTGAGACTACTATTCAGATACATTGTTTATGTTTTGCTCTATTGATTATTGTGTGATGGTGTGCTATGTTCTTCATGTATGGTTTATACTATCTCCACAAGATCATGGACATTGATGTTTAGACTTATGTGTGTGTGTGTGTGTGGACATTATCTTTTAGAATATAGTTAATATTGGATGGCTTAATTAATGAAATGCTTTTTGTTATATATGTATGATTGTGTATTTAAATGTTAATTGCGCAAAAATGAATGGTGTCCATATTATTTATGAAATTTAATGAATTATTGGAAATGAGAAATTTTGATTTATTAATCTTTTATTCGTAAGATATTATAGGAATTTGATATTTATTTTTAATTTGCTTCGGCTATCTTATTTCCATGATATACTAATGTTTGAGTTGAGTTTTGCAGGTGGGTAGCCTAGACCTTAGTTTCGAAGACATTCTTAATACATTTATTGTGTTTGATTTATGTTTAGCTTTGCCTAACCCATAGAGGGGTAAAAAGGCATTTCTTTGATTGGTGAGAATTATTTGGGTTGATTATCTTATAATTTTGGCTTAATTATTTATTTATATATGGATTATTGTTTAATTTTAATTTTGGTGGTGTTTTGAGGGTTAAAGAGTGATATTCATTTATATTGTTTATTTTATTATGTTTGTGGAGTTATGAGTTATTTAGGAATTTGAGGAAGTTATTTGATTTATTGTTTTTTTTTAACTTCCATTTGGGAAGTTGAAAGGTGGGAAGTTGGGTATTTTATTTGGGAAATTTTATTTTGCTGGGTATGCGTGAATGGTTTCTCTTTGGGTTGAGAGGAAGAATTTGATATTTCTGTGTTGGAGAAGGAATTTTGGGATGAAAAAGGGCATGAAGGTGCATAAATTTTAGTTTTGAGTGGATTTTCTATTGAATTGGATTCCATATTTTGGGTTGCTCCTAACTTGGACAGCCAAGGTAGGGTTTTAAATATTTTTTTCTTCATTATTTTTGAATGCAAGTAAAAAAATCTGTGGTTGTTAAATCTGAAATTTTGAGTTGCTTTTTTAGTTTTGTGTTGTTGGTTTTGGGTTTGAGTAGTGCCGGGAGCGAATCTCCCCTAAGGGGTGAGAGCCTCCCTTGTGTGGGGTTGAGAGAGGCATGGAGCCTCTCTTGGGGAAATTTGGATGGATACTATGATTAATGGTGGATGGGATGGTTGTGGTGTTTTAGGTGTGTTGTGGTATGGATGGAATGGTTGTGGTGTTATGGGTATGTAGTGGTATTGGGGTTTGGAGGAATAAGGGGATGGTGGCTATGGTTGTGAATTGTGCAAGAGAAAATGTGTTTTGTTTTCTGTGATATATTGGTATTCCCCAAGAGGGATGAGTATCCCCTCTCTCCCCCTTTGTAGAATCCAGAATGGATTCTTTGTGAGTGAGTCAGCCATTTGGGAAATTCTTGTGGTTGCATTATCTATTTGTTTGGATCTTGAGAATGTCTCCTGCTCGGGGGTGGATTTAAAAATCAAACCCCATGGTTGGGAGAGTAGGACTGGGCTATTCATTTTGTTGGAGGTATTCATTTCTAGCCAAGATAAGAGATGGATTGAGCTTGCATGCTCTGTATCAATGGAAAATTAATTCAATTTTGCATCTATAAATGTTGTTCCTTTTATAAATTTTATTGGAATCAAATAATTTCTGAGATTATGAAATCTCTATGTAAACTTTTGTTTTACCCTCTGTGTTTGGGGGCTGGAAAAATACCTCTGAGATGAAGAAATTTCATTATTTGAGCATGTGTAATGCTTTCTGTGTATATGGATTGTAATACAATAACTCTGTTGTTAAATATTTGTTGTTCAGAAAAATGTATTAATATACCTTGTTGTTACTAATGGATATGATATTAGTTTATAATTGTTTTTTCTATATGAAATAAAATATAAGAAAATTGTTTAGATTCTTTTTGTTGAGCTCTTAAGGCTTCCATGGAAACTGTGGAGCTTCCACGACTATCATGGCTCCCTTAAGATCTGTGGGAACCGTGGGAGCCACGGCTCCCATGGCTAGCAGCCTTGGCAAGGCTTCAGCCAAGGCTGAGCCTGCCAAAGGCTCTGTCGGAGCCTTTTATCTGCACAAAAAAATATGCAATATGTATTTTGTTTTATATGCCTTCTAGCTTTTTTATATCATTTGGTAATCAATATATATATATCTTTTCATTATTAAATGTATTATTTTGTTGAAGGAAGAAAGATGCATGTATATATTTATGTCTTAGTAAATATAAACTTATGTTAAAATTAATTGAGTTTGATAAAATGTAAATTAATTCCCTTGTGAATATTGATTTAATTTTCAATTCATTATGAATGTTAGATTGGCCAAATTTTAATATGATCATGTTTAATTTGATGAGTTAAAATTAAGTGTTTTGAAATTTTGTTCACCAAATGACAATAGAGTAAGTTGGTGTGAACTTTAGTTTAATTTCTCAAGTAGTTATATTGTCATTATGTCTGTTTGATTACTAAATACCATTTCATTAATGTACTTATATCATTTTAGTAAATTGTCTTGATGGGAAATGTTATGATTAACTTAAGTTCTTTTCCTTCTCTAGTTGTGCAACAAGAGGAAAAACCTGAGGCACCTCTTTACCATATAGGAGTTTCATAAACAAATAGGTAATCTTGTCAATTGTAACTTGATTATTAAGTTTATTTTTGCAATTAGTTGGTTTTAAACAAGAATTTTTTTGTCATTTTGTGTTCACATCCATTCTTATGGTAATCATAAGGGTGGACGTGACATTTGGTATTAAAGCCCAGGTTACCAACACTTTGGGAACTCTGGGGTAACTTTGTTGTTTTATAACATTGCTTTATGATCTTGTAGTATGCCTCCCTGACTTAGACGCACTCATTCTCAACCTGCAACATCAGAATCTGTCCACCCTAACGAACCTATAGATCAGGGCCCTTAGATACTCCAGACTCTACAACAACTAGTAGATGTTATCTAGACTAGACTTCCTTCGCCAGCTCCTACCCCACCCCATGATCAGGATCAACCTCATTCTAATGAGCATCCTTTTGTTCCTTGTGAACATAGTAGAAGTCATGATAGGGGTAAAGAAGATCATGCTGAGGAAGGGGTGGGTGAATCTATATATATACCCTGCTATTACTAATGGATATGATATTAGTTTATTGTTTTTTGTATGAAATAAAATATAAGAAATTATTTAGATTTTTTTTGTTGAGCCCTTAAGGCTTCCATGGAAGCTGTGGAGCTTCCATGGCTACCATGGATCCCTTAGGATCCATGGAAACCATGGGAGCCATGACTCCCATGGCTGACGACCTTAGAAAGGCTTCGACCAAGGCCGAGCTTACCAAAGGCTCTGTCGAGGCCTTTTATCTACACAAAAAACTATGCGATATGTATTTTGTTTTATATATGTCTTGGGTGTATGCACAAAGATGGGGGACCAAAAAGTCACCAACATGGGACTTTTTGGTCCAAAATAGGCCAAAAAATGAGCACGTTATAACACGCTCACATTTTGAATTGCGTTAAAAGTTAAAAAAACTTCATTTTCTCCCATTCACCCGCAGCTAAAGGAGTGTGTATGCAAAAAAATAGTCTTCAAAGAATGAGCACATTCAAGGAAAGTCTCTCCAAGCAAGTGCAAGGGAGAAATTGACACTTCATGATGCCACCTCGCTGCCAAAGACGCCGTGAAGCAAATTTGGAGGGCCTAACAATTGAAGAAGGTAGGGTTTGTTTAATTTTTGTTAGTTTGAGAAGAATTTTTGACTTTTGGGTAAGTGCAAAAAGATGGGGGGCCAAAAAGTGGCCAAATGGTTTTTTAAAAAAAATAATACATAATGCGAGCGCGTTATAACGCACTCGCGTTATGGTTTGGTAATGACGAGCCTAAGGCTCGTCAAAACCAAACCATAACATGAGCGCATTATAACGTGAGTGCATTATAACGCGAGCACGTTATGAAGTACTATAAATAAATAAAAAAAGGTTGTCATCTCATTTTATTACTTTTTTCTCCACAATTCCCGCGGTCTGCAAACCCTAGGAAGCGTGCTCGCGTTTTGGATTCCTCAATTCAACACAAAAATCTTATCGATTCGTCGCCAAAATGCTGCCACGACATCGAGCACGCCAAAGGAGTGAGTTTATTTGTATTTTTGTTTGAATTTGCTTCTAAATAGGTAGGTTTGAGTTGTTTTTTGATGTATATTTTGTTAATTGTCAGGAAATGTTAATGCACCTCCTCCTCCTCAAAATCCACAAAATCCTGCGGAACAACAACCTCCTCCATTCATTCCTCAACATGCCCCTGGAACACAAGAAAATATAATGGGGCAAATTGAAAACAACAAAAAAGAAATTGAAGATATAATTGCAAGGTTGAAAGATCCTTCCACTTCAACCTTGCATAGGTCCATGTTTGCTGAATCTCGTGAATCTATGTTATCAAATGTAGATTCAATTAGCAAGCAAATAACTAGTTGGACGGATAAGAGGAGAGAGTTTAGAGATTATTATGTAGACAAACTATCATACCAAGATGTGAAAAAATTACAAATCACAAAATTAGACTTGTGTTCGATTTTCACAAACCCACAAACAAATCAAGCTCCACCCATTACATGCAAGAGGTTCCATATCCATTGGTGCAACAACCAAGCGATAAGGGACAATTTTGGGCAGAGGTGGAGGATGGATTTTGACCATCCTCCATGTAATAATAATGAGGTCCCGCAATACTTTTTGAGGAAACTCTACTGCGAGTTTGTCCTCAATAAAGTACCAAACTATTTTGATATGTGGGACTTCTAGGGTAGAGGTGGGGGGTCAGCACAAGATAGACTAGGGGCACGTCTTGACCCACAATGGCTAGTGAGACGAGTAATCAGCAGACTAGCCCATAAGCATGTTTCTATCCCTTTCATTGTGAAGGAGAGTGTTGAGGTTGATACACTTCAGTCCATTAGTGCCTTGACCCAGAGCATCATAGAGCATGCCGGTCCTGCAACACAGAGTGGGTTGGGAGATAGTGCGAGGAGTAGGGTCCCACCCCATGCTTGTCAGGCTTGCGGGTCAACCTGTGGTTATGACCCCATGGATAGTCAGGACGCAGGTGCACAGGCTACATCTGCAGCTGAGCAGATGGTGATGACAGATACCCTCCTGAGTGAGACTTTCATCCTTGATACTTAGGTAAATATTAGCAAGTTTATTGAATTTAATTTATTAAAGTTTATTTTTGAAATGCAAGATTAACTAATTTAAATTGACGATTTTAATAAAATTTCAGGGTCATAGCGTCGATGCAATTTTCAGTGGTTCTCCACCTGCATTTTACACTAGATCATCTACTATCAGGTAACTAGTAAACAATTATAAATATTACATGTGAATAGCATCGTTATATGAATGGTATTCTAATATCTGATTTTAGATGTTGAATAGGTTAATACTATAGATTTCACAGCAACACCTGGCAGTGGTAGTGGACTTCAAAGCTTTACGGAGGTAATAAAATAAATAGTTTAATGAATTAATTGTACTTACTAGATTTTTGTATGTGACTTGTGTGCTTTATTGTGTGTACTTCCATGTTTAGATGAACGTGTGTGTATGTTAGGAGCCATGATTTGCATCACTATTATAGTTTTTGTAATTGAATAATGTTGTTTTATTTCCAGATGATGCAGGCTGCGAAGACACCTCCCCATGTTCATAGGGCAATGGAGCAGGGTGTGGCCTCTGCGATTCATAGCTCCATGGCATTGACAGGGGTATGAGGCAGATTAGTAAATTTCATATTACATTCATTGTTATAGTTGTCTATTTTTGAAAAATCAAAAGATTATTGATTTGAAGTTTAATTTCTATCTGGATTGTTTCTATAGGACATGACATCACCACGACCTATTCTTGCTACTGAGGCAAGTGAGGAGACAGATTATATGGTAGCGGTAAGTGATTATTTTGTTAAATGTTTCATTTTTTATAACATGTAGTTTCTATATATTAATGTCTATACTTTTTATTGTAACAGCTAAAGATGCAGGAAGAACTAAATAGGAGGAGCAGCCCTTGGGTTCGTAGTAGACCACCCACATGTGCGTCTCCATCCCCTAGAAGATCAAAGGTTGCCCGTGATCTATTCTCTTCATCAGCCAAAGGGGAATGACTTTTTATTGTCTTCCTTTGTTGTATGCCTATATGGCATTTGTGGACATATATTTTGTATTGTATATAGTTGACATTGTATGCCTATATGGCATTCTTGTAAGCCTATATGGCTATTTTGTATATATGTTATACTTATATCGACAGATATTGATGTATGCCTATATGGATATTTGGTTAATACAAATCTTTTTTATTGATGGCATCCATACTTGCATTATAAATCCACGTTTGAATGGATATTTGTAGATGGCTACTTCAAATATTTAAAGTCTAATTGTATTACATAGGATGTTTGTTGATCCAATAAGCTGGCTATTGTTATTCAAGTATCACCTAAACCTCATTTTGGAACTAAAAGATAAAAGTTATATTTAAAAAAAAAATGAATCATCATGTTGAATAGAAAATATTAATATTCTTTATGAGTAGCATACAATGTCAACTATATGCAATACAAAAAAATGAATCATCATGTTATTCTTTATGTTTGAGATCCTAAAAATGACTAAGTCTGGTAGCCTGATATCCTGAAACACTAGGATGAATATCCAAGTCATTAGGATGATTGTGCCTTGAGAAAAAGTCATTAAGATGAGCGCCTAAATGAGACTTTCTTAAACATTCAAACATTGAGCAACAAGCATGAAGGGTTAAGGCGCAATTTGCAACTCATAAAGCCTCAAAAGGGCACCCAACTTGGAGAGAGCATTCATTTAAGACAAGGCACCCATTAACACCTGTTCCACCATAAAAGTGTGCCTAAGGTGGAAGGAGAACAAGCCTCTAGTAAGTGAAGCACACCTATTGTCTAAACCACTTCATTATAGCGCCCTAGCATGAGGAGTATATAAGTCAATAGGAAATGGTACCTAATGATCAATAAGAAATTCTTCCAAAGCAAAGGTGCTCATTGTGAATTTTCCTACTAGTTTTGGTGCCTTGAAGTCTAAGTGCATGAAAATCATGAGGATGAGCGCTTAGGGATGAGATAGTCTTCATAAGAGTTTAAATAAGAACATCATCAAAATGCGCCTTGGCAGAGAGACTTGAGACCATCAATGAGCGCCTTGGGTGAAATTGCATGAGATGACCTTTTGGAGTGAGCGCTTGAAAGATAGAATTCATTCTAAGACATGTCTTATCATTTAGAATTGCAAAATTGCAAGTATAAAGACATTTAAATCTAGGTGCACTCTCCATCAGTACAAACCCATTCTGGCTCCTAAGGGAGAAATTGCATTGAAAGACACCTTTTGAATGAATCTCTTAAGGGAGATTGACCTCTTTAAGCCATTACAATTGTTTGAAATCATTTAAAGTGATAAAAATGGACCAACTTGTGTTAGGCACCCTTTTCACTTCTTTTTACCTATATATGTGCCTAGATTTGTAGTAAGATTATTCCATGTTTAAAGAGGATTCCTTTGTGTTATAAAATGTGTATCATGAGGATTGATGTGTTTCTTGGTTTGTAATGTAGGAAGATTGAAGGAAAAGGTAGGAGCAAGAGCTTGGAGTCACCTAGAGTCATCATGTAGCTGCTCCAAAGGAGCCTTTCACATTCATTCATGCTAGAGAGGTAAGATGGAAGTAATCACTACCAAGGAAACACCACTTCAAGAGGTAGCTGCTCCAAGAGGTCACAACAAGATATATTTCAAGTCTTCTTCATCAATGACATCACCAGTTGCATCATGTTCAAAGACTTCCATCTATCACTTCAAGTTCCATTCATCTTCAAGTATCAACTACATGAGCACCCCTTCATGTAATTTCCCACCATCATGAGCGCCTAGATCTAGGAAGATCATCCAATTGCACCTAAGAATAAGATACAAGTCCAAGACCTCAAATTTGAGTGCCTAGAAGTGTGATGGATTGAAGAAGCTACATTGGTGCCTAAGGGTAAGTTGTATCTAATGACATCACCTAATCGAGCACCTAGGAGGTATAAAGCTTAACATTGACATGAGGACAAGCGCTTAGTAAAGGAGAGTTTCTCAAACATTTAAACATGTGAATGAAGTCATAGAAATGCACTAAGTCATCTAGGTGCCATTTTCCCCTTGTGTACTCTTACATTTGCGCCTAAGAAGAAGTTGCTTTAGTTCATTGGAGTGTTTGAGTATTGAGGATTTCTTAGCAATGCTTTGCAACTTTACATTGCCTCCTTCTGACGATTATTGGGGTAGCAGAAAACCTTTCACCACGGGCAAACACCTCAGAGATATTAAAAATTGAGAGAGGTTATTGTAGAGGCACTCTACATGATTACGTTACCTCAGACGGAATGCTTCTAAGTGACACAGTTTTTGAGTAACATCTCGTCAAAGATTGCTGCCTTTTTGCACTTTGGACTCTTTAGGGATATCGTTGGTATAATGTAGCTCGGACTGTTTTGACATGTTTGGGTGAAAACTAGGACCATGTCTAGCGTAAATGTACCCATCCAGACGCGTTGGAATAGTTAGTTTGGTCACATCAGGAGCAAAACGAAAGTTACGCCCCTTTGCAACTTTACACTGCCTCCTTCTGACAATTTTTGGGGCAGCAGAAAACCTTTGACCATGGGCAAATGTCTTAGAGATATAAAAAAATGAGAGATGTTATTGTAGAGGCACTCTACATGATTGCGTTGCCTTAGATGGAATGTTTCTAAGTGACACAGTTTTCGAGTAACATCTCATCAAAGATTGCTACCTTTTTGCACTTTGGACTCTTTAAGGATATTGTCGGTACAAAGTAGCTCAGACTGTTTCGACATGTTTGGGTGAAAAAAGGGACCATGCCTAGTGCAAATGTACCCATCTGGACATGTTGGAATAGTCAGTTTGGTCGCATCAGGAGCAGGACAAAAGTTATACCCCTTTGCAACTTTACACTACCTCCTTTTGACAATTTTTGGGGCAGCAGAAAACCTTTCACCACAGGCAAATGCTTCAGAGATATAAAAAATTGAGAGAGGTTATTTTAGAGGCACTCTACATGATCACGTTGCCTTAGATGAAATGTTTCTAAGTGACACAGTTTTTGAGTAACATCTCGTCAAAGATTGCTGCCTTTTTGCACTTTGGACTCTTCAGGGATATCATCGGCACAATGTAGCTCAGACTGTTTTGACATGTTTGGGTGAAAAATAGAACCATACCTAGCCTAAACGTACCCATCCAAACGCGTTGGAACTATCAGTTTGGTCGCATCAGGAGCAGGACAAAAGTTAAACCCCTTTGCAACTTTACACTGCCTCCTTCTGATGATTTTTTTGGCAGCAGAAAACCTTTCACCATGGGCAAATGCCTCAGAGCTATTAAAAACTGAGAAAATTTATTATAGAGGCACTCTATGTGATCGTGTTGCCTCAGATGGAATGTTTCTAAGTGACACAGTTTTTGAGTAACATCTCGTCCAAGATTGCTGCCTTTTTGCACTTTGGACTCTTCAGGGATATCGTCGGCACAATGTAGCTCAGACTATTTCGATATGTTTGGATGAAAAACAAAACCATGCCTAGCCTAAACGTACCCATCCGGATGCATTGGAACTATCAGTTTGGTCGCATCAGGAGCAAGACACCAAAAATGCAAAAGTTACTTTGTGCAAGTTGACAACATTGACACTTTTTTGCAACATGACTTAAAGACTCAAACTGACCCCAAATGACTCAAAGTGACTTAAAATCACCTTGATTTTGGCACCCAATGTACATTATAGAGGTCTAGGCACTCCTTATCATTCAAACATCTTAGATGAGCACCTAGGAAAGGAAAAAACTCTAAGTTTCATCATCATGAGCGCCTAATATCAAGAGACTTTAATGGCTTAGACCTTAGCATGGAGTCCTAAGGCACATTTCATGTCTCCTTTCATCCATTTTGGTGCCCTTATGTAGATTTTTCAACTTGATTTGGTGCCCTGTAGGTGAAGGAAGATCTAAAGGCATGAAAGTGGATGTCGTTTTGTAAGAGTTTGGATCATCAAAATTGAAAGAAATAAGTCTATTAAACTTGGGTACCCTTGGTCTTCTTTTCATTCATTATGAGCACCTTGGGAGAATGGTATATAGGTCATCATCATGATTGGGCGCTTTGGATCCAGTGTGTTGGAGAGATCATCAAATGGTGTCTAGAGGAAGTAGGGTGAGTTATGAGTTTGGTCGCAGCAGGAGCAGGACACCAAAAATGCATAACATGATGATGTAAAAATGTTTATATGTGTAAAAATGCAGGAGGAAATAAAAAAAGACAAACCTTACAAATTAATGTGCATACTTACAATTCAATGTAACATGACTTTACAAAATCAATGTGAATACTTACAAATTAATCCAATGAACCATCCGGGTCTTCTTTACTCTTTATTGTGTCAAGTATTGCTTCATGGTCAGACTCATGCACCTTCCACAAGATTTTGTTCAAAGGTCTACCCTGATACTTTATCAAATGAACATTGGATGCCACAACAAGGTTCGAGTAATGAAGAATCTTCCAATGCATGTCAAAGTCTTGAAACAGCCAAATATGAACACTCTTATGTGGGTACCTTCTAAGCCATGTTCCAGTAATAACCACTGAGCCTGTACGGTATTCGATGTTTTCTCCATCTATAACAGGGCCTCCAATTTCTTTTTGGCCTCAACACAATGACATAAGTAATAATCTATTCCCTCTTCATTATCTTCATCTGTAATAACTACATATACGTGCCCTACATTGATATGTGTAGCAAATTAGATGAAATTAGTCAACATTACAAAAACACTACAAAGTAAGATGACATTACCTGGTTGAACTAGATGAAATTAGATGCATATACATGCCCTATATTACCTGGTTGAACTAAATCTAATATGTGGTCAAAGTCAACTGATGATTCCATCTGTGTTAGTGCCGTCGGGGGTTAATATGTGTCAAGTAGGCTAAGATAACTTAACTGCCATTCGTTAACCCACTCCTTTGACTCGCACTCACCCAGACTTGAATTGTATAGGAAGAACAAAAGCATGACATCTTTCATGTATGAATACTCCATGAACCTGCAATTGAGCTTCTGAAAGAGTGCATCTCATTTGATCATGTCAGTGTACAACAGTCTTCATATGGTGCAATGTTAGTATCATCTATCAACCAAAAAAATCTACGAACTGAAGACTTATCTTCATTACCTGGACCCATGGAAGAATTACACCACTCGACAATCAATTTTGCATCTGTCAACTTTGCATTGTCTTTATACTTTAACTCTTCTCATGCTATGGCTCTTTTGATACATGCTCCTGCACCATCATGCTCCCCCTTTCCATGCCTAGCCTCACAAAAGTTCCACATATGCTGAATACCTATAAAATTATGCCTCCTACTCAGCCAATAGAAATTCCATGAATTCTTGAATTGTGATGCACAGTTATCCGACCATATGATATGCTGACTGAATGATATGCCCCTTCTAGCCAAATCATTGTAGAACACCTGAAAGCAACCTTGCACGAACTCCGTAGAATGCGTGTGATCATCATTACTATAGAAATTATACTCCCTTATGATCTTTCTGTCATCCTCTGTACTATCATTCGCATGAATGAATGCGATGTGCACAAATATAGAAACTTGTGTGGAGTTATAATATTGTGATTGCACCTCACGCTGTGGCTGTAGACTATAGTTCTCTACAAAGTCAATGACTGAAACAATGCTACCAACTGGAAATGTGTCCTTGCATAACTTGAATTGCAAGTCCAACCATCGAGCTCTATGGGCATGTCTTGCATACTCATACACTATGTTGTCACGAAATATAGGCATAAATTGATACACTGGAATCTTTTCAATAACTAATTCACACCTCTTTGCTTCTTTACCATCTTTTGTATTGTATGCCACTGTTTTATACTTGTCAAACTCTACTAGTTTGTTTCCAACCGCATGTGTTCTTTCCATATGTTCACATATTGGCAAATGTTGCAAGCCACCGCAACGATGACATGTGCCATCCAAGCATAATTTCTTGTAGAATATTTGACCTTCCTCTCTTTCACATAAAATTCTTGATATGAAGTCTCTTGAAGATGTTGGTGGGGCACATATGGCACAACCCTACAAATCATTGTTAGTATGCATATCTAAACATATAGACCTATAAGCATCAAAATGGTTAGAAAATTCAATATGTAATCTACAACAACAAGTAGTGCGTGTGTGATTTATTTTAACATAGAAAGGTTTTAGCATTTCAAAATATCTTTGACAAATTTTAATTTGAGGATACTTCTCTAGAAATTTACCATAAAACTGTGTTTGAGTCTCATCCAAAAAATGCTTTGGATGTGGCTCGCGGTTCTGACTACTAATTCTCCTTCTTACCACATCCCTTTGATTCGAAGATACCCTTGTGTAATTATTCCAAAAGTCTTCAATTAGTGATCTCAATGCTTCAACAATTGGTTTATCTTTTCGTGGTAGTCTCCCTGAGAACGCCCATAATTCATTGGTATTAGTGTCCTCAATTCTTTGGCGTCTTCCAACGGCTCTTGATAAAGTTTTCCTATTAATTCTCAATTCTTGACTCATCTTTCTAATGAGACGAGCTTTCCTCATTTGACTACTTACTATAGTCGATGTAATCACACGCCGTGTTACATTACTATCTTTTGTGCATGAGGTGTTACCCACACTCTCATATGCACTCATTAGATTATTGACAATAGATTTTTCACTTGAAGCCTCTAATGTTCTCAACCCAAGAATCTTCATGATGGACCTATACTTTATACTTCACATCATTTCAATGAATAGTTGACATCTTGCAGTCTCATTTAACTTTTCAAAGAACAATCTCCAAATCTTATGAGCATATCTTCTACAAGTGCGTTTTGGAATCTTATCTTCCATTGGCTGCAAAATATTCTCATCAATATTAATCAAATACTTTGGCTTTCTATGCAAAATTTTAGGTGGTGTTAAGTTAGGTAAATTCATCTCAACATTAGGAATTTCATCAATATTTAAATGAGATGGGCTAGATGGCATACCTTCGATCGAAGATGGAATAGATGACATACCTTGAGGTTGAGGTGGGAATGATGGCATACCTCCTTCATCACATGTGAGTGATGATGTCCTCTCAACTTGAGATGTGGTAGATGGTGTCCCTATATGTTGACTTGTGGTAGAGGACGTGTCTCCAACTATGGTATTCAAATCTCTCGTACCATGAAGTTTTTGCATTCGTTCTCTTTGTGCCGCCAATACCATATCTCTTTGTGATGGTTGTGGTTCCTCTTCAATTGGTATGTCTTCATTTATCGTGTCCAATTTCCTCTTCTCACGAAGTTCCCTCATAACCACTGCTTTCTTTGCATTCTTAGCTTCTATCTCTTCCTGTGTTGGTTTAATTCTTGATCGTTTCCTTGACATGACAGAGAATTTATCTATAGCATGATAAAGAGACCAATATTACTTCTTAAGAAATGAATACAAGATAATAGTGGGATTGTATTTTTATTATGTTGTAAGGATTTATTCTTGTATAGTTTGACATCATGATATGTTAAGGTCTGATTATTACACATAATTATTAAAGAGCCCAAGTGTAGAAAATATACATGGCATCATGTGAGATTGTAGGATGCTTTCTTGATTGGGAATGTGTCTATTTTAAACATGTATGATAAAGCATGATAAAATAATTCAATCCGAATTAAGGAAAATGTAAAGAACATGCATGTAAAGACTTGACATACCTAAAAAACGAAGATTCGAATGGAGAGAGTACCCAATTATGTAGTGTTTTTTTCTTCTTGCATCAAACTCCTCAACAATTTGAGTTTTTCACCACTTGCTTCTTTTTCAATGTTAAATTGAATAACACTAAAATATAATTACTAACAACAATACTATTAACCAATCTATAATGTTAAATTCCTAAAATTGAATCACAATTAACATTGCAACACTACAAAAATTGAAACTTGAATAGATATATATCAAACTTGGTGTGAAAACTATGTTATTTCCTCCTCAAGTTGGCAAAGCATAAAAGGTGGTGGAAAGATCATGCAAAGGTGGTACAATGTGTCAAATGTGCATGTGAACTTCCCAACAGCATGAAAGCACTTCTTTTTTGTCAGAGTATGCGTAGAATCAGTATGAAAACAGAGCATGTGGGCCTGGATCACAGGGGTCAACACTTTTTTACCGTTTCTATAGCAAGACAAAATGATGCGCTCACGTTTTGTCCTGCTATAGATTGATCACATCCTGTGCATTATCTTCCTTAACACAAGCAGGGATGACAACATCCTGTGCTTCATCAACTGACACTTCCAAGCCTTACAATTCCTCTTAAATACATTTTGGGAGAATTAGGAGATTTTCCTTTGGAGATCATTTAATCTTTAAATGCTTTCCATCTTGGTAGGTCCTATGCATCAGAGAAAAACCACTGATGGTGTCTGAGAAATAAGAAATTCTTCATCTCTTTGGTGATCCATTTCTCTTTACAAACCTTCCCCTTCAGACTTGAATGACCACAAGGTTTTTGAGGGAAAACTTTTCCTGTTTCTTGCAAGAGCTTGTTAGATGCTCCGCCATATGATAGGCATAACAATGAAGGGGCAAGCCCTCATAATCAAGTTCTTGATAGAAAATGCCCATCGAGGAAGAAAGACAGATCTTCTTTGGAAGCAAAAGTTCTAGTTTGTGACAAATCCTTATCCAAGCATAAATAGTAGGGGTTCTGTCAAGCGATTGCCAATCCACAAAGTCTCCTGAAGACTTCCTGATTGATTCCAAAACATCCACACCCCAAAACTAGAGAGGCAATCAATATAATCAAACCCATAAATCTACATTTGATGACAGAAACCCTCAACACTATACCTTAAACCCTAATCCCTCAACCCTTAACCCTAAACCTTATCCCTAAACCCTAATCCGTCAACCCTCAACCCTAATCTATCATCCCTCAACTCTAATCCCTCATCCCTAAACCCTAAATGCTATCCCTATTCCTAAACCCTCAACAGACTCAATACTATACCTTAAACCCTAATCCCTTATCCCTAAACCCTCCAACCCTATCCCTAATCCTTATACCCTCCACACTCTACTTTAACCCTAATCCCTCGACCCTCAACCCTATCCCTAAACCCTTGATCCTTGAACCTCAACCCTCAACCCTCAACATCAAACCCTAATCCCTCAACCCTATCCCTAAAACCTAAACCCTAAAGCCTAAAGCCTCAACCCTCAACGTCAAATCTTAATCCCTCAACCCTTCACTCTAATCCCTCAACCTTAAACCCTATCTCTAAACCCTCAACACTATACCTTAAACCCTAATCCCTCAACCCTCAACCCTAAACCTTATCCCTAAACCCTAATCCCTCAACCCTCAACCCTAATCCATCATCCCTCAACTCTAATCCCTTATCCCTGAACCCTAAATGCTATCCCTATTCCTAAACCCTCAACAGACTCGATACTATACCTTAAACCCTAATCCCTTATCCCTAAACCCTCCAACCCTATCCCTAATCCTTATACCCTCCACACTCTACTTTAACCCTAATCCCTCGACCCTCAACCCTATCCCTAAACCCTTGACCCTTGAACCTCAACCCTCAACCCTCAACGTCAAACCCTAATCCCTCAACCCTAAACTCTGATCCCTCGACCCTCAACCCTATCCCTAAACCCTAAACCCTAAACCCTCAACATCAAATCCTAATCCCTCAACCCTTCACTCTAATCCCTTAACCCTAAACCCTATCCCTAAACCCTCAAAACTATACCTTAAACCCTAATCCCTCAACCCTTAACCCTAAACCTTATCCCTAAACCCTAATCCCTCAACCCTCAACCCTAATCCATCATCCCTCAACTCTAATCCCTCATCCCTCAACCCTAAATGCTATCCCTATTTCTAAACCCTCAACAGACTCGATACTATACCTTAAACCCTAATCCCTTATCCCTAAACCCTCCAACCCTATCCCTAATCATTATACCCTCCACACTCTACTTTAACCCTAATCCCTCGACCCTCAACCCTATCCCTAAACCCTTGACCCTCGAACCTCAACCTTCAACCCTCAATGTCAAACCCTAATCCCTCAACCCTTAACTTTGATCCCTTGAACCTCAACCCTATCCCTAAACCATAAACCCTCAACCCTCAACATCAAATCCTAATCCCTCAACCCTTCACTCTAATCCCTCAACCCTAAACCCTATCCCTAAACCCTCAACACTATACTTTAAACCCTAATCCCTCAACCCTCAACCCTAAACCTTATCCCTAAACCCTAATCCCTCAACCCTCAACCCTAATCCGTCATCCCTCAACTCTAATCCCTCATCCCTAAACCCTAAATGCTATCCCTATTCCTAAACCCTCAACAGACTTGATACTATACCTTAAACCCTAATCCCTTATCCCTAAACCCTCCAACCCTATCCCTAATCCTTATACCCTCCACAATCTACTTTAACCATAATCCCTCGATCCTCAACCCTATCCCTAAACCCTTGACCCTTGAACCTCAACCCTCAACCCTTAACGTCAAACCCTAATCCCTCAACCCTTAACTCTGATCCCTCAAACCTCAACCCTATCCCTAAACCATAAACCATAAACCCTCAACCCTCAACCCTCAACATCAAATCCTAATCCCTCAACCCTTCACTCTAATCCCTCAACCCTAAACCCTATCCCTAAACCCTCAACACTATACCTTAAGCCCTAATCCCTCAACCCTCAACCCTAAACCTTATCCCTAAACCCTAATCCCTCAACCCTCAACCCTAATCCGTCATCCCTCAACTCTAATCCCTCATCCCTAAACCCTAAATGCTATCCCTATTCCTAAACCCTCAACATACTCGATACTATACCTTAAACCCTAATCCCTTATCCCTAAACCCTCCAACCCTATCCCTAATCCTTATACCCTCCACACTCTACTTTAACCCTAATCCCTCGACCCTCAACCTTATCCCTAAACCCTTGACCCTCGAACCTCAACCCTCAACCCTCAATGTCAAACCCTAATCCCTCAACCCTTAACTCTGATCCCTCTACCCTCAACCCTATCCCTAAACCCTAAACCCTAAACTCTCAACCCTCAACGTCAAATCCTAATCCCTCAACCCTTCACTCTAATCCCTCAACCCTAAACCCTATCCCTAAACCCTCTACACTATACCTTAAACCCTAATCCCTCAACCCTCAACCCTAATCTATCATCCCTCAACTCTAATCCCTCATCCCTAAACCCTAAATGCTATCCCTATTCCTAAACCCTCAGCAGACTTGATACTATACCTTAAACCCTAATCCCTTATGCCTAAACCCTCTAACCCTATCCCTAATCCTTATACCCTCCACACTCTACTTTAACCCTAATCCCTCAACCCTCAACCCTATCCCTAAATCCTTGACCCTTGAACCTCAACCCTCAACCCTCAACGTCAAACCCTAATCCCTCAACCCTTAACTCTGATCCCTCGAACCTCAACCCTATCCCTAAACCCTAAACCCTAAACCCTCAACCCTCAACATCAAATCCTAATCCCTCAACCCTTCACTCTGATCCCTCAACCCTAAACCCTATCCCTAAACCCTCAACACTATACCTTAAACCCTAATCCCTCAACCCTAAACCTTATCCCTACACCCTAATCCCTCAACCCTCAACCCTAATCCATCATCCCTCAACTCTAATCCCTCATCCCTAAACCCTAAATGCTATCCCTATTCCTAAACCCTCAACAGACTTGATACTATACCTTAAACCCTTATCCTTTATCCCTAAACCCTCCAACCCTATCCCTAATCCTTATACCCTCCACACTCTACTTTAACCCTAATCCCTCAACCCTCAACCCTATCCCTAAACCCTTGACCCTTGAACCTCAACCCTCAACCCTCAACATCAAACCCTAATCCCTCAACCCTTAACCCTAATCCCTCGACCCTCAACCCTATCCCTAAACCCTAAACCCTCAACCCTCAACGTCAAATCCTAATCCCTCAAACCTTCACTCTAATCCCTGAACCCTAAACCCTATCCCTAAACCCTCAACACTATACCTTAAACCCTAATCCCTCAACCCTAATCTGTCATCCCTCAACTCTAATCCCTCATCCCTAAACCCTAAATGCTATCCCTATTCCTAAACCCTCAACAGACTCTATACTATACTTTAAACCCTAATCCCTTATCCCTAAACCCTCCAACCCGATCCCTAATCCTTATACCCTCCACACTCTACTTTAACCCTAATCCCTCGACCCTCGAACCTCAGCCCTCCACCCTCAACGTCAAACCCTAATCCCTCAACCCTTAATTCTAATCCCTCGACCCTCAACCCTATCCCTAAACCCTAAACCCTCAACCCTCAATGTCAAATCCTAATCCCTCAACCCTTCACTCTAATCCCTCAACCTTAAACCCTATCCCTAAACCCTCAACACTATACCTTAAACCCTAATCCCTCAACCCTAACCCTAACCCTTATCCCTAAACCCTAATCCCTCAATCCTCAACCCTAATCAATCATCCCTCAACTCTAATCCCTCATCCCTAAACCCTCAACGCTATCCCTATTCCTAGACCCTCAACGGGCTTGATACTATACCTTAAACCCTAATCCCTTATCCCTAAACCCTCCAACCCTATCCCTTAACCCTAATCCCTTGACCCTCAACCCTATCTCTAAACCCTTAACCCTCAAACCTCAATGTACTCAACCCTCAACGTCAAACCCTAATCCCTCAACCCTTAACTCTAATCCCTCAACCCTTAACCCTTAAAACTTGAACCCTAAAACCTATCCCTACACGCTTGACACTCAACACTATATCTTAAACCCTAATCCCTTAACCCTCATCCCTAAAGCCTCAACCCTAAATCATTAAACCTTCAATCCTAAACCCTATCCCTAATCCCTCTACCCTCGACACTCTTATTTAACCCTAATCCCTTGACCATTAACCCTATCCCTCAACCTCAACCCTCAACCCTCAACTCTCAATATTAAACCCTAATTCATCAACCCTAAACCCTAATCCCTCAAACCTAAACCCTATCCCGAAACCATCAACCCTCAACACTATACCTTAAACCCTAATCCATATCCCTCAACCCTTAACCCTTAAAACTTAAACCCTATCCCTACACCCTCAACACTTGACACTATATCTTAAGCCTTAAACCCTCATCCCTAAAGCCTCAACCCTCAATCCTTAAACCTTCAACCCTAAACCCTATCCCTAATCCCTCTACCCTCGACACTCTAACCCTAACCTCAACATTAAATGCTAATATGTCAACCCTAAACTCTATCCCTAAACCCTCAACCCTCAACACTATACCTTAAACCCTAATCCATCAACCCTAAAACCTAGTCCCTCAACCCTCAACCCTCAACCCTAAACACTATCAATAAACCCTCAACCCTCGACACTATACCTTAAACCCTATGAGAAAAGCTTTGCATATGGTACATCCACAGTGAGTAATTAATAGTTGAAATCAGAAGGATGATCATTATGAGAAAAGATTTGCATTGGGGTACATCTATGTTTCTTGTTGTCCACCCCGCACTTAGGGAAGGTATATTGTTATGAAATAGGCAAATAATCTCCCATTGTTTACTAACTCTATCCACAAGAACTACTAAACTATACCTTAAACCCTAATCCCTCAACCCTAAACTTTCAATCCTAAACCCTATCCCTAATCCCTCTACCCTCAACACTTTACCTTAAACCTAATCCCTCGACCCTTAACCCTAAACTCTATCCCTAAAGCCTCAACCCTAAACCCTAATCCCTTAAGGTCCTAACTCTAATCCCTTATCCCTAAACTCTAAATCCTATCCCTAAATGCTCAACCCTCAACCTTAAACCTTAATCACTCAATCCTTATCCACCCCTGTCCTCCCCTATCTGGCTCACTCCCATCTCTACCCTCCTCTGCCCTCGACACTATACATACATACATATAGGCATACATAGATACATACATACATATAGGCATACATAGATACATACATACATACATATAGGCATAGATAGATAGATAGATACATACATACATATAGGCATACATACATACATACATGATTAATAGCCTTGAACATAAAAAAATTTAAGGGGAACATAACGCGAGCGCATTATAATGCGAGCGCGTTATGTCAAACATGACAAACAACAGACTTTTGCGGAAAAGGAAAAATGCAAAGCAATACATAACGCGAGTGCGTTATAACACGCTCACGTTATGTCTTTCCTTGTGAATCCCAAGCCTTGGGCTTGGGATTTGCTTTGGCTTTCCAACCCAAAGGCTTGGAGTGCCTTTTGAACAGTCACAGATGTGTTTTTCCATATTCTTCAAGATTTCACATAATTTTATTCGTGCTAACCCTTAGATTTGCACATGTTTCAAGGTCAAACAAATCGAACACCTGGGTAATGTTAGGCTTTCTCTCAGCTATTTGACAATGTGATTTTTTTCACATTTTAACAATGTTAAGCCTTTCATCTTTAATTTATTTTGTTTGTGTGTCCATTTTTGGGCAAAAACCACTGTTTGGTCTTTTTTTCATTATAAATTAACTATTCATTGAAATTTCAAAAAAATTACATATTTAGAAACTAGAGTCCATTCTACAAATATTAAAAAAATAAAAAAATAATTTTCAATTAGTTTTTAAAATTTATGGGGGTAGCACGGCCAAAATTCTATTTTTTAGGATGTGTCCACTTTGAAAATTAGTAAAAAATCAAATATTCATCAAAAAATTATCAGAAAAATTGGGCATAAACTACATGCTATTAGCTAATTTCTCACTGAAGCGATTTTAAAAATACCAAAAAAAAGTTGACCTTTTGAAGGGAGCCACAAAACATGCTATGTTATGTTTTTTGACAGAAACAACACCAATTTCTATGGCTCCCTCTTTTGAACCCCTTAATCTATGCCATTTTTTTTAAAAAAATAGTAGTTTAGAAAGTAGACTCGGAGCACTATGAGCATTGTTTTGGTTGCATCTCCAAATTTTGAGTTAACTATGCTCAATTTCTCATCCAAGGCCAGTATTTCTTGATTTCAGAAAAAAAGTGGCCACTTAAGACCCCTTTTTGGCCTCCCATCTTCTTGCACTTACCCTTTTACAATGTTTGATTAGTTTTTTATTTGCATTTACAGTTAATGAGGAAAGAGAAAACCCAAATCCAACTGAAGAGGGTCAAAACAACCCCTAAAATACTCCAAAGCCTCAAAACCCACCTTCACATCCTCACAATGTAAGGGATACATAGGAAAACTACCTAGGGCAAATAGAAGAAAACAAAAGACATCTTCAAACCCTTATTCAAATGCTAAACAATCCAAGTGCAAGCACTGATCATAGGAGAGCACTTGCAGAGTCATTAGAGGAGATTATTTCCCACACTGAATCAGTGACAAAACAAATCATTAAATTTCAAGACTATAGGGAGAGGTGTCGGCAATACTATGTTGATAAATTGTCATATGAACAAGTGAAGAATGAAAAAATTACAAAATATCAATTATGTGCACACTTTATTTATCCTAAAATTGGCCAAAGATTAGAAGAAACTTGCAAACGGTTCTCTATTCATTGGTGTAGGAATGAAAAAATATCCCAAAACTTTTGGGATAGATGGTACATGGTCTTTGATGAGCACCCATGCAACAATGATGAGGTGCCACAATATTTCTTGAGGAAACTCTATTGCGAGTTCATCCTCAAGAAGATTCCCAATTATTTTGACATTCGAGAGTTCCAAGGTAGAGGTGGTGGCTCTGCCCAAGATAGAGAGGGGGCTTAGCAAGATGAAAACCCTATACCTAGGACCCTGTTGAGGCCAGAATGTGTGTCACTCCCTTCGACTTTGAAGGAGAGTGTTGAGGTGGAGACATTACATTCATTGACTACTCTCACGCAATCTCTAGCATAGCATGCCGATGATCTTACCCAAGCCAATGAGGGTGAGAGTAGTAGGTGTCATTTGTCCCCACATTTGTGCAGTTCATGTGGGAACCTATGTGATTAAGGGACATAGGACGCATGGTAGGACTCTTGGCAGGATGTTGCAACGTAGGAGCAACATCCAATGTTGGAGACATCCATATTGGATGAGATTGTCCTCACTGATGATGTCTTACAAGAGACATTTGGTATTGACTCTCAAGTAATTTTTTACAAGTTTCATCTTGATTTAATATATTTTTATTTGAAAATTTTAATTAATTTTATATGACTATCTATATTGTAAGTGAAAAATAATGTATGTAATTGTCCATGCAATGAAATTCTAGGGTTAGAGTCTTCATCCTGCCGCCGTTAGCTGTCCATTGGCAGGTTATGTGAGGAGGTCAAGTCAGCAGGTATGTAACTTATCACATGATTGTAACTATTGTACATGTATCAATGGTAATATTATTTTGTGACAATTTGATGATTTCAACAGTCACTGGCACCTCCACGGTTTCCTTGGTCCCCTGGATGCAAATCCACCACTTATACGAAGGTAAATTTAACCATTTCTAATCATTATGCATTTAAATAATGTTATGTATTTATTTTGGTTGAATAATCTTCAACTTGATTTTCAGATGCTGAATATGGACAATCCTCCTCATATTCGTGAGTCAGCACATGTAGGATTTACTGCAGCCATGACGTCTTCAAATCCTTTGACCGAGGTATGAGATAATAACATGAAAATATCATAATTTTTTATTTCTTGTTTTATCTCATGTCATTTGATGTACATAAATGATATTTATGTTTAGTCAATTTTGCTTCTTGATGCTTCTCACAGGAGGTCACAACTCCAGTCCATCCAACTATGGACGAAGAGAGATAAAAGATGATAGAGAGTGATCATCGGATGGCGTTAAGTGATCGATTACATATGTGATGTTATATATTTCATACATTTTCTATAGTAATGTGCATATTGTTTAATTGTATTAATAGGTGAAGCTGGATGAACATCTATCGAGGAGGTCTACTCGATAGCAGAGAGAGGATGAGTCACTGATTAGCTCTCCATCTTCACGGTCAAGCAAGGGCCACTGATTATTTCATAAAAGTCCATAGGAAACTAGTTTTTGGGACATTTTTTGTATTCCTAGATGGCTTTGTATACATACTTTTGTATGTTACCGATGTATATTTTTGTATATGCCTATATGGCTTTGTTTGGACATGCCTATATGACTTTGTATATAAACTAGATGTTAAGTTCATGACATTATGTATATGATAGTTTATATTAAATATTTAATATGATGATCAATTATCGTTACTGGAATTTGGTTTTACACGTGCCAATTGCATTTGCTTGAAAGTTTATAAATCGTTTTCAAATAATCCATTTTGTGCATATCTTGCAATCATTACATTCTATGGGGTGGGATTGTGCATTTCTTTGAGGCATCATTTCAAATAGTTCACATGCCTTGTCTATGCTTCCACACTTTCCATACATGTCTACAAGGGCATCTGCAAATACACTACATGTGACAAAATTCCTATATTATTTATGCTTTGATGGTTGTTCACACCATGTTCCCTAGATCCCATTCTGGCATAGGCAAGGAGGAAGTTTGATAAGGTTGTGTAATTTAGTTTTAGACGTGCCAACATTTGCATCTGGTTGAAATTTACTTTTGTGCATTTTCTTGAGAGTTTTTAAAGCCTTATGAAAAATCCATTTCATGCATATCTTACAATCATTGCATTCCATGAGACAAAATTTCTTTGAGGCATTATGTCAAACAATTCACGTTTGTTGTATATGCTTACACACTTTGCATACATGTCTTGCAGGGTACTTACAACTACAACATTTGACAAAATTCCTATACCCTTTATGCTTTGATGGATGTTTATACCGTGTTCCAAAGATACCATTTCTAAGGTTTTGGAATTTGGCTTTACACTCGCCAATTGCATTTTCTTGAAACTTTCTAAAAGCTTATCAAAAAATCCATTTTGTTCATATCTTGCAATCATTGCACTCCATGAGGTGACATTTCTTTGAGGCATCATGCCAAATAGTTCACGTGCCTTGTCTATGCTTCCACACTTTGCATACATGTCTCTGAGGGTAGTTGCAACTACAACATCTAACAAAATTCTCATATCTTTTATCCTTTGATGGATGTCCATTTTGGCATAGGAAAGGAGGATACTGGCTAAGGTTGTGGAATTTTACTTTACACCCACCAATCTATGTTCTTGAAAGTTTCTAAAGCCTTATCAAAAAAATCATTTTTTTGTTCATATCTTGCAATCATTGCATTCCATGAGGTGACATTTCTTTGGGGCATCATGCTAAACAATTCACGTGCCTTGTCTATGCTTCCACACTTTGCATAAATTTCTACAAGGGCAGCTGCAATTACAACAAGTGACAAATTTCCTATATCCTTTATGCTTTGATGGTTGTCCATACGCTGTTTCAAACATCCTATTTTGGTGTACAGATAGGGAGGATGCTGGCAAAGGTTGTGGAATTTGGCTTTACATGTGCCAATTGCATTTACTTGAAAGTTTCTAAAGTCTTTTCAACAAATCCATTTTTTGCATATCTTGCAATCATTGCATCCCATGAGAGGAAATCTCTTTGTGGTGTTGTATCAAACAGTCCACATGCCTTGTCTATGCTTCCACACTTTGCATACATGTCTCGCAGGGTAGTTGCAACTACAACTTTTGACAAAATTGATATATCCTTTATGCTTTGATGGAAGTCTATACTGTGTTCCAAAGATACCATTTCGAAGGTTTTAGAATTTGGCTTTACACCTGCCAATTGCATTTTCTTGAAAGTGTCTAAAGCCTTATCAAAAAATCCATTTTGTTCATATCTTTCAATCATTGCATTTCATGAGGCGACATTTCTTCGGGGCATGATGTCAAACAGTTCACGTGCCTTGTCTATGCTTCCACACTTTGCATACATGTCTACAAGGGCAGCTGCAATTACAGCATGTGACAAATTTCCTATTTCCTTTATGCTTTGATGGTTGTCCATACATTGTTCCAAACATCCTATTTTGGTGTACAGATAGGGAGGATACTGGCAAAGGTTGTGGAATTTGGCTTTACACGTGCCAATTGTATTTACTTGAAAGTTTCTAAAGTATTTTCAACAAATCCATTTTTTACATATCTTGCAATCATTACATCCCATGAGAGGACATCTCTTTGTGGTGTTGTATCAAACAGTCCACGTGCCTTGTCTATGCTTCCACACTTTGCATACATGTCTCACAGGGTAGTTACAACTACAACTTTTGACAAAATTGCTATATCCTTTATGCTTTGATGGATGTCTATACTATGTTCCAAAGATACCATTTTGAAGGTTTTGGAATTTGGATTTACACCCACTAATTGCATTTTCTTAAAAGTTTATAAAGCCTTATCAAAAAATCCATTTTGTTAATATCTTGCAATCATTGCATTCCATGAGGCAACATTTCTTTGGGGCATCATGCCAAACAGTTCACATGCCTTGTCTATGCTTCCATACTTTGCATACATGTCTACAAGGGCAGTTGCAATTACATGTGACAAATTTCCTATATCCTTTGTGCTTTGATGGTTGTCCATACGTTGTTCCAAACATCCTATTTTGGTGTACAAATAGGGAGGATGCTGGCAAAGGTTGTGGAATTTTGGTATTTTGACCTCTAATCATGGCTATCATAGTCAAGACAACAGTGGATCAATCCATTATCTCTTTGTATTTTTCCCAGAAAACCTTATGAAATATCTAGACCTAATGATCTAGACCTTGTGATGCACCTTGTAGGACATGCATTGATGACATAATCTTACCTCCTACTAATGATATTCTTGTATTTTACAATGATACTCCTCTCACATGCCATGATGATATTATTCATTATGTACCATCTTCCAAGATTAGAGATATACATGTTTTTTGGTACTACATATTTATGATTATTTCCCTAGTGTTGAAAATTGTGTTTATTACCTTTTTCATATTCTTCAGGCTATATATCATGATGATTCTCTATATATCATGATGATTCTCTAAATGTACTACCTCACGTAATACATGATGATGATGAGCCTCATCATGATTATTCTATTGCTTCACATGATTGCTTATGCTTTTATGATGATACACTAGCAACTTATCATATTAGAAGTCTTAGCGAGGAGTTATTATGCAATGCTTATGATGGTTTTATGGATGGCTTACATTTTGATCTCATGATCTTTGTCTTTCATATTTCATATTTACATTGTCTTATCTTGTCTTGTCTACTTAATTATGTTTTTCTTTGGTCCTTTCTCTTAATCCTTTACATATTATATTTTGATCCTTGGTTTTTTATCCACTGATACTAATGGCTCTTTGCTTTACATATGTTCTTACACTATTTGATCTAACTTCTTAAATCATTATCCAATATACTCACATTGAATGAGGTTCTAGCTTCTTAGAACATTCATGGTCTATCATTATATTGAGCATCTTGTATATGGTCCATCTCTTATCATTGTTTCTACCTAGCTATTATGAGCATTTACAATCAAATATTGACATATTTTTCTATTTTAGATAATTTACATCATTGATCCTATATTTTTATATCTTATATACCATGTCGTATGATATTACATCGGTATATCTTAAATATCATGATCTTATATTATTATAACTTATCTTATAATCTCATCTTTTAATAAGTACTATATAGAGTATATATGTTATCATTCAACACTTGGTTATATCATTCTTTGATCCTCTGTCCATATTGGGAGACATCATGCTACCTCCCCTTATCTATTTGAGCTATAATTGATCTATCCCTCAATCACCATTATCTATTTGATCTATCATTGAGCTATCATTGATCTATCATGGACACTAGGGTTAATCACACAAATAGGTTAATCACCATGTAAATAGCATGAAATTATGTAAATGCATTGTATTTTGACCTCTAATCATGGTTGTCATAGTCAATAAAACAATGGATCAGTCCATTATCTCTTTGTATTTTAGCCAAAAAACCTTATGAAATATGGTCTCTAGTTAGGTAGAATGAATAACATACATCTCCGAATGTTGTTCACACGTGTAGATATAGATTAAGGTTTTAGGCATTGAAACGTGTTCTCCACCGATGGTAATGTATCCATAAACTAGTCATGAACTTGGTGATATTATAGGAGATGCTTAGAGGTACTACAAGTAGCTAGAATTAATTAGGTGTTTGTCATACAAAGATCAAAGACAACCCTAGGTTGACTATCATGTATCAAAGGTATTATTGTCTTCCTAGAGGATACTTATACTCTAGTGTTACGAATGCGAAGTCTACAAGTAGGGAGTGTAGAAGAGAGAAAGAAGAGGACTGTCATAATGAAGAGATAGTTGTGTTGGTAATCAGAGAGTAGAAATCCTAAATTAAGAAGGGAAGACAACCCCATCAAGTCAATCATGTCATTCCCACATAAAGACAACCCTAGCAAGGCCAATAGACCAACTATGACACAGTACACTTATGGACAAGCATGCAATCATGAATGACACATATTAGGATAGTGTTGTCCCAGCAAAATAGAGAAGACTGTTATAAAGATCTTAGAACACTCATTTTATAAATGTACAATTATATACAAATGGTAGCAGTCATATTTCAAGCTTAGAAAGGTCATATCAACCTAAGGACTACGTGATTGAATCCTTAGGGCTAGGAGTGACATTTTACATTCCATAGGTCATGGGGTTGAATGGACTTTGCCAATGCATTGGGGTGGGCAGGTAGATGCTAGGGAAGGGCTCATTTTGTGTGCCAAGCACCCCAGTTGTTCAGGGTAGCAAGCTATCGGCAAAGTCCCTTAAGATCCCTAAGACGGAAAAAATGCCAAACTTTGATTGAGTAGTTTTTAGAATTTGTGGCAGTTGGGAACATTCTGTTTGGACCTACAAGTGCATGTGGGGTCTGTCCACAATAACCTCTCTCAGTTTCAGTCAAATCCAGACTGTTTGACTGTGTCAAAATCAAACGCATTCTTGCAAAATGCTTCAGTTTCATGCAGTGGAAAGGTGCTAGGAGTGACTTTTTACATTCCATAGGTTGTGGGACCAAACAAACTTTGTTAACACGTTGGGGTGGGTGGGTAAATGCCAGGGGAGGTCTCATTTTGTGTGCCAAGCGCCCCAGTCATTCGGGGAAGTAGGCTATCAACAAAGTCCCTTAAGATACCTAAGACGAAAAACTACCAAACTTTGACGGAGTAGTTCTCAGAATTTGTGGTAGCTGGGAATGTTTCATTTAGACCTATAGGTGCATGTGGGGCCCATCCACAATAATCTCTCTCAGTTTTAGTCAATTCCAGTCCATTTGACCGTGTCAAAATCAAACACATTCTTGCAAAATGCTTTAGTTTTATGCAGTGGAAAGGTGCTAGGAGTGACATTTTGAATTCCATAGGTCATGGCACTGAACGGACTTTGCCAACATGTCAGGGTGGGTAGGTAAATGTTAGGGGAGGTCTCATTTCATGTGCCAAGCACCCCAGTTGTTTGAGGCAGCAGGCTACCTG
This sequence comes from Cunninghamia lanceolata, assembly GCA_027924645.1. Lineage (NCBI taxonomy): Eukaryota > Viridiplantae > Streptophyta > Pinopsida > Cupressales > Cupressaceae > Cunninghamia > Cunninghamia lanceolata. The sequence goes on along the minus strand of BSBN01001306.1, from coordinate 332,238 downwards.
CAAAGTCACTTAAGATCCTAAGAGCAAAAACTGCCAAACTTTGACGGAGCAGTTCTCAAAATTTGTGGTAGCTGGGAACATTCTGTTTGGACCTACAGGTGCATGTGAGGTCCATCCACAATAACATCTCTTAGTTTTGGTCAAATCCAATCTATTTGACTATGCCAAAATCAAATGCATTTTTGCAAAATTCTTTTATTTCATGCAGCACAACATTGCTAGGTGCCATATTTTTTGTTCTGCTCATTGTGGGGCTGAACAGACTATGCCAACACATTGGGGTGGGCAGGTAAATGTTAGGGGAGGTCTCATTTCATGTGCCAAGCATCCCAGTTGTTCCAGGCTGTAAGCTACTGATAAACTAGGAAGTTGCTAAGACTAAAATTTTTGCATCCCACAGGTTCTGGGGTCAAACCAACTACGCCAACATGTCTGAGTGGGTGGGTAAATGCTAGGGGAGGTCTTGTTTCATGTGCTAAGTGTCTTAGTCATTTCAGGCTGCAAGCTACCTACAAACTCGAAAAGTGCTAGGAGTGACATTTTACATTCCATATCTTGTAGGGCCGAACAGACTTTGCTAATGCATCAAAGTGGGCGGGTAAATGCCAGGGGAGGTCTCATTTGTGTGCCAAGGGTCCTATTCATTCTAGGCTATAAACTACCGACAAAGTCACTTTACGGGTAACTTGCAGGCCAGACTGATTGGGATGCTTGGCACATGAAACGAGACCTTCCCTAACATTTACCCACCCATTGCGATGCATTGGTATAGTTAGTTTGGCCTCATGATGAGCATATAAAAAAAATAAGGCACCTGACAAGGTCATGCTGCATGAAACTAAATCATTTTGCAAGAATGCATTTGATTTCAGCATGATCAAATGGACTGGAGTTGACCAAAACTGAGAGAGGTTATTGTGGATGGACCCCACATGCACCTGTAGCTCTAAACAAAATGTTCCTAGCTACCATGAATTTTGAGAACTGCTTCATCAAAGTTTGGTAGTTTTTGCTCTTAGGATCTTAAGTGACTTTGCCGGTAGACTGTTGCCCCAAACGACTGGGGTGCTTAGCACACAAAATGAGACCTCTCCTGTCATTTACCTACCCACCCCAACACGTTGGTGAAGTCTGTTCAACCCCATGACCTATGGAATGCAAAATGTCACTCCTAGCACCTTTCCACTGGATGAAACTAAAGCATTTTGCAAGAATGCGTTTGATTTTGATACGGTCAAACAGACTAGAGTTGACCAAAAATGAGAGAGGTTATTGTGGACGGACCCCACGTGCACCTATAGTTCCAAAAGGAACGTTCCTAGCTACCACAAATTCTGAGAACTACTCTGTCAAAGTTTGGTAGATTTTTCATCTTAGGGATCTTAAGGGACTTTGCCGATAGCCTACTGCCCTGAACAACTGGGGCACTTGGCACATGAAACAAGACCTCCCCTGGCATTTACCCACCCACCTTGATGCATTGGCAAAGTTTGTTCGGCCCCACGACCTATGGAATGCAAAATGTCACTCCTAGCACCTTTCGACTTTGTTGGTAGTTTGCAGCCCAGAATGACTGAGACACTTGGCACATGAAACGAGACCTCCCCTAGCATTTACCTGCCCACCCGAACATGTTGGCGTAGTTGTTTCGCCGCCAAGACCTGTGGAATGTAAAATTTTAGTGTTAGCAACTTTCTACTTTGTTGGTAGCTTACAACCTAAAACGACTGGGATGCTTGGCACATGAAACAAGACCTCCCCTAGCATTTATCCACCCACCCTGATGTGTTGGTGAAGTCTGTTTAGCCCCACAAGCCATGGAATGCAAAATGTCACTCCTAGCACCTTTCCACTGCATGAAACTGAAGCATTTTGCAAGAATGCATTTGATTTTGGCATGGTCAAATGGACTGGAGTTGACCAAAACTGAGAGAGGTTATTGTGGACAGACCCCATATGCACTTGTAGGTCCAAATGAAATATTCCCAGATGCCATGAATTCTAAGAACTACTCCATCAAAGTTTGGCAGTTTTTTCGTCTTAGGGATCTTAAGGGACTTTGTTGATAGCCGCTTGGCACACCTCAATGTGTTGGTGAAGTCCATTTGGCCCCACGACCTATGGAATGCAAAATGTCACTCCTAGCACCTTTTCACTGCATGAAACTAAAGCATTTTGCAAGAATACGGTCCTTGCCACCATAGGCAAATGAAATTGATTTAGCAAAAAATGAGGTAGGTGTTTGTAGGTGGACCTGACATCCACCTATACATGTAAAGAAGATGTTCCTAGGTGTCACATTTTGATGGAATAGTCGATCCAAAGTTTGTCACATTTTTTTTCTTAGGGCTCTTGAGAGATTGTTTGCGTTCGATATAGCCAAGAATGACCATGAGGATTTACCACCGAAAAGACATCCCCCCTAGCATTTACCCGTCCACCCAGATGCGTTGGCACCATCTGTTTAGCTCCAGGAGATGCTTATCCTAAAAATTCAGTCAGAATACCTTTCTGGTAGTTAGAAATTTAGTACTATAAAGGTGTTCTCACTTGATCCAATGTCTTGTAGGGCATCACTTGAGGCTTCCCTTACCAATGCTATCAATTGTTTGTTATTAAAACTCATTAACACTCATTATGAAATAGTAACATCATTAAAATGAATTAGAACTCATAGTAACATCATTAAAACTCATTATGAAATATAAAGTAAAGGACATATCATTGTGAAATAATCATGAAAACCTACCTTACTTTCCTTCCAAAGGCAACTTCATAAGGATTATGCCTACCTCCATCATACTAAAATCCTGAATGCAAATGTAATTGCACTATTTAGCTAAAATGAGTAGCTAAATATACAAGGTGAAATGAGGATAGCAAAGAAAACTAACATACCTTTATGTCATTCCACTAATTCACTCCAATGAACCATCAGGGTCTACTCTAGTATTTATTGTGTTGACTATTGCCTCGTGATCAGACCCACAAACCTTCCATAAGGTCCTGTTTAATGGTCTACCCCCATATTTGATTAAATGAATATTTGAAGCCACAACAATGTTAGAATAATGAAGAATCTTCCTATGTGTGTCAAAGTCCTCGAACACCCACACATTAGACTTCTTCAGTGTGTACCTTCTAAGCCATGTTCTAGTAACAACCACTGATCCTATAGGGTACTCGATGTTTTCTCCATCTATAATAGGGAAATTTAATTTCTTTTTTGGCTCAACACAATGACACAAATAATAATATATTCCTTCTTCATTATCTTCAGTTGCAATAACTACACAAACATGCCCTGCATTGATACATGCATTCAGTTCGATGAATATAACTTCAACAATATAAGAAAAAATACAAAATAAGATGCCATATTGAATTTTATTAAATTTAAATGTTGATAATTCCTGGTTGAACTAGATCTAAAACATGGTCAAAATCAACCGATGATTCAATCTCTGTCATTTGTAGTGTTGTCAGTAGTCGATATGTGTCGACCGGGCTTAGGCCTCTTGTACACCAATCATCAACCCACTGCTTTGACTCACAATCATACCAACCTTCATATGTACATGAAGAACAAAAGCATGTCATATGCCACATATGAATACTCCATGAACCTACATCAGAGCTTCTAAAAGAGTGTAGCTCACTCGATCCTATCAATGTACAACAGTCCTCATATTTTGCAATGTTAGTATCATCAACCAACCAAAATATCTATGAACTGTAGACTTACCTTCATTACCTGGACCCATTGTAGTGTTACACCATTTGACAATAGATCTTGCATTTGTCAACTTTGCATTATCTTTGTACTTCAACTCTTCTTGTGCCAATGATCTTTTGATACATGCTCCTGTACCATCATGCTCTCCCTTTCCATGCTTGGCCTCACAAAAATTCTACATATGTTGAACACCAATCTTTGTATGCATCCTGCTCATCCAATAGAACATCCATGTGTTCTTAAATTGTGATGCACAATTATCTAACCATATGATATGCTGACAAAATGATATTCTCCTGTTGGCCAAATAATGGTAGAACATCTGAAAGCAACCTTGTACAAATTATGTAGAATGTGTGCGATCATCACTAATATAAAAATGATATTCCCTCAAGATCTTCATGTCATCCTTTGTACTATATTTTGCATGAATGAATACTATTTGCACAAATATAGCAACCTACGTAGAGTTGTAATACTGTGATTGCACCTCATTCTGTGGATGTAGTGTGTAGTTCTCTGCAAAGTCAACAACTGAAACGATGGTACCAAGTGGAAACGTGTCCTTGCATAACTTGAATTGCATGTCCAACCATCAAGCTCTATGGTTATGCCTTGCATACTCGTACATTATACTGTCAGGAAATGCAGACATAAATTGATACATTGGAATCTTTTGAATAACCAAATCGCACCTCTTTACTTTTTTACCATATTTTGTATTGTAGGCCACTGTTTTATACTTGTCAAAATCTACTAGTTCATTTCCAACCACATGTGTGCTTTCCATATGTTCACATATTGGCATATGTTGCAAGCCACCGCAATGCTGACACAATCCTGCAAAACATTGTTAGTATGCAAATCTAAACATATAGACCGATAAACATCAAAATGGTTAGAAAATTCAATATGTACTTGTAGACACCCAAAATTGACCCACTTCATTATTTATGCATTAAACTCATATTGCATCACAAACGTTATTTATGTCTAACATATTTATTTGTTTTTCTTCTTAATTAATTAAATAAATTTTATTTATTTAATTAATCTCCTTTACCATTTCTCATCTTGTCTATGGTTAAATAATTTTTAATTATTTAATCATTTCATAGAGCTTCTATTAATTAAATAAATTATCTTTATTTAATTAATTATCTTATTTCCTCTATTTTCCTATCTTTGATTAAATAATTTTAATTATTTAATCCCTCCCACTTTCTCTCCATTAAATAAATAAAATAAAAATATTTTATTTATTCCCCCCACTTGCACATGAATTAAATAATTTTTATTTATTTAATTTATCTTTTTTCTCTACTCCTCCACTTCCTCCTATAAACGTACAAGCATGCTTTTTCATCCCTAAAAAATAGGAAACCTCCAGTGAGTGGGAAAAATTCCAAAAGAAGTCAAAAATCAATGCATAACTCCTTAATTCTCAAAATAGTTAAAAGCAAACTATTTTGAGGAGAGAATCTTATCCTCTTCAAAGCCCACTAAAGCCTTTTTCAAAAAATAACCTTTGTGAGGGGACACATGGCATGTGCACATTCATCCTCTCCTCTCGTTCATCCTCAATCATTGATCTTTCTTTTCATCCTCCACCGTTGATCTTATTTCTTCTAATCTGTAAATACTTGCTTATTTTCTCATTCTCTCATCCTCAATCATATTGCATCAAAATTATCTTTGTTTGCAGAGCATCTTGAGCATCCATGGTAGCCTCTTTGAGTGTAGTTGTGTTATTTGAGGATCAATCCACATATCAACCAAGAAATCAAATAAACTAGGTGACATTGTTCTATTTTGCATTGCATTTTTGTTTTGTTTTCTTGCATTTAGTTTAGATTTCTTGAAGGTAGTGTAGGTTTGTTGTTTAATCTAGTTTAGAACAATGGAATTTTCCTTTGTACACATTCTGGCATGCCCAGTGGGACCACTAGCTTGATTAGGGTTTTAGTTTTTCGTCACTAAAATTCTTTTTTTAAAAAGTTTCAGATACATGAAGCACATTTGACAACTTGCAAGTCATGGTTGCAGAGATTTGGATCACCCTTGGTTCTATTGAATTGCATTTGGAAACATAAAAAACCACATTTGGTGTTTTACAGGTCACGTTTGAGCAGCAGTGAATCACCTATGGCAAGTCGAGTCACGTTTACAGAGAGCCAAATAGTCTGAATAGTAAATCGCATTTGGTTAGGTATAAATTGCATTTGATAGATAGTAAATCACATTTGGTTATTTTTAAATCGCATTTAGTAGACAGTAAATCGCATCTAGTAAAATGTTAAATCGCATTCGGTAACAGTAAATCGCCTCTAGTTTTCTGCATACGCATCTAGTTCTGCAAGTTTAAAATTAGGTTTTTTAGAAACTAATGTGTCTTTGTACAGTCTGTCTCATCAATTGTCGAAGAATGGAGGTCTTAAACTACTAATACATTGTCTATAGCAATGATCGGTCCAACAGCATATCTATTTTTCATACTAATTAGGCACACTTCGTTTGGTGCTCTAAAATGAACCTTGTTTTCTCTGTGCATGTTTTCTTTTAGTTGTTTGCTTGTCTAGTATCCTCTCCCCCTGCCTATCCAATGGATCTAGGGTGCACGAGAAACTATTACTATCTCTAGAGGGTCTACCTTTCTAGTGTGAGAAGTGGATGACCCAAGCAGAAACAAGTCAAAGCTAGACTCTTCCAATCCACTATAGAAAATAAAGCATTTGTGCCGAAAGTCACAAACGACGGGTGTTGTTACGCTATACCGACGAATGTTGCCCCCAAAACCCTACTGAGTGCAACCTCTGCAGGCTGGGATGCCTCCTAACCAGAGTGAATCACCACATGTATAGCCACCCAAACAGATGTCCTTACTAGAAGCCAACATGTTTAGAAACCAAAAACCCTCTATTTGTTGGTACAAGATGACAGTTGATTAGGCCTCTGATAGCCATCCCACATACTCACAATTCTTAGTTAGAGGTAGCAAAGTATCTTAAGGTCTATGCGCCTTAAGGACTTGGAACTTGGTGTACCTGAGAAGTGAGTGCGCTATAAGGGGGAGCCCACGCCACTAAGTTTCTAGAGCTATCCGCTTTGAATAAGTGCGGTTGGAGAAATCCAAGTGGGAACCTAGTAGATATAGTCTTGGCCAACCTAGGTTTGTAAATGTTTGAGAATGGTTTGAGTGTGAGTGTTTGCTATCTTGCTTCTCTTACAAAAAATCCAAAAACAATGTCAAAAACACAATCTCTATCACAGAAACTTGCCTCTGAACAATGCCCAGTCGCAATTGAAAAATAGTGCATTGCCTTTGAACAATTTTGAATCACCTTTGGTTAATGTCTTGCTATCCTATCCTATCGCAGAAAGTCACCTTTGAGAAATTCCTAATCACAATTGAGCAACAACTAGTCACAGTTGAGCAATCCCAAATCACATCTGGTATATGTCCTTTACTTTGCCCTGTTGCAGAAAGTCACCTTTGCCTCTTGGTAAACCACATCTGAGAAAAAGCAAGTCACCTCTAAGCATCAGCCAATTGCCTCTGGTTAATGTCTGTTTGTACTGTCCTGGTACAACAAATTGCCTTTGAGCTATCATAAATTACATATGAGCTATTGTCAATCTCCTATGAGCAATCCTGAGTCGCATCTGGTCATTTGCAGTCTACTATCTAGTTGTTGTCTTTTTCATCAATCCAAACATCCAATCCGAATCATAGCAATCAATCTGAAACCTGGTCAACTATTTTTTAGTAATCTCTTTATCCAAGATCATCATTGGCTTTGGTAAACCAATCCCTAAATCAATCAGTCAATCAATCAAACCTTGATCTTTTCAATCCAGCTGAAGCCAATTTCAATCAACCAAATCATCTTTCAATCCAATCTTGATCATCATGCCCGTAACCAGAAGTCAATACAAGCAAGCTATGGAGTCCAACCTTAAGGAATTTGAGTCTACTCCCCTCAAGTATGCCTCTCAATTTACAACAGGAATGAACCCTCATGAGTTTCTAGATGAAGGTTATACCCTTGGATAGTCCTCTTCAACTCTGGTACAACAATATCCTTTTGAGCCCACATACACTATGTTGGTGCCACCATCTCCATATGCCCCTGGTGAGTCATCATCCGATCATGAAGACCTTCAAGATTCTAAAGCCATGGAATATGCCAACAAAATTATAGCTGACAATCAAGAAAACATTCTTGTTAAATTGATCCAAGAAGGAGTCAAGCTACCTAGTGACTTTGATATGTCTTTAATCCATAAAGAGCAACCTACTAGTGTTGCTGCTGAAAACCTTGTGGCTGTTGTTACTATGTCCACCAAGCCTACTATACCTCCAACACCATCCGGGCCTAGCCAAAATACTCATGTACCTCAAACATCGGCTACACCCATGGGACCAAGTTAAACTAATGTCACTGCAACTATAGAGCCCTTAATCACCCCGACCAATGTGCTTAATGTTTCCAATTTTAATGTCCCTCCTTTTCATGTGTCAGCTCCTATTCCTTCGGCATCCATGAATGCTATTTCCATAGAAGTTACCCAAGCCATGCTGATTTCCAACCCTATTATGTCACATGATGGACCATCTTCCACCCAATCAACTCAAACATCCAATGCTGCATCCGGCCCTACCATAACTCTTATTGATCAACCTATAGCATCTAATCCAAATTCCAATATATCGTATGTTGATCAACTTATCTCTCTTGGACCACAAACCTCTAATGTTCAAATGTCATACATAACTCCACCTCCCATTTCTCAACCTCCATTGATCTCTACCCAAGCTATGTCCTATATCACCCCCTCGTATGGTTCACAAACACATACTGTTAATCCGTCACATGGATCATACATAACTCCACCTCCCATTTCTCAACCTCCGTTGATCTCTACCCAAGCTATGTCCTATATCACCCCCTCTTATGGCTCACAAACACATACTGTTAATCCATCACATGGATCATACATAAATCCACCTCTCGTTTCTTAACCTCCATTGATCTCTACCCAAACCATGTCCTATATCACCCCCTCGTATGGTTCACAAACCCATACTGTCAATCCATCTCCTGGATCATATGTATCTCTGCCAACCGATATCCAATCTCAAAATACTTTCAACTCAGGGTAGTACACTAGTATTCAAGTCCAAGGCACTCCACCCTATAATCCATTGCAGCAACAACAATCTAGTCAACATTTGATCCCGCCTCCTAATCATCAAAATCTTGTGCAACAACAACAAGTATTTTCATCTGAATAGCGTCAAGAAATTGATTAAATAATAAATGAGAAAATGGCAAACATGAACATGGGTCACAAAAAGAAATCATTCTCTTTTAAGGAGGTGTGTCCCTATCCTTTCGATAGATCACTACAAATGACACCCTTTCCCTCACATTTTGAAGTTCCACAATTTGAGAAATACAAGGGGAAGGGAGATCCTAACGACCATCTCTGAACATTCTATGTTGCTTTCCTAGACATTGCTTATGATGACACATATCTTTTGCGACTTTTACCTCGTAGCCTTGGGGGACAAGCAATGGAATGGTTCTCTCATTTGCCACTCGGTATCAATGCCTTCGAAGAATTGGCCAAAAAATTCCGATCACATTTCGCTTTAAACATAGAAAATGAGGTCACCATGAATGACTTAGTCAATAATAAACAAAGAAATGGAGAGACCTTTGCATCATTCATTCAAACATGGAGGAACATGGCAAGTAAACTCTCGTGGCATATGCTCGAAAAAGAAGTTGATATCTTTGTGTGCAGAACACCCATTCCGAGTTGGCCTTTCAATTACAAATGCATAGTGCTACATCATTTGACAATATCATCTCTAAGGGAACCAACATTGAAAAGGCTCTCATTTCAAAAGGCCTCATTAAAATCTTCAAGGACAACCCACAATCTTCAAATGATAAATCAAAATTTTGGAACAAGAATAAAAATGTTGTGAACAATGGTGTGGTCGATGCGAAAAATGTCCAAACCATGCAAGATCCTATTGGGTACAAGAAACATCAAGTGGTCAACCTTTCACCCCTCATGATCAAACCAAGACAAACCAAACACCTAAATGCAAGTTCACCCCCTTGGGAGAACCAATCAAAGTTGTCCTTAGGAAACTCGTGCAATTAGGAAACATCACCTTACCTGAAGCCAAGCAAAATGAATAACCCACGTATAAACCAAGCTGGTATAAGGATAACGAATATTGTGAGTATCATAGGGTCAAAAGACATAACACCTCTAGCTACATGAAGTTGAAACACATGATTCAAAATCTCATTGACCAAGGCCTTGTTAATGTCTCAGCACCACAGCCAACAAACAACTACAATCTTGATGCCTTTAAAAATCCCCTCCCTATGCATGAAAAAGCAAGTGCTTCCGACATGGGAAAGAATGTTAACTACACCTATGAGTCTACTATTGGATGTGTTGAACAATCATGAATCTCTACTATCACTATTTAGGGAAAAGCCCCTGATTGTGCTGTCACTACCTGTCGAAGTCGTGTCACTATTCAAGGAGCCCCACCACTTTCTGCTCATGGAACCCCACCTCTGGTCATTCAACCCAATTCTGAGTATAATGTCCTTGAACACCTTGGTAAAACACATGCTCACATATCCATACTTGAGTTATTGCGTATATCTCCCACACATAGAGCCATTTTAGATAAAGCCCTAAGGGAAGCATCCGTACCAAATGATATTAATACCACACAGTTCCAAGCTATGATGGCAAGCCTCTCATCCCCCCATCACTTAACCTTTTCTGATCAAGATCGCGTATCCACCGACCCATCCCATCATGATTCACTCCATTTAGAAGTTTTCATTGATAAACGTCGTATTAAGTAGATACTAGTAAATGGCAGAGATGGTCTTAACATTTGTTCTTTAAAGTTGATAAATCAATTAGGCTATTCTGAGGACTATATCGACAAAAGCAAAAGAATATCCATCAAGGCCTATGATGATGGAGAGTGGTATTTAGAAGGTATTATCACTCTGCCTATAAGAGTTGGCCTTGTTACCACTAATACAAAATGCCAAGTCCTAGATGTCAATCTACCTTACAATATTATCCTTGGTCGTCCTTGGATCCATTCTTTAAAAGCAGTCCCATCCACATACCATCAATGCCTAAAGTTTCCTTATGAAGGCATGGAAGTCACCATCCCCGTAGATCCTAAGCCCTTTGAATATTGTCATGCATTCCAAGCTTCTTATCAAAATCCTAATCATGTCCCTATCAATGTTGAAGCCTACCCATCCACTTCATATGTTGATCTAGATGATCTCAACAAGCCTTCCACCAGAAAATCCTTCTCCAATGTTGAGTTTAAGTATGAAGAAAAAGGACTTGGTGAATATAGCCTCAAAGAATCTTATTGTGTCGGTCCCATGCCCTTGTCACCCAAATCATATGGTAAACTTGTCATTTCCAAAGCCTCTTCCTCCAAAGCAATTGTCACCATGTCTCCAACAGTATTTGTGCAATCTCTCTGAGGCACCCGAGGATGGAGGATCTAACCTTCCTGTAACTTCTGCATATTAAGAAAGATCACCTCTATTGATCAAGAAATCTCAGGAAATCAACCTGGGCACAACAGAAACTCCTAAAATCACATTCATAGCAGCTTCTCTATCAGAGATAGAAAAGACCAGCTTTATTGAATTCTTCACAAAAAGATCTATCAACTTTGCATGGACCTACACAGATATGCCAAGTCTAGACCCTTCCTTGGTAGTGCATCATTTGGCTATCTCTCCAAGTGCCAAACCAGTTCAATAGACGCTGATAAAAATGCATCCACAAATAGTATTGTTAGTCAAAGCAGAGATCCAAAAACTTTTGGATGCTAAGTTTAGAAAACCAATTGATTATCCTAAGTGGGTATGTAATCTGGTGCTCATTACTAAACCTAATGGTAGAATTCATTGCTGTAATGATCTCAAAGACCTCAACAAAGCATGTCCTAAAGATGATTTCCCTTTGCCAAGCATTGACACAATTATAGACCTCACTACATGACATGAGATGCTTTGATTAATGGACAGATTCTCTGGATACAATCATATTAAGATCGTAGAGGAAGACCAGCACAAGACATCATTTATCTGCCCATGGGGGACATACTGCTGGGTTGTTATGCCTTTTGGACTTAAGAATGCTAGAGCAACTTATCAACGAGCAATGACTATAATTTTTCATGATCTTTTTCACACAATAATGAAAGACTATGTCGACGATATCTTGGGCAAGTCCAAAACAAGAGAAGAGCACCTCCAAGTTTTAGAGCAAATCTTTGATAGGCTTGAGAAATACAAAGTCAGATTGAATAAAAAAAAGTGTGTCTTCGGCGTAATCTCCGGGAAGCTGCTAGGCTACATAGTCTCAAGAAGAGGTATCGAGGTGGATCTTGATAAAGTAAAAGCAATAATCAACATGCCTCCTCCATCTAATTTGAAACAACTGCGTGGTCTCCAAGGTTGGCTACAATCCATTTGAAGATTCATAGCTCAACTAGCAGACAAGTGCCATCCTTTCCAACATTTTCTTAGGAAGGGAGAAACATTTAAGTGGGATGACAAATGTCAATAGGCCTTTGATCAAATAAAAGAATATCTTGCAACACCTCCTGTACTTGTACCTCCTATTCCAGATTGACCTTTGCTTCTATATACTTCATCAACAATAGTTGCACTTGGTGCCCTTCTAGCTCAACATGATGATGCTAGAAAAGAACAAGCCATTTATTATATCATCAGAACACTTGTAGGATATGAGCTCAATTACACAACAATGGAAAAAGCATGCTTGGCAGTGGTGTTTGCTTCCCAAAAGTTGTGACACTACATGTTGAATCAGGCAACAAAGCTCATTTCTAGGTTTGATCCATTGAAATATCTCCTTGATAAAGCAGTTCTCACTAGGAGGGTAGAAAAGTGGGTAATGATCCTGAGTGAATTTGATATTGAGTATGTAGACCACAAAGCTATAAAAGGACAAGTCATCACATATCAATTTGCTGAATCTCCAATGACAAACATTCATCCTTTGGATCTTGAGCTTCTTGATGAAGAACTTTTCAATGTGTCTCCTTCAGAGTCCTAGCAATTGTACTTTGATGCTCCTACACACAACATGGATCCGGAGCCAACATTCTATTCATCACCCGCTAGGGTGATTGCATTCCAAAATTGTACCGCATTGCCTTTCCTTGTATGAACAACATAGCAGAATATGAGGCTTTGATCACTGGGTTGCGCATGGCTATCCAATGGGACATTAGAGAGTTACAAGTATTTGGAGACTTGCTGTTGGTAATCAAACAAGTTCAAGATGAATATCAGACTAAGGATGAAAAGCTTCTTCCATACAAGCTAATGGTGGATGACTTTAAGAAATTTTCTCTCAATCACATTCGAGCAAGTTACAAGAGTCAACAACAAAGCTGCCGACACCATGGCAACCATCAGTTCTCTCCTAGACATGCCTGCTAATGCACAAAGGTGTGAATTCCTAGTGGAACAACTTTTAATCCCAGCCTTTGAAGTCCCTCAATCAGAACTTATCTCTAATATTCATGTTCCCTCATCCCTTTGGTATGAAGACATCTATGAGTACCTTGTCAATGGCACTCTCCCTTTCAAATTCTCCAACTCCCAATGCAAAACCTTCATCCACCGGGCCTCTTGATACACTATCCTTGGTAAAACCCTTTACCAAAAGAGTCTCGATGGTATCTTACTTAGGTGTCTCGACTCGAAAGAGTCCAAAATGGCTTTACGAGAGGTACACGAAGGTGTCTATGGATTACATTCCGCTGACCCTAGTCTTGTTAAAAAACTTCTTAGAGCTGGTTATTATTGGCCTACTATGGAGCAGGATGCACAACAATTGTCATAAATATGTGTGTAGTCAGATACATGGAGACTTGATACATGCCCCATTGCATAAACTACAACCGCTTATAGCTCCTTGGCCATTTTCACAATGGGGACTCAACCTCATAGGAAAAATCCATCCACCTTCTTCAAATGGCCACAATTTCATAATCACCGCTACAGAGTACTTTTGCTAAATGGGTGGAAGCAATACCAATGACATACATCAAAGGAAAGCAAATCTCTAATTTCATGTTGCATTATATCATTTGCCGATATGGTATCCCTCAGACCATTGTAACTGATAATGGGCGTCCATTCAAAAATTAGGAATTCCGTGAGTTGTGTCAAAAGTTTCATATCTAACATAGATTATCCATGCCCTATTATCCACAGAGTAACAACCAAGCCGAGGCCTCAAATAAGACCATCATCAAAATACTTAAGAAAACGGTCAATGAAGCTAGTCGTGATTGACATCTTCAAGTGAATCCTGCCTTATGGGCTTACCGCATAAGTATCTGAACCCCCACTAGTACAACTCCATATGCCTTAGTCTATGGTATTGATGCCATCCTTCTTATTGAGGTTGAAATCCCTTCATTGCATGTATCACTCCAGCATATCATATCTGATGAAGAGTACAGAGCATCTAGACTAAATGAATTGGAACTATTGGATGAAAAGCGAATCATAGCTCTCAATCATTTGCAAATTTACCAAAATCACCTTCGCCACAGCTATAATAAAAAGATCAAGGAAAGAAGGTTTCAAGTGGGTGACCTTGTATTGAATGAAAATCAGAGGAATCAACAAAGTAGAGAAAAGCAAGGCAAGTTCAAACCCAATTGGCTTGGCCCCTTTGTGGTCACATATGTCTATGGTTCTAGAGCTTATACTTTGGCTACTCCTGATGGTGTCTCCTTAGATGAACCAATCAATGTTGTTCATCTCAAGAAATTCTATCCATGAGCCTATCCAAACAACATTCTCTTAAAGTCCTAAAATAATCCCTAAAAGCATATAAAGTCCTGAAAAAATCCCTAAAAAGCATATAAAGTCCTGAAAAAATCCCTAAAAAGCATACAAAGTCCTAAAAAATCCCTAAAAGGCATATTTAAGTCCTGAAAAAATCCCTAAAAAGCATATAAAGTCCTGAAAAAATCCCTAAAAAGCATATATAGTCCTAAAAAATCTAAAAAAAAAAATTGTCCAACGGTGAAAACCTAGCAAACAGGTGCTTGGATAAATACCATAGTGAAAACCTGGCAAATAGGCACTGTGTAAAAGGCCAGCTCTTTCCATCTATCTAGTCTTTGTTTGGTATATGTCGTTATCTTTCCCACTTTTTCCATAAACCATTCATCCATCCATCCATAATCAGCCCACTTGTGTCATAGCTTGGAAATTGTCGAAGTTGACATATCACTTGTGTATATCACCTAGCTTCAACTCAGTCATTCCTAGCCATGGTACTCCATAATAAACTTTCCATTTTGTCTATTCATAATAAATTCTTCCCACACTAGGGGCACTTGCTTGCGCTTCACCTAGAGGGTTGATAAACTTTGGCATCATTGTTTGAACATTCTGCCAATAAGTCTTCATCATCCCATAATGCTTCAATCATCATCTTATCAATAATCAATCATCTCCATCTTTCATCATCCCAAATTAGAACTACATATCATTTCTATCGTTGAAAGCCTGATCTTGTGGATACAGGGTATGTAGGCAATCTGGCATATGAAGGAAATATCTAGATTCAGGCATAGACAATATCCCCCCTCTTTCTCTTTCATCTTTCATCCTTCTAATCATTTGTTCTCTTCTCACTTATCATCTTTTCTTCTCCCTTCATCTATCTCCCGCATCATCAATAAAACTAGAACTACATATCGTCATGTCTCATCATCATCGTAAGGTGCTTTGATCCCATGGAAATAGGGTATGTAGGCAGTCTGGAATATGAAGGAAGTATCCAGTACTCAAGAACCTGCAACTTCTTCCTTCCATCCCCCTCCATATCTCTCATCTTCTGTCTTCTTCTCTTTGACTAACTCAAGCAGAAAGAAAACTATGCAAGTCGCGATAGCTCAAGCACTAATCAAAATCAAGGATTAGCCAAAGGCATTTGTCCGTGTGTCTTAAGTCAACATCTGCTATATCAACGTAATCATCTTAGCCTTCAAGAGGATATATCTTTCCTCACAACAAGGCCCTATCCTAATCTATCCATCCAAGAGCACCTAATTTGGCAAGGTCTTTTGTTTTTCTTTTGATTTATCTTTTGTCCCTTCTAATACCTAATCAAGACCACCTTGATCTATCATATCGTGGTATGTTACGATGAAGTTTAGACTAGGGCATGGTCATTTTCTTTCCTATGTCATGTTTGTGGAATGATCTTATTCTCCTACTAGGCCTAATGGTATCTTATACGTGTTGGGATTAGCATCTTGCATATCAATACCTTTTGCATCTAAGAAGCTAAACAATCTCTTATGCATTAAGACTATTCTATGCTAAGACTATTTCTCATACATATAACCAGCAAGGTTCATTATGTCTGGTAAAGGTAGGTTCAAACCTTTGCTTGCAGAGTTAAAGTCTATCCTGTATTGGGTACTCGACACCAAGGTCTTCTATACCTTGGTGCATAATATCCATATGCTATATCAAAAATAAGGATTATAAGCCTCAAATTTTCATGCAACTACTAAAGTTGTCATCATCATCATCGATCTTCTTCATCTTCTTTATCATCTTCTTTATCATCGTCCTTGATCTTCATCACCTTCATCTCCTTCATCATTCTTCTTCTTCTTCTTCCTGTGACACAAATATGTTAGACATAATCAACATCATCACTAGCATATAATTAGTTCATCATAAACCATCTTTCCATAGCATAAAGCATATCATACGTACATCTATATAGCATATCATAGTGCATCCATAAAACATGTCATCATTATAAGCATTGCATAAACCATCTCATCTTACACGTGGAAACCCGGTTAAGGGAAAAACCACGGTGGGGGTTAACCCACAAAGATTTGTACCTGTTAAAAGTACTTTAGAAAAATAGAAGGCACATGCCTTCGGGCGCACTGCCCAGAGCTCACTGCTCAAAAGAGGAGGCTCACTACCTACAAAATTAATTTAGAACATAATGAATTAACTTAAAAATAACATCTACTTCATGCCAGGTTCAGTTTCAATGAATGCTCAAAGACTTCTACTTTGCCCCAGATTCTTCTTTACTAACTTCACACTCTATACTGCTCTCACTCCTTTTCTTCTCTACTTTGCTTCTAATCCTTTATTCAAATTTAATCTATTTTACACAAGGATGATGTTTGACAACTCTTCAACAAGTATTTATACAATTCATCCATCTTGGAATGATCAACAAGGTCAGCCAAACTTAACATGGATCTTTACACTATCGACCAATCATAGCTGAGACTTGAATCTTCCTTTATTAACACGCCATGCTTCATAAAATGATCTTTAGATAATCTACAACACGCTAAGAACATCCAGTCGGCCAAGACTGGGAAGAACAACAACAACCAAGAGGAAATCTTCAATCATGAGCTCCTTTGTCAATGTGGACCACCAACACAACAGCACATGATCCAGAGACCACCACAAGCACAATTAAGTCAACAGGAACAACCACACCACTTCGCATCACCAAAATCACTCGCATCTTCACATTGAATCCTCAAGAACACACACTGCCATGATTTTTATACTAGAAAGATTGCTTCCAGATCTCCAAACCACGAGCCACTCGAGTTGAGGGAACACACCAACATCTCAGACAAGCCTCTAGATCCGCAGATCACAATATTCTCAACCAGACCAATCCGGACCAAATTCTTGCCACTCTATCATCACAGAACAACTACAGAAACCTGTTCTAATCATAGGGACATAACTTCGCCAAATCTTCATGCGGACCTCTCAAATCTTAATTGGAGAAACAATAGACAACCCTATACAAACCCTTTAATCTGCAAACTCTGATATTCACCTTACTCAAAATACTGATCATTCCTCTGCACTATTTTCACTATTTCTGACAGAAGGATATGTTGACATCAATGACAACACATTAGGCACATATTTGTAACAATCTCCCCCTTTGTCATTGATGGCAACATATGATTTGAAAAACTGATTTAACCATCAAGACAAGAACTTCTCCCCCTTTCTCTTGTCACACCTGCAATCACTTTCTTCACTACTCCCCCTTTTACCAATAACTACTTACTTCCAAGTTTTTCACATGACTTCTCTCCCCCTTTGACATTAATGGCAAAGGGCGCATATTTGTAATCATCTCTTCCCCCTTTTTTTATTTCAGACTGATCTCCAATGTTTACATACTGATTACTCCCTAGAGTAGTATTCTCTCAACATCAATCCGGATCTCAAGATATGACTAAGAATTCCACTGGACTGATGCACCTTAGTGCATCTTAGTTCTAATTTGGAGGGGTAATAACCCCTAACTTCTCTCTGAGATATTCAAAGGTATCCTTGGGAAGAGGCTTAGTGAAGATATCTACAATCTGATCTTTGGATGACACAAACTCCAACTTGACTTCATTCTCATTTACCTTCTCTCTTAAGAAATGAAATTTGATAGATATATGCTCTATCTTTGAATGCAACACTAGATTCTTTGAGATACTTATTGCACTAGAATTATCACAAAAGATTGTGACTAGCTCCTCAAACACAACTCTGATGTCCTTCAACATTTGCTCCATCCACAGAACCTGAGTACAATTATTTGTTGCTACTGTATATTCTGCTTCTACAGTAGACACAGATATTGCCTCTTACTTTTTACTCATCCAAGAGACCAATCTCTTTCCCAAGAAAAAGGCACCACCACTAGTACTTTTTCTGTCATCTACATCTCCTGCCCAATCAACATATGTGTATGCATGAAGAGTAAAATCATTATCTTTTGGATACCACAATCCATAATCAATTATCCCCTTGAGATATCTAAAAATTCTTTTGACTGCCACAATGTGGGATTATTTTGGATCATATTGAAATCTAGCAACAAGTCCAATGGTGTTCATGATGTTAGGTCTGGTTTGGGTCAGATAGAGCAATCCTCCAAGCATTGATCTATATCTTTTCTGATTTGCCTTGGGTGAATCATCATCTTTACTTAACTTCCATCCTGTTACCATAGGTGTACCTACTAGCTTTGAATCTTCCATTCCAAACTTCTTCAGTAATTCTTTCACATACTTGGATTGAGATATAAAGATACCTTTGTCTGACTGAACAATTTACAAACCTAGGAAGAAATTCATCTCTCCAAACATAGACATTTCAAATTCACTTTTCATTTGGTCAGCAAATGTTTTGCACATACATTCATTTCCACCAAAAATGATATCATCAATAAAGACTTCAACAATTAGGATGTCCTCATGATTAATCTTGAAGTAAAGATTACTATCAGTAGTATCTTTGCTAAAACCTATCTTAAGCAAATATTTATCCAATCTTGCATACCAGGCTCTTGGAGCTTGCTTGAGTCCATACAATGCTTTTCTCAGTCTACAAATCATGTCACCCTAATCAGAGAACTAAAATCCTTCTGGTTGCTCAATGTAGACTTCTTCCTCCAAATCTCCATTCAGGAATGTTGATTTGACATCCATCTAATACACTTTACAATCTTTGAAAGCAACAAATGCAAGAAACAATCTAACTGCCTCTATTCTTGCCACCAGAGCAAAAGTTTCTTCAAAATCAATTCCTTCTACTTGAGAATAGCCTTTGCATACCAACCTTGCTTTGTTTCTTACAACTTCACCATCTTCATTTAGTTTATTTCGGAAGACCCATTTGGTTCCAATTATAATTTTGTCCTATGGCCTAGGAACAAGATCCCAAGTGTGCTTCTTTTCAATTTGCATTAATTCTTGTTCCATTGCTTTTACCCAATTTTCATCAGTGCAGTCTTCACCAACTTATTTAGGTTCAATCCTTGAAATCAAACAAATCTCTTCTTGATCTTCAGCAACTATTCTCCTAGTTCGAACACCTTTATTTCTATCCCCTATGATTTGATCTTCAGGATGATTCATTCTTACATACCTAGGGGTTTTGAGAATTGCTTGAGCTTCTGTTTCTTGAGCTTGTTCCTCAACATCTGTATTAATTCCTTGAGTCTCTGGAGTTTTCAGATCAGTCTGCATCAGAGTTTGAACTAACCTTCCTTGATTTTGACTCTCAGTTTGATCATCTGAATCATATCCACAGAACCTGGAATGTCCTTCCTTGCTCTCATCAACTCTAACATTAGCACTTTCAACAATTTGTTTCAACCTCTTGTTAAAGCACTGGTAAGCCTTACTTTGAGTAGAGTATCCCAAAAATATTCCCTCATCACTTCTTGTATCAAATTTGCCTAAATCCTCATCTCTTTTGATATATCATTTATCACCAAAAACTCTGAAATATCTCATAGTAGGAGGATGACCAAACCAAGTTCATAAGGGGTCTTACCAGAAGTGCCTTTGATTTGCACCCAGTTAAGAGTGTAGACAGTAGTACTTACAGCTTCTCTCCAATAAGCTTAAGGAACATTTATTTCCATCATCATGGTCCTGGCAGCTTCTTGAATGGTCCAGTTCTTTCTTTCCACAACTCCATTTTGTTGGGGAGTCCTAAGAGTAGATAGTTATCTTTTTATGCCATGATTTTCACAGAAAGCATCAAACTCATGGGAAGTAAATTCTCCACCTTTGTCAGATCTCAGACATTTCAATTTTTCACCAATTTAATTTTCCACCATCACTTTGAACACCTTGAATTTTTCAAGAGCTTCTAATTTTTCTTTTAAGAAGGTTACCCACATCATCCTAGAGTAGTCATCTATCAGTAACATGAAATATCTATCTCCTTGCACACTCCTAATTCTAGCAAGACCACAGAGATCGGTATGTACCAGTTCCAATCATCCATTTGAGACTTGTTCCTTACTTTTGAATGAAATCTTAGTCTATTTCCCCAATTGACATTCTCTACACATGCTATTAGGTTTCACAAGTTTTGGAAGATCTCTCACAGCCTGAGTGGTACTTATTTTGACAATATTATCAAAATTCACATGACACATCCTCCTATGCCATAACCAACTTTGATCTATTTGAGCAATCAAATAGGTTTTGCCAGAGCTGCTTAAATGAAAAATGTTACCTCTAGTTTGAGTATTGGATGCAATTTCAGTTTTGGAACTTTTCAAGATTCTGTACTTTCCATCTTTGAATCGAAGATCATAACCTTTATCAACCAACTGTCCAATACTGAGAAGATTATGTTTCAGTCCTTCCACATACAAAACATCATTTGTGCTATTCTTACCATCAAAGGAGATGGATCCTCTGCCACGGATTCTACCAGCTGAGTTATCTCCAAATTTCACAAGCCCACCTTCATAATTTTCAAAATTCTCAAACTTACTCTTCTCTCCAGTCATATGATGAGAACATCCACTATCAACCACCCATTCATCTTTCTCAACAACCTAAGCAGCCAAGGTACTTTCCATATTTGCATAGCTAGTAGATTTAGTAGACACTGGATCTTCTTCTTTAATGGCAATGAACACCCAATCATTTTTAGGGGAACCTCCATGATCAGATTCATTATCTGTGACTCCTTCTTCACCAGTTTCTTGGACATAGTAACATTTGTTCTAATTTCAATATCTATTAGGGTTTGGTTTTGAAAAACTCTCTAGACATCTTGAGGCAAAATGACCAATCTTATTACAAGCAAAACATTTGAGTGGCAATTTTCCTTCATACTTACCAAATCCTTTTGGTAATCTTTTGGCGAGAAGAGCTTCAAGATCAACAGTTTCAAGTTCAATATCTTCAAGATCCTTCCTTGTCTTCACTAATCTGTTTGATCTTGTAGAAGAGCTTTCACCCAGATCATATCTTTGTTTTCCATATACACTGGCCTTAAATGCAGATTCAGATTTGGGAAGAGAATCACCAAACTCACTTAATTCAAAAGATGAAATTTTGCCAACCAAATGATCTCTTGTAACATCTGAGATAGTCCTGATCTCCTCAATAGCAGCAACCTTATGTTTGTATGAATCAGGTAAAGATCTGAGTACTTTTGATACAATCTCTAATTCTTCCAATGTTCCACCAGCACATCTGATACCACACACAAGTTCATTTATCTTTTGCATGTAGATTGTGATGTTTTCATCTTCGCTCATCCTCATAGTTTCAAATTTTCCACTCAGACTTTACAGTTTGGCACATTTGACATATTGATCACCTTCATACAGATATTCCAACTTTCTCCAGATTTCATAAGCAGTTTTTAGACCAAAGATATTTGTCATTTCAGAATCAATCAGGGCACTCAACAAGGCTTCTTTAGCTCGAAGGTTATTTTTAGCATCTTTGACATGATTTGGAGTTGAAGGACCTTTCTCCGGAGGTTTATAGTCAACATTGGTTATTGCCCAATAGGCATCACCCATACATTGTAAATGGCACTCCATGCGATTCCTCCAAACAAAATAATTTGTTCCATCAAATCTTGGACTATCCTTCTTGTAGGTCGACATCCTGGATCTCCTCAAGCGGTCAGGCTTTTATAAGAGGATCTGGCTCTGATACCAATTGTTGGAATTAGACTAGACAACTGAGAGGGGGGGTGAATCAGTTGTCACACAATTTGAACTTTTTCTTCTTTTAACCTTCTTTATTATCTTACTACCAGATTAGTGATGTAAACATTAAAGCATAGATCAACAACATACGAGCAGAAACATAATAAACACACTTGACACCAAGATTTTGACATGGAAACCTAGTTAAGGGAAAAACCATGGTGGGGGCTAACCCACAAAGATTTGTACCCTATTAAAAGTACTTTAGAAAAATAGAAGGCACATGCCTTCGGGCGCACTGCCCAGAGCTCACTGCTCAAAAGAGGAGGCTCACTACCTACAAAATTAATTTAGAACAAATGGAATTAACTGAAAAATAGCATCTACTTCATGCCTGGTTCAGTTTCAATGAATGATCAAAGACTTCTACTTTGCCCCAGATTCTTCTTTACTAACTTCACACTCTATACTGCTCTCACTCCTTTTCTTCTCTACTCTGCTTCTGATCCTTTATTCGGATTTAATCTGTTTTGTGCAAGGATGATGTTTGACAACTCTTCAACAAGTATTTATACATTTCATCCATCTTGGAATGATCAACAAGGTCAACCAAACTTAACATGGATCTTTACACTATTAACCAATCATAGCTGAGACTTGAATCTTCCTTTATTAACATGCCATGCTTCATAAAATGATCTTTAGATCATCTACAACACGCTAAGAACATCCGGTCGGCCAAGACTGGGAAGAACATCAACAACCAAGAGGAAATCTTCAATCACAAGCTCCTTTGTCAATGCAGACCACCAACACAATAGCCACACGATCCAACGACCACCACAAGCACAATTAAGTCAACAGGAACAACCACACAACTTCGCATCACCAAAATCACTCGCATCTTCACACTGGATCCTCAAGAACACACACTACCATGACTGTTATACTAGAAAGATTACTTCCGGATCTCCAAACCATGAGCCACTCAAGTTGAGGGAACACACCAACATCTCAGACAAGCTTCTAGATCTGCAGATCACAATATTCTCATACTAGACCAATCTGAACCAACTTCTTGCCACTCTGTCATCACAGAACAACTGTAGAAACCTGTTCTACTCAGAGGGACATAACTTCACCAAATCTTCATGTGGACTTCTCAAATCTCAATTGGAGCAACAATAGACAACCCTATAGAAACCCTTTAATCCGTAAACTCTGATCTTCACCTTATTAGAAATATTGATCATTCCTTTGCACTGTCTTCACTGTTTTTGATAGAAGGATATGTTGACATCAATGAAAACACATCAGACACATATTTGCAACAAATATAACCATCTGTAATACTTTGCCTCTGCCTAGGTTGTCCCTAGGTCCCCCTACACCCGTGTGAGCTCTTAGGCCAAGTATATGCCTGTCTGGTCTATCCCCAAAGTAGCTATGGCTACGTCTCTCTCTACTGTGACCCTCTGTGCTCTCTGAAGAGCTACATCTCTCTCACCTATCAACCTAGAAATAGTTCCATCATCTAGTACAACCTGAGCCTGTGCCTGCGCAACCTGTGTTTGTAGGACCTGCACTTGTCCCTGCAGTGTCTGAACTTGTGCTTGTAGATGGGCAACCTATCCTTGATATGCCTAGGACTACCCCTGTACCTGCCTCATCGCAACAATTGCGTGATGTATGTCTACCTCAGTCCTCCTCAGGTAGGCCTGGCATCATAATCTCCTATCAACCTCCCTCTGAAGTCTCTCTCTGAGCTGCCTAACTGTAGCATCCCCGTCTCCTCTTGCCTATTGTGGTGGTGGTGGCATCGTCACATATCGAGGAACCTACCCCTGACCCTGCCAATGCCCAACTGCTATCCCTGCCAGTGCCGCTACAACAAAGGGAGCTGCTATAACCTATACTCTTGGCTCTCTCCTCTATACTCTGGCACCTCCCCTCTGAGGTATGTGAATAGCTATCTTGCCAACCTCTCCTGGTACAGATAGACGAGTAGGCCGCTCTATAACCCAGTAGGCATCATAATCTGGTAACATGCCTGGATGTGTCGGCCCCTGATCCCAGCCCAAAACCATAGGTTGTAGTCCCTCAACCTCTACTAAGGCAACCTCAACAACCATCTCAGGGCCCCAATCTCTGACCTCCTAGCGAATGCAACCAAAAATGGCATCACCAACTGGTACCCCCTGTGCTACACTAAACTGTCACAGCACCCTCTCAGGCAAATATCACTCAATAATATAAATGCCTCGACCAAACAAGTACTGTACCTACCATGCATATGAAATCTCCTCTATATCCTCATCCCAGGCCTCACATCCCAACCATGGACACCATGTAAAAGTATCCAGCTCATCTAACGTATCTTGCCAATACACCAGATGCCTCAACTGCTTGTATCTCAGGGCACCTCCATAAATGTGTGCATAGGGCTGCCTTGATAACCTCTGTCTCAATCCAACTAGCCTCATAACCATAATATGGTTGAATTCCCATACATATAACACTATAACACCCGCAGACATGCTTGAGGCAAATAGATATGCGCAATCATTCAAGTACTGGTATAGCTACCCCAAGACGCAAGGAGCCCATGCATATCTAGTACCATACATAAACATGCTCTCCATAACCATACCCCACCCAGTAGGGAAGCCCCAAGCCCGTCTGCCTGGAACCAAGAATCTGATCACCACTACAACCACTCTCTGTAGGCGGTCGCATAGCTCTCACATCCATGCCATCATGTGCCATCAAGATCTCATGATCCTCCTCTCCAATATCTGGGGTGCCAAATAATCTCCTAAAAGCATCAGGCCCATGATCTGGATCATAATCAACCCAATCTCCATGAATCTAGATCCGGAGGATCCGGTATACGTCCTCTAAGGCCACTGTTGCCTCGCCTGTCGGAAGAAAGAACAAACTATGCTTGTTGTGCCATCTCTCCACCAATGATGCCATCACTGTTGTGTGTGCACGGAGAGGCTCTACATGTACTACATGCTTGAACTCGATAATCTCTAGAAACAACAACTCATTAGCATCTAACTGCTGAACTAGCTGCGAGTCTAAGGGGTGAGGCTCTCGCGATAGTAATGGAAGCAACACCTCCTACATAAATCAACCAATTCCTCATCAATAAGTTTCCCCTACCAAAATCCTATCATCTGACCTAATTTGACCATAGGCGACTTGTTTAACCAACTGCGAGTTTCCCCTTTTCCATATGTGCCTTAAACTACCAAGTGCGACGCACTGTCGCCCATATGCGACCTAAAAAACCAAAGGCGATTTGTTTTTTACCATATGTGCATGGTAAAACCAAACGTGACTTGCTGCTTTTCATCTGCGATATGAAATGCCAAAGGCACACAGACCCTAGACCTAGCCCTAACCTAGCAACCAAAAGTGCATGTAATTGCCAAAGGTGACTAGCCCGTGCCCAATTGCGATGAGAAAAACCAAATGCGAGCTAAAATTGACCAAATGCGCTTGCAGAGCGCTGATGCGCATTTGGTCACGTGAGGGAATTAATTACATTTTTGGACCAAAATTGAATGCAAATGGAAAATTTTTTGATACTTACTGATGCACCTGCGCTTGCAGGTCACCCGAAGGTCCTCACCCTCTCACCACGGTGTCGCTCGTGCAAAATTGACATCCTCAAAGCTTTGGAAACTCCTCAAAAGCAAAAAACACAAATCAATAATTCAAAGAGAAAATGGCACAAATGATTTCAATTTGCACTATGGACTATTATTTATAGGCCTGAACCCCTAGGGTTTTTCTTGTCCTTCTGCACCATTTCCTTCTGTCTCTTGTCCTATTTTTTTCTTGTCGTGAGTCAACCCAGTCTCTCCCCTGGTCCGCCTGGTCTGCCTCTCGAGGGGGCATCATCTGCCAATTGCACTGGGGCAACGCCTATTTATCCAATGCATCGCGTCTTCTTTGAAACAACGCCCTACCAGACATTGTCTCAGAGGGCCAAAATGTAGACACCCAAAATTGACCCACTTCGTTATTTATGCATTAAACTCATATTGCATTGCAAACGCTATTTATGTCTAACATATTTATTTGTTTTTCTTCTTAATTGATTAAATAAATTTTATTTATTTAATTAATCTCCTTTACCATTTCTCTTCTTGTCTATGGTTAAATAATTTTTAATTATTTAATCATTTCATTATTCTTCTATTAATTAAATAAATTATCTTTATTTAATTAATTATCTTATTTCCTCTATTTTCCTATCTTTGATTAAATAATTTTAATTATTTAATCCCTCCCACTTTCTCTCCATTAAATAAACAAAATAAAAATATTTTATTTATTCCCTCCACTTGCACATGAATTAAATAAATTTTATTTATTTACTTTATCTTTTTCCTCCACTCCTCCACTTCCTCCTATAAACATGCAAGCTTGCTTTTTCATCCCTAAAAAATAGGAAACCTCCAATGAGTGGGAAAAATTCAAAAAGAAGTCAAAAATCAATGCATAACTCCTTAATTCTCAAAATAGTTAAAAGAAAACTATTTTGAGGAGAGAATCTTATCCTCTTCAAATCCCACTAAAGCATTTTTCAAAAAATAGCCTTTTTGAGGGGACACATGGCACATGCACATTCATTCTCTCTTCTCGTTCATCCTCAACCATTGATCTTTCTTTTCATCTTCCACCGTTGATCTTATTTCTTATAATCTATAAATACTTGCTTCTTTTCTCATTCCCTCATCCTCAATCATATTGCGTTGAAATTATCTTTGTTTGTAGAGCATCTTGAGCATCCATGGCAGCCTCTTTGAGTGCAGTTGTGTTATTTGAGGATCAATCCACATATCAACCAAGAAATCAAATAAACTAGGTGGCATTGTTCTATTTTGCATTGCATTTTTGTTTTGTTTTCTTGCATTTAGATTAGATTTCTTAAAGGTAGTGTAGGGTTGTTGTTTAATCTAGTTTCGAACAATGGAATTTTCCTACGTGCACATTCTTGGATCAATTTGACAAGAATGTTTTCTTGATTGGCAGCTATAATTTTGTTGGCATGTTCCATGGCTTTAGGATCTTGAAGGTCTTCATGATCGGATGATGACTTACTAGGGACATACGGAGATGGTGGCACCAACACAGTGTATGTGGGCTCAAAAGGATATTGTTGTACCGGAGTTGAAGAGGACTGACCAAGGGTATAACCTTCATCTAGAAACTCATGAGGGTTCATTCATGTTATAAATTGAGAGGTATCCTTGAGGGGAGTGGACTCAAATTCCTTAAGGTTGAACTCCACAGCTTGCTTGTATTGACTTCTGGTTATGGGCATGATGATCAAGATTGGATTGAAAGATGATTTGGTTGATTGAAATTGGCTTCAGCTGGATTGAAAAGATCAGGGTTTGATTGATTGATTGATTGATTTAGGGATTGGTTTACCAAAGACAAATGATGATCTTGGATAAAGAGACTGCTGAAAAATAGTTGACCAGGTTTCAGATTGATTTCTATGATTCAGATTGGATGTTTGGATTGATGAAAAAGACAACAACTGGATAGCAGACTGCAAATGACCAGGTGCGACTCAGGATTGCTTATAAGTGATTGACAATAGCTCATATGCGATTTATGATAGCTCAAAGGTGATTTTCTGTAGCAAAATAGTATAAATAAAAATTAACCAGAGGCGATTAGTTTGTGCTCAGAGGTGACTTATTTTTGCTCAGATGTGGTTTACCAGGATGCAAAGGTGACTTTCTGCAACATGATAGAGTAAAGGACATTAACCAAATGCGATTTGGGATTGTTCAACTGCAACTAGCTATTACTCAACCGTGATTAGGAATTTCTCAAAGGCAACTTTCTGTGATAAGACAGGATAGCAAGACATTAACCAGAGGTGATTCAGAATTGTTCAAAGGTGATGCACTATTTTTCAATTGCGACTGGGCATTATTCAGAGGTGAGTTTCTGTGACATAGATTATGTCTTCGACATTGTTTTTGGATTTTTTGACAAGAGAAGCAAAATAGCAGACACTCACACTCAAACCATTCTCAAACATTTACAAACCTAGGTTGGCCAGGACTATATCTGCTGGGTTCCCACTTGAATTTCTCCAGCCACACTTATTCAAAGAGGATAGCTCCAGAAACTTGGTGGCACAGGCTCCCCCTTATAGCGCACTCACTTCTCAGGCACACCATTTCCAAGTCCTTAAGGTGCGTAGACCTTAAGATACTTTCCTACCTCTAATTAAGAACTGCAAGTATGTGGGACGGCTATCAGAGGCCTAATCAGCTGTCCTCTTGTACCAACAAATAGAGGGTTTTTGGTTTCTAAACACGTTGGCTTCTAGTAAGGACATCCGTTCAGGTGGCTATACATGTGGTGATTCACTTTGGTTAGGAGGCTTCCCAGCCTATTGGGAATTAAGGTGTCTCAACCTTTGCAAATTTCTAATGTTGTATTTATTTATCCCATGTTGAGTTGGCATTGTCGGCACCTTGTGTACATGCAGCAGGATAAATTTTGGTGACTTTGGCAGTATCAGTTTCCCCCTTGAATAATTGATGGGGGTTTGCGGGAAACGCCCCAAGACGGGGTCTAGGGGTAGAGCCCCTGGCACGCTCCTTGTCGCAGTACAGGGCGGGGTTGAGTGGCAGCGCCCCCATGGGGGCTCGGGGGCAACGCCCCTGAAACCTCAACTGACTTTTATTTAATGACAAGTGTCAGTGAGTATCTTTGCACGAGAGAAAGACATCTTTGGGCGGTCAAGGGAGGTTATGACAAGTTGTAAGAGGAATAAGATATTTTTAGTCAGTGTATGACAGATTCTCTTACAACTATAAGTGTTATCAGTTATGACAGATTCTATGACAGTTGTAAGGTACGTAAGAGCATCTGTCATAGCCTATCTTGGGACAAGGCACCCACATTGGGATGCAATGTTGGACAAGTGTCCTTAGGCATGGGTTTTGGGGCATGAGTCCAAGATGGACGCCCATCTCTAGAAGGTTCCATATTTGCCTTGTAAACTCTATAAAAATAGGTGCTTGGATGGGAGATAAGTAGTGTGTTTTACAGGTACTGTTATGCTACCAGAATATCTCCAGATTTGACATTCGAAGATTCCTGAAAGAGCATTGGCTCTGAAATTGTATTGTAATCTGTTATTGTTTCCTGTAATACATTTTAGCTGTGTTTTGGAGTGTGGGGTTTTTTACTCGTAAGGGTTTTCCCCACGTATATCTTGTCTCTCTCTCTCTTCTGTCTACTTTCTGTGTGTATGTGTATTGCTGCAATATCTCTGTTAGATGTTCTATGTTGCTGTAGTTGTAGGAATTAAAATTGAATTTGCATACATCTCTCCTCATTAGATTAGTGTAGGAAGCGATTTCCACACACCTAGCTTCCTTTCACAACCTACAGAGGTTACGCTCAATAGTGTTTTGGGGGAAACATTCATCGGTATAACACAACAACACCTGTCGTTTGTGACTTTTGGCACAAACGTTTTATTTTCTATAGTGGATTGGAAGAGTCTGGTGGATTGTATCTTCTAAAAATCCTAATCATGACCAACAAATGCACACATTGTTTAAACATAAAACTCCCACTCATTCCACCAAACCCAAGGGATTCCAAAATAAAAATTTGGATGCCTCTACACATAAAGTTAAAAATCCTAAAGGTCCTAATGCCTTAAGATACAATTGCAAAAAGTCAAAGCCAAGTCTATCCAAAAAGTAATCAAAGCCCATACTTCCAAAAGAAAAGTCTAAAAACAAAATGGTTTGGGTACCTAAGCAAAAAGAAATCAAGTCAAATGAGGCATCCACATCACAAAAATCCCAACCATCCTCTTCCATCCAAAAATCACACTCCATTCAAAAATTTTAAATTTTTAAATCCCACAAGCAAAGTAAAAATTCTAAAAATACTAAGTCTATGTGGGTACCTAAAGCACTTCGTCAACCATCTCCTAAGCAAAACACCCCCTCCACATCAAAAGCTTCAATGTTTATCATGGTGTGTGCAACCGTTGGTCATGGTTCCATTTCATCACGCAATAATTCCACATACCTCCATCTCCCCATCCTTCTTCCACTATCCTACATATCTTCCTCATCCTATCCCTATGGTCCATGCTTTTGCATAAGTCTTCCACCTATCATTGCATAAGTCCTATATAATCTGCATCATAATCCACCATCTTCCCTACATAATCCACATCATAATCCATTATCTACCTACTTCGTACCCCTTTCATGCGAACCCTTACCAACATCTATGAGCACACTTGACATGGTCTATGCGATGACATCCATCTAACGGGACTATCACCTTTCATGGAACTAGACACTTGAGTCCCTCATATCCACCTATCCCATCCAAAAGTCAAAAAATCAAAAAAAAGAAAATTAAAAATTAAAAAAAATCAAAATCAAAATAGTAAAGAGAAATCCTTTCGTCCAATGGTGAAAACCAGCCTTGGTGCACCTTGGATAAGTACCATGATGAAAACCTAGCAAATAGGCATCATGTGTAGGTTGATCTTCTATGTCACTTACACTTGGGGGCACCTTGTCTCATCCACATTGTCTATCATATCATACCACTTCCTACCATTTTTTATCTTATTCTATCCTATATTACCATCATTATCCATTACCCGCATACCTATCCTATTGAGTCTATTCATCCTCCCTTTCCTCTTTTGATCTTAATGAAGATATAGGGGCAAAAATAAAAACAATTTTGAAACATGTTTTT
Organism: Cunninghamia lanceolata; assembly: GCA_027924645.1. Lineage (NCBI taxonomy): Eukaryota > Viridiplantae > Streptophyta > Pinopsida > Cupressales > Cupressaceae > Cunninghamia > Cunninghamia lanceolata. The sequence goes on along the minus strand of BSBN01001306.1, from coordinate 301,085 downwards.
GGGTATCTTTTGACATACCTCATCCTTTCCAATCCATTCCTATCATCATCCTATTGTCCTAAGCATTGTCATGAAAATTCTAAGTATTGTTCCTAGAATGGGGCATGTTATTCTGATGCGACATAGCCTTTTAGGATCACATCCTTTCTCTTATGCATACATCCACCCACTGTAACCTATCCTTTTATCTATCCATCTATGATGAGCTCTTTATCCCTTATCCTATCGCCCATCCTTTTATCCATCTATCTAATCCAATCCTACATTATCCTTGCACCTAGACTTGGTTTTCCCTTGTCATTGGTATCTAGCACAAAGGCTACCCAAAAATGTCATCCATTGCCATCTCAAATATTCCAAAAAATACAAAAAAAAATCAAAACATTCCAAAATCCAAAAAAATCAAAACATTCCAAAAATCCAAAAAAATCAAAATATTCCAAAAATCCAAAAAAATGAAATATTTCCAAAAAATACAAAAAATCAAATATCGAACAAAAAATCCAAGAATCCATCACATCAAATCCAATCAAATCATCAAATCAAATCAAGACAATCTATCAATCAATCAAAATCACATCAATCTAATCCATATCATCCCATCAATAACATCATATATCATCAACATCTAATCAATCCCAATCAATCCATCCATCTTCATCATCACCATCAATAAAACACAAATTAGAACTACATCTTACCTCTATCGTTAAATGCCTTGATCTCGTGGATACAGGGTATCTAGGCAATCTGGGATATGAAGGAAATATCCAAACTCAGGCATAGGTGATAGCCCTTTTCCATCTCCCATCCTTCTTCTAATCTTCGCCAATCATCATCTTTATCCATCTCATTTCTTCTATCATCAATAAACACTTAAAATTCAATCAAATCCATTCTTCCAATCAATCATCACTTCATCCCAATCAAATCACTTCCTCAAATCATCAATCCATCACTTCTTCCAATCAATCTCATCATCAATCATCCAAGCAATAAACTCAAATGCAAGTTAATCCTTAAACCATACCAACCAAGTTAATCAATCTTGCCAAATTATCCAATTGCATCAATGGTCTTGATCCTAACCTTGTTGTAAACCCAATCAATTAATCAATTAATCAATCATCAATCATCCTTGTGTTGATCTAGGGATATATCGTTCCCCACAATGACAACACTATCTCCATCATCAATCAATCAATTAATCATTGGTTTATAGCTTGACAGGGGCAATACCTTGTTTGTTTTTGAATCATTTGTGCATGCTTGCTTGCTTGTGTGTGTCATCATTTTATCTTACATTTGTATCAAATCCAAATCACTCCCATCTAATATTCATATCTTGTACTTAGACAAGGTTGTATTATGCCGAGCACGAGACACATCGTCACCTTGGTCCTTATACCTTGGTGCATAATGTCTAGTTTTATATCAAACATCATGGTTGCTCACTTTCATTGCAGCATAACGCATCATTCATTTCTTCTATCCATTCCCTTATCTTTCTTTCTTAACCAATCTATTTCATTTCAAGAGCCTACCCATGTTTGTCCAACCCACCTATCCTCTCGAGGGGGCATCCTCATCCTATCTTTCCATCATCATTCTATCTTTACACCATCCCATCCTTTTCCTCTATCCATACCTTAGATTCTTTGAAATGATGTTACTCGACATAAATCTCATCATCTTGAACATCATCTCAAAGAGGGGCAAAATGTAGACACCAAAAATTGTCCATAACATTACCTAGTCATACATGACCTTGTAAGACATCTTGTAATATTTTACCCTAGGTCATTACATTATCCCACTTATCCCACTTATAAATTGCACTTGATCACCTTCCCAATTAATTAAATAAACCCCTTTATTTAATTAATTCCCCTTCACATATCTCAAAATAATTCAAATTAAATATTTGAATCAATCCCTCACTTTTACCACATTGAAACATGTGTCACATGACTACAACTCTTATCATGCACACATTTAAATAATTTTATTATTTAAATAATGAGATTCCCCTCACATCCTATTTTTAGCCCCACTTCATTATGTGTCATAGGCATCTTTTCCTCCAAAATAAATAAAAGAATCCTACTTATTTCCTCTCATCCTATTTTTAGCCTCATGTCATAACCCACTTAATGTGCATCATAGGCACTAAAATCAACTTTTAATCCTAGCCATACACATCACACATTTGACTTTAATCTTAGCCATCGAATCCCATCAACTCTTGCCTATAAATCTAGCCTCACACAGGCCATTTGTATCCATCTTCCAGTATCCTCACTGCCAAAATTCTTCTAATCCTCTCATCTATTTATCTTCTTCTACCATTTTTCATCTCATCATTATGCTATAGAAGTGAGCACCCAACATATCTACAATAATCAAACCTTCAAAATCTTGCATTCTCATGCAAGGTGGAGAAGAGCAATGGAGGTCAATCAAGAATGGCATGGAGATTCTGTTTGCATTTGTGTTTATTGTTTTAGTTTTCATGTTATCTTGTTCTTTATTGTGCATTGTTAGGGTTTTATAATTGATTATTCATTTATCCTTGATTTGCAATTTTTACCCTAACTACAGTAATCACAACAACAAGTAGTGCGTGTGTGATTTATTTTGACATAGAAAGGTTTTAGCATTTCAAAATATCTTTGACAAATTTTAGCTTGAGGATACATCTCTTGAAATTTCTTGAAAAATTGTGTTTAAGTCACATCCAAAAAATGCTTTGGATGTAGCTCATGGTTTCGACAACCAATTCTCCTTCTCACAACATCTCTTGCATTAGGAGATACCCTTGTGTTATTTTTCCAAAATTCTTCGATGAGGGATCTCAAGGCTTCAACAACAACTTTGTCTTTTCATGGGAGTCTCCCAGAGAATACCACAATTCATTGGTGTTTGGGTCCTCAACTCTTTCACATCTTGTAACAACTCTCATTAAAGTTTTTCTACTTATTTTCAATGCTTGACTTGTCTTTCTAATGAGGCGAGCTTTATTTGTTTTTTGGCTTACTATTGTTGATGTAATGACACATCGTGTGACATTACTATCCTTGGTTCTTGAGGTGGAACCCAAATTCTCATATGCACTCATTAGATTCTTGACAATTGATTTTTCACTTGAGGCATCTGATGTTATTAGGCCAAGAATCTTCATAGTGGGCCTAAATTTTAGATTTCTCACCAATTCAACAAATAGTTGACATCTTCCGATTTCATTTAAATTCTCAAAGAATATTTTCCATATCTTATTCACATATCTCTAGCAAGTGTGCTTGGGAATCTTATCCTACATGGGATTCAACACATTCTCATCGATATCAATTAGAAACTTAGGCTTCCTATGTAAAATTCTAGGAGGCATTTTAATTGGTAAAGTTGAATCAACATTAAGAATTTCTTCAATATTTACTTGAGATGGGATAGATGACGTACCTTCAATTGGAGATGAAAAAGATGAAAAGGCTTGAAGTTGAGATGGAGAAGATAGTGTACCTTCAAATCGATGTGTGAATGATGGTGTGCCACCAAGTTGAGAAGAAAATGAAGATATACCTTCTACTTCACCTATGAAAGATAGAGTGTCTTCAATTCAAGAAGATAATGATGGTGTTCCTTCAACTTGACCTGTGGACGATGGAGTGCCTCCAACTTGGAGATTCACTTTACTCATTGAACGAAGGTTTTACATTCATTCCCTTTATGCCACCAATTCCATCTCTCTCTTAGCTTCATTAGATGTGTCATGTTCCTCTTCAATTGGAAATGGTGGAATGTCTTCTTGTATGGTTGACAATTTCCTACTTTCCCGAATTTGCCTCATTCTTTCTCTTTTCCTCTCATTCTTAGCTTCACACTCTTCTAGTGTTAGAGTCTTTTCTCATTTCCTTGGCATGATGATGATTTCTACAAGCACGATGAATAAGAAAATGATAATTAGAACTTTTATAATGACTGATCAGCATTGATATAACAGTCATAAATGATATAACAGTCATAAATGACTGATCAACAAAGATATAACAGTCATAAATGGCTGATCAACATTGATATAACACTCATAAATGACTGATCAACAATCATATAATAGTCATAAATAACTGATCAACATTGATATAACAGTCATAAATGATATAACAATACCCTAGGGTTTCAACATGGAATCTTCAATATTTGAACAATACTGAAATGGTGTCACATGAGATGCAAGAACAATCATGAGTACTATGATTGCTATAGCAACCCTAAGGCTATCCTTTACCAAAAGATTTAATCACATGACCTATGAATATGATTGCCATGCTGTCAAAAGGAGAAGCAGTGCTAGTATAGAGAATAAAACCCTCGTCATTGAATATGGAAGGTGATGTTAATAAGAGGGTAATCATGGTCTTTGCTTACAAGGGGTATTTTAATAGTTGGAGAAGACTATTATAAAAATTAGATGCTTACCAACCCATGCACAAAAGGACTGTTGTTCATCACAACATTCTATTCTCACATGATAGAGCACTCAACTGGGACTAAAGAGTATCCAAATGATTGATAATGGTGGATGAAGGTCATCAGAGAATTGTTAAGACATCAAGAGGAATATTAAGTGCATTAGTTTTGTAATGAAGGTACAAGTTAGTTTCATGGTTGTGAGGTGCACAAAAGATCTAAGAAGGAGATCAAGAGGCTACAAGAAAGCAACAAAAGGGTGGCAATAAGCAGCCATGATTATGGAAGGAAATTGCAAGTAGTGTGATTTATGACAGAGATTTGAAAGGCTATTTGGAGGCCATGATTGGACTGATTATATACAGATTAGAATTGTCAAGCACCTTAAATGGACTATCAACAAAACTAGGACTATCATGATAGTCAATAGGAACATCAAACAAGGTATGAAGATAATTTGATATCTTGTCAAGGTGTAAAGGAGGGGTTTTCTAGGAATCATAAACGTATAGGATAGTTATAGTAAAGTAGAGGCTACTTGCAACAATTTGAGGTGTACCCATGGAGTGATGGGCACTTGCAACAAAAGGAGTGAGGTACTTGGGGTAGGCACACTTGCTAAAATAGGGAGATTGTTGAGGTTTGAGGGTAGCATAAGAGGCAATGTTGCAAGGTGGCCAAGGGATCATGAAGAGGATTGATGGTGTTGTGCACACACATGCAACCAAGGTAGCATAATGAGAGTTCTCATGTGGAGAAAGAGAGGTTGCAAGATCAACAATGACGAGTTTGGTATTTTATGCTTGAAGAGTACATGGTTTCTAGTAGAGTAGAAGCAACTAAATAAGAACGGGTCGTGAAGATGAAGAGGTGGTAGTGGAAGTGTTGGTTGCTAATGTGGATGTGGGAGGAATATGTAGGTGTTGCATTAGTTTTGTAATGAAGGTACAAGTTGGTTTCATGGTTGTGAAGTGCACAGAAGATCTAAGAAGGAGATCAAGAGGCTACATGAAGGCAACAAAATAGTAAAAGGGTGGCAAGAAGGAGAATTGATTATGGAAGGACATTGCAAGTAGTGTGATTTATGACAAAGATATTTGAAGGGATATTTGGAGGCCATGATTGGGTGGAAAAGGAAGTTACAACAACATTGAAGGAATCCATTCAAGGATGGAAAAAAAGGATAGTTGAGTAGATGTTGGTAGCAAAACAATTAGTTGCAAAGGATGAAGGTAGGAATTTAATGCCTATTATAAGTGGTAGGTAGTGGTGGCTTCAAAGAGGTTGTAGAATGCATATACTATATCAAATGCAAAGGTATTGGCACTTTGGAAGAAGACAATCATAGTTTTTAAGTTAAACAAATGCACACTATCAATAACAATCATGTTTCAAATTCTACTCATTTCATATTATTTGTTATGTATCATGAAAAGATAACCCTATGAATAAATCCCTCATAGATTGTATCAAATCCTAAGATTTGTGGATTGTTCACTTGATCTTGTTGAAGAGTTTGATTTTCAACAGAGTTAAGGTTAGGGCAGAATAACAAGGTGTAGAAATTCAGGGCAAAGTACTATTTCATGATGACAAGTTGTCCTAAACTATAATATTTTGAGTATATCCCATATGTGAACATTATCATATACAATGATAGACCAATTGATAATTATGGAGGTGATGTTGAGGGAAAATACTATCAAATTGCGCTATGACTAATACAAACAACCACATAGGCTGTCACATCATAAACATAGAAGACTATGATGGAACTCGTGATCACTTTTAATGTCAGATATTCAAAAAATGCAATAGACTCTCACTACCCTATTCACAAGGTAAGAGATGACAACATGATGAAAAGGATTGATCTTATATACAAATTAGAATTGTCAAGCACCTTAAATGGACTATCAACACAACTAGGACTATCATGACAGTCAATAGGAACATCAAACCAGGTATGCAGATAATTTGATATCTTGTCAAGGTGTAAAAGAGGGGTTTTCTAGGAATCATAAATGTATAGGACAATCATTATAACCTTATGAATATTACATGACATTGTTCGAACAGTAGTCCAAAATAAGAATGATCAAACCCTAGGAGTTTCATAAGTAAGTTTGTGCATTACAACCTGACAATCACAAGATCATTGAAGGATAAATAGTGAGATAGGTTATTAAAGAAAAATATAATGATGGGATAGGTTGGACATTGTGCTATGGCATGGAGATTTATTACAACCAATAGTTGTTATGGTAGCAATTGCAAGATGCTTGGTGAAGAACTCGCTATTGCATCATGAGCTCAGTGAGTTTCTAGAGCATGTATGGTAGTGCAAGGGCACATCTGGCAGTGTTGGAGTGCATGTAATGACAATTGAGAACATGTATATATTTTCTAGAGAATGTTTTGAGGTATCAAAGTGATAAGAAGCAATTTCTCAAGTTTGTCTTTGTTATCGCAAGCCATAGTTTGATTTTGGTTGTAATGTATGAAGACATACATACACGGTTCATGTGTTTTGGTCAACAACTTTTGACTAAGTATGAAAACATATTTGAAGAACATAGCTTAGAACATAGAGAACATAAAGAACATAAAGACATAAAGACATAAAGAACATAAGAACATATATAAGTGAATTAAAATGGACATAACTTGAACATACCTTAGAATTCGATATTGGAGTTGACCAATTCTCCAAGATATGGCTTCAAAATCCTCAAATTCTTTTTTTTCACAAGTTTGATTATGAATTCTATATAACTCTAGAATAGGATTAGTGAAATTTATGGAAAAAACAAACATATATCATCAAATTCAATCTATATATCAATGGTAATTAGCTTTGAAACAATATCACACATGAAACATGAAACTTTAGGTTTAAATAATCAAATTTTCTCCAAAAAAATGCAAAATCAGCTCTTCTATGTTGAAAAAACAAAAAAAGGTAGTGGATTGATCTAAAACTGATTCTTAATATGTCAAACAACATGAAAAAGTGTTTTCTTGTCCAATATACTGCATGAAAAGCAAGAGTAACAGTCGTGTGGGGTCTGAATCATGGATCCCACATTCTTTTTTGTCATTTTTTGCTTCCCATAATGCTATCACATTATAACACGCTCGCGCTATAACACGAGCACGTTCTGGGAAGCATGAAAACATTAAGCTTCATGCATGCAAAAATCATAACCTTCTCAATGTTGGTGCCAAAATCATGGTCTAGGATGTCATGTTCTCACATAAAATATATTGTAACTATGCATGTAGTGCATCAAATAGGTAATCAAGTGACGGTCCAAGAGTATCCCTAGACTCAAATATCCATGTGGTTCATGAAATAGAACTTGTCTTTACTAGGAGGGACAAATGTAACCTTGTATCTACATGGGAGAGTCTCTCTCTCTCTCTCTTTATTTCTCTATCCTCCCTCTCTCTATCGATCCTTTGGAATGTGAGGGAGAGATATAGAGATAGAGAGGTACATATATTTAGATAGAGGGAGGATAGATAAATAAAGAGATAAAGGGAGAAATAGATAGATAGAAAGGGATGTATATAAAGAGGGAGGGAGACATAGAAAGGGGGAGGATGAGAGGGATAAATAGAGAGAGATAGAGGGAGTCATGGAGAGATAGAGAGGGACATGGACATGGATAGGGAGAGAGCCTAGGGACATGGAAAGAGATGGAGAGATAGATATAGAGTTAGAGAAAGGAAAAAATATAGAAAGAGGGGCAAATAGAGAGATAGAGAGGGATAGGTGGGGATAGAGACAAGAAGAGGGAGAGAGGGGGGTTGATATAGACAAAGGGGTATATAGAGGGAGAAAGATAGATAAAGAGGGAGATAGAGTTAGATATATAGATAGAGGGGAGATAGATATAGAGAGATAGAGATAGATAGGGAAATACAGAGAGAGAGGTAGAGAGGGATATATTAAGAGATAGGGTTATGTGGAGAGATAGAGATAGGGAAATAGATGGAGAGATGTCCAGAGACATAGGGAGAGAGATTTCAAGAGGTAGAGGGATGGGGAGAGAGATAGAGAGGAGGAGAGAGATAGAAAGGGAGGGAGAGAGGTAGAGAGAGATAGATTAAGAGATAGGGATATGCGGATAGATAGAGATAGGGAAAGAGATCAAGAGATGTCCAGAGGCACAGGGAGATAGATTTGAGGTACAACGATTGGGGGAGAGAGAGAGAGAGAGAGAGGAGACAAAGATATCTCTCCTAGGCTTGGTCTCCTCTATATCTCCCTATCAGTCCTCTCTCTCTATACCCTAACCTAAACCTCTAAACCTTAACCCATAACCCCTAAACCCTAAACCCTAAACCCTAACCCCTAAACCATAAACCCTGGAAGCAACCCTAAACCTCTATCTCCCTATCTCTCCCCATCTTTATCAGTCCCCTCACTCTATCTCTCTCTAAACCCTAAACCCTAACCCCTAAACTCAAGCAACCCTAAACCCCTAACCACTAAACCCTAAACCCAAGCAAATCTAAACCCCTAAACCCTAAACCATAAAGCTAAGCATCCCTAAACCCCTAAAGCCTAACTATATCCCCTAAACCCTAAACTTGAGCAACCCTAAACTCATAAACCTCAAATAATACCCCTGACCCCTAAACCCTAAACTTGAGCAACCAGGATAAACCCTTAAACATATAGTTTGATAGGGGATGATGGAAGATCAATGGGAAATGGATGTAGAATTATTAGATCTTGATTATCATTATCCTCATTGCGATGTGATTTGATAGGATCTTAGTTACTTGTTTGATTATCTATGTTTTCTTAGGGACCAACTGTCTCATCATGGGATATTGATGGATAATTAATAGGACTAGTGGGATGATGGATAGGGCTAATGGGATGATGGATAGGAGTGATGTGGGTTACTTGCTCATGGATAAGATCTTGATCATAGATAATATCTTGATCATAGGGAGGATAAGCATGGATAGCGTGATATTAGATATGGATAGGGTAAGTGGGTATGCATTGATATTCATTAGATTGGGAGTAAGAGGTGGTGATGTAGGTTCATTAGGAGATGTTGGAGGATCAGTGATGGGATCAATGTAGATGGGTTGACCATGAGATGGTAAGGGATCCAGGATGGGATTAGATGGGATGTTTGGATTTTGATTAGGATGGGTGGTTGGTGTTTCCACATGCTTTGGACTAGGATCTTAACATAGCTATTGGGTTTCTTAGATGGATGTGATGGGTTCTTGGATGGGATCAATAATCTTTGGATGTTTGACACATCACTACATGATGGGGTCTAACTTGGCCTTATGGTAGGAGACTCTTCAATGAAATGGATAGACATAGGATTGGATGATGGTGTTGGAGTGGTAGACATGTTATTAGGAGGTTCTTTGTTAGGCTCAAGGATAGGAATTTGAGTACATGTCAACGTTCTTATATTCCTTGCTAATAGTCCTTGGGTCACATCCTTCATGACTTCATGGGTTGATGGACTAGGATCTATGCATATAGTTGATGGACAATGATGGAAGATGTTGTGGGGTTAGGATTAGGATCGAGTGAATGGATATAGGAGGGGATGGATTAGGATTGGGAGTGTTAGAGTGGGATGAAATTGCATCAGTAGATTTGGATGGCTCCATATCTTTGCTTTTATTTTTGGATTTTGTAAAGAGTCTTTGGAGAAAATTTTTCAAGGGTTCATGGGTTGATGGATTAGAGCTTAGAATGTTTGATGGTGGATTAGATGGTGAGTTATATGGTGGATGAATGATAGGGATTGATGGATTAGGAGATGGGTGGACTAATGTGTTAGGATTAGGAGTTGTTGGTATGTGGCGACTGATCATGCAAGTACTATACACTTGTAATGTATCCTCGTCCCTGAAAAAAAAATTCCCTCTTTTTTGCCTGTTCGGAGTTGGTTGTTAATTTTTGTTAACCGACAAAAGAAAAATGACATTGTAAAACCCTAATTCTAGAAGCTTCCAAAATGCTTGATATAAGTGGCTGGGATGTATTTTGCGAGTGTGAAATTTGTGAGATTGTAATCTATTTGCACTAGATAATACAATCATTGGATGTCTGAGTTTCTGCGGATGAAGCCCATATTGGGTGAACCACGTTAAATTTCTGTGTTGATCTCCTTTGTGTTGTTCTTCATTGTTATATTTGGGTTATTTAATCTACATATAATTGCTAGTGTTTATTGCTCTGATCTTCATGAACCCTAACAACTAGTATTAGAGCGGGTTGTGTTTGATTATCATCTGCAAGAAGGTCTCACAGTTGAGTGGGAGTCTCACGGTTAAGTGGGAGCAATGGCGGACGTGGGTAAATTGAAGGTAGATAAATTCAATGAGCAGAACTATCAGTTATGGAAGATGCAGATAGAGGATTATCTCTATCAAAAGGATTTATAGAGGCCATTGGAAGGAAAAGCCAAGAAACTGGCAGCAATGACTAATGAGGATTGGGAACTTCTAGACAGAAAGGCATTGGGAACCATTCGGTTGTCCCTAGCACCATATGTGGCATTCAATATAAGGGAAGCGAAGACAACAGATGAATTGATGAAAGATTTGGGTAAATTGTATGAAAAACCCTCAGCCTCTAATAAGGTATTTCTCATGAAGCATTTGTTTAATCTAAAAATGATTGAAGGTGGATCTATGTCAGATCATTTAAATGAGTTTAATACGATTACCAGTCAGTTAACTTCTGTAAAAGTGAAATTTGATGAAGAGGTGAGGGCTCTCTTGGTTTTATGTTCTTTTCTAGAAAGTTGAAATAGCTTGGTAATGGCTGTAAGTACCTCTGTCTTTGGTTCAAATACTTTGAAATTCAATGATGTTGTTGGTGTTATGCTTAGTGAGGAAATGCGACAGAAAAGCACAGGTGAGAGTTCAACATTGGGTAATGCTTTAACTGTAGAGAACAAGGGGAGAACAAAGGAGAAAGGAAAAAGCCCAAAAAATCATGGGAAGTCACAAGGGAAGTTGAAGAAAGGTATATCTAAATCCAGAGGAAGAATGGATTGCTGGCACCATGGAAAGCCAAGACACTTAAAGAAGGATTGTTGGTCTCAAAAGGGAAAATAAGGAGACAGACAACATGATGACAGTAAGGAAGCTAATGTTGCAAGTAATAAATTACATGCTGCTTTAATTTTGTGTTTAGATAATGCTAATGATTCCTGGGTAATAGATTCAGGGGCTTCATTTCATGCCACACCCCATAGGAAATATTTTGTAGATTATGTTCAAGGTGATTTTGGACAGGTATATTTGGGTGATGATGAACCCTGTCAAATTGTTGGAAAAGGAAAGATAAAAATCAAGTTGCGGAATGGAAATGAATGGTTGCTAGAAGAGGTAAGGCATGTTCCAAATTTGAGAAGGAATTTGATTTCTGCAGGACAATTGTTGGAATTAGGGCTGACAACTGAGGGGGGTGAATCAGTTGTCATAAAAATTTTAATACTTGCTACAGTTAATTCTTCTTTACTACTTCTTAATAGATTAATGATATAACCATGAAAAGAAAAAATCAATAACACATGAGTAGAAACACAATTAATAGACTTGACACCAAGATTTTAATGTGGAAACTTGATTAAGGGAGAAACCATAGTGGGGATTAGCCCACAAAGATTATACTCTATTAAAAGTATTACAAAAGGGGAAGGCACATGCCTTCGGGCTCACTGCCCAGAGGTCACTGCTCAAAAGGAGGCTCACTGCCTACAAGAATGATTACAAAAGCATTACAGATTGTTTGAACTGATGAATAGCATCTGGAAATGCAAGAATTCAGTTCTGATTAAGCACAAAATACTAATCTTACACACTTCATCTTTACTCTGCCCTATTTACTGCTCTACCATAATCCGGACCTTAGATCTCTTCTCTTTCACTTTTAAATCTACCTTTTTTCACACTACTACATCATCGCACCACAAAAACACACAATACACTCGAATCCATTAGCTATATATATCCGGCTCAAGAGATTCAATCATTTTTCTGTCAGCCTTATGAAGAACTTAACAAACAATACAAGTACTTTGTTCTATCGGCTGAAATCATACACTAATATTGATGCGTACCAAAAATAACACTTGCAGGTCACCATACATGTCAGCCACTAACATTATATCCCATACGTAACTCACCAAAAAACTTCTACTAGATCCGCACAAGGATCTAACACAAGTCAGCCTGTTCTTCACTGAATTGTTCTATCATATTAGGACCCGATACTCAGATGCTCATAACTTTTAATTCCTTTGTCACTGGAGGCTGAAACCTTGGATTTAGATTGTCTTGACATTCCTCTACACTCCCTCAGATCTGCAACATACAATGATTAACTAGAGAGATCCGCTAACCAAAATACTAAACTCTGTCATATACCTTGTTCCTGTCTATCCGGACTTGACAAATCTTGGAACTGACTTTCGGTAAGATCTGATACTGCACTGTGGATGTGTGGAATGGACTTAGTTGCCATCAATGACAACACATGACATGCCTTGCAGTGTCTCTTGCCAACAATCTCCCCCTTTGGCATTGATGGCAACACTTAGTGAAAAATGACTAAGTGTTATGACTGACTCCCCCTAATGTGTATACTTATATATTCTTCCACTGCTCCCCCTTTAATGGATTCTTCATTTTCTTTCATTTTTCACTGTCTCTCACTCCCCCTTTGACATCAATGGAAAAGGGCGAGATTCACAAACCAAAATTTACCCAAAAATTCTGTATACAATGCCGCATATGTACAACCAATCCTTAAGTTATATTTACATATACTTAAGTACATCTCCAAAAATATTCCTCAATAGGGCCAACTCTGTATCCCAACTCTTCTTCATACTATTCAAAGTTGAAATGTGGCCATTGAATGAAAATGCTTGTGCTTCAGCCTTCCGGAGGTCAATGGGATCACTTGTTTGTGTAGCAGTTTGGGCTTCTATTATAGTATTGAAAATTGCTTCTATCTTAGGAGAAATCAATCCCCAGAGCTCACCCATTCTTGCTTCAATGTTCTCTTTTTCTCTTGTCAATTTCTTTGTTTCTTCCATCATGCTAATTGCTTGACACTCCTTACTTGCTACTGATATTGCCAATGGATCAAAAGCTTGGGACATACTTGACAATTTCTATTTGGAGTCCTTTATTTTATCTTCTATATCCTCTATGACTTTAGAAGTAGATAAACAAAACTCATATATACTGCCTCCTTCTGAAAGAGCATTTTGAATACTCTTTATACTATTATCTAGCACCAATCCATCTACCCCAGTCATACCTTTAAGTGCATCAAATCTTTTGCTATTAAATTCATTCTAAACTTTAACTTCTATAGATTTTTCAAAGCATTCAAAGTGTGTGCTTACAAAATTTACAAGGCTCTTCATATTTCCAGAGGGAGAATCAGATGGAATCTTCTGGAATGTTGGCATTATCTTCTCCAATATACTGGATGCAAGGCCTAACAGATCACTGTCCTCTATGTGAGATTTCAATATCTTTTCTCTTGCCTTGGCTTGTGTGAAAGATGTTATCTTCATCATTTGGTCCAGAGAGAGAGAGTATCCAGGTTGACTGGTCCTTGAAACAATTATGGTTCATCAAACACTAGCATTTCTTTACTCAGGAAACTCTTCACTACATCTGCAGTGTCTCTTGCCATAATTTCTGGACCACCTTCCTTTCCTTGAGTTTTCTCGGTATCAGGACTATTTTGTTTGGATGCATCAACATTTGTACCATCTTCTTTTGCTTTATTTTCCTTACCTTTGATTTCTTCTTTCTCTGCTTCACCTTTCTCTATGTCATCTGTAGGGGGATTCTTTTCTTTGTCCTCACCATTTGCAATCTATTCCAGAGGATCCTGTGTAGCAGTAGTATTCTCAACATTGTCTTCTTTTCTAGATTGATCAGTAAGAGTTAGATTATCTCCTGCATCATCAGTTTTATCCACCATCTCTATATCTTCCTTGTTTATTTGCTCCACTTCCAGAACAAAGGAGTCGTCAACCTTGGTTTGTTGCTCATCAGTTTTCATTTCTTCAATATTCGGGATTGATGAATCAATCCCATCATCAGTCTCTTCCTCAACAAATGGAATATTGTGTCTCTTCAATGCATTTAGAAGTATTTCCTATGTTTCTTTAACTATTTTGTCTAATTATCCAAGCATTAGTTTGTTCATTCTCTTCTTGCTCCTGAATTCATCCTTCACTTCTTTGAATATCATATTCATTTGAACTTGAGTGATCTGAGGGCATAATTTTATCAATACATGTTCTCTAAGCTCTATATCCTTGCTTTTTGCATTTTCTTTCCTCAACTCCAAAATGTCTGCAAGACTTTGAGGGATCTCAGAAGTTATTTCAATCAGGGCCTTATTATAGATATTCAAATATCTAACAGTTGCTTCCTCTAACACCCTCTTATCTGTATCACTGTATTCATCATAAAATTTAGTCATGGGTTTCAAATTTCCATCCACAGTGACTGATTTTATTACATATTCCATAGAAAGTGTGGGCTTCTCAACATATGTATCCGTCTTCTACCTTTTGCTTGCCCTTTTGCTTCTGAGGGGCTTCTCCTTAGTCACCTTGGTAGCTTTTGTTCCAGAGGCTTTCAACTCCTTTACCTCAGCATCTTAATCTGTTGCTTCTTCACCAACTTTTGTGCTCTTGTAGGTTCTTGTGGCCTTTGTTTTCTTTCTCTTTCCTCCTTCACTAGATGGTGTGGCTTCCGGTGTCTCAGGATTTGCCAATTTTGGGGAAACATGGGTAGAAGCAGAGCTTCTAGTAGTCCTTGATGTGGAGGAGGATTCTACCAGAGTACTACCTTGTTTCTTATCCTGCTTCTCCTTCTCTACCTTTTCAGTTCTTTCCCTAAATTGCCTTACAACTTCCTTTGTGAGGCCTAGATTCTCGGCCAATTGCTCAACTTCTTTTCTTACTTTCCTATTGATTTCAGATTTTCTGAGCTCAACATGCAGTTTTAGACTTAGCTCCTCATATGTCCCAAATCTTTCAACTATTGTGTCTTTTGGCTTGCTCAAAAGGTGTTGAGCATACATATTCAAGATTTTCTCATCTACCTCATACCCCATGGGCATGATCCAAATAGTTCTAGGTTCTACTGCTTCCATTAAGCATTGATCAATGTTAACCATAAAACATATTTCATTCGTGTACTTGTCAACAACTGATTTAGGGATTCTTTCTCTAGAATGCATCATATTCTAATTTTTTTTAAGTATCCCTAGATTGCAATTTTATGTGCTTTATAGTCACAAATGCTGCATAGATGATCTCTGATTTGAATAGCAACTGGCTCGTCATTAGTCTAGTGTACACCTTTTACTCTAGGTACCTCATTCATAAAGTAGAAAAATAAACATAGAACCAATGTACCATATTTAAAGGTGTTTTCCTTATCTTTCTTGATTTTGTTCAAGTTCTCAATTAGTTGGTTTTGCAATAATTCACACAAGTCATAATCTACATTTTCCTTTAACATTTTGTATACAACATATATGGTTGTTCTAGTGATAGAGTTTTCCCTGTTGGAATGATAAATTTTGTAACCAATTACCATTGATACAAACTTGACATTCGGATCAATAATATCATTGATAGTCATTGCCCTTTTGTCAAATTTGGCACCAGTTGCATCAGTTATAGTCTGCTTCTTCATGGATTTTAGCATGGGTAAACCACCGGTTGAATTCAACACAGTCACAATCTTGGTAGCATCCTTTGTAATTTTAAATAGTTTCAACAGCGACAAAAACTCATCATGCATTCGGCTTAAAACATACCGGACCCATTCATCTTCATCGAATGTTGGAAACCCCATAATCTGAATAAAATGTTTATCTTGTAGTGCCTTGTACTTGGGTTTAAGATCGTGATTTTCACCCCTTAGATGGCTCTCAAACAAATCTACAAACCTTGAGTCCCCAAATTCATCTATGCCCGCATGAATATAAACCCTAATATATTCAACATGCAACACACCATATGGAACACTTGAAAATGCACCTAATGGGTTGACTTCTACTGATTTATGTGGGTTCTTCTTAAATTTGGGTAGAGGCCTTTCAATAATATCAACAACTAAAGGTGTAGCCATTTGCAAAAAGATTACAAGTTCAAAGCTTCGTAGATAAATACCTTTTTCATGAAATTAGGGTTGGCAGGCAAATTTGTCGATCGCACTTAAAATCCTTGAATTCTCTTCTCAGACACTATTCTTCTTGCTCCCTTCGAATGCAAAGTGATTCAAATGAAGAGTGAATGACCTTTTTAAGCTCCGTAAAACCTAATCTGCCTTTGTAATAAATGCTCTTCCCTAACACATCCAGTTACACTATTTCTGCATACAGTCAACCTTGAATTGCTCCGCAAATCGTCATATCCACTTCTTTTCTTCTAGAAATCTTTTCAAATGATCTGTAATAACCCAAATTATTTTCTCTCAATGTGCTAGATTCAAGAACCCACTTACTGGCTGGGGGAATTTTATTTTTAATGCCTCTCCCTTTGAGCCAGAGCTCCTAATTCAATTCCCGGAGGAATTGTCAGCACCAGATTCTGGTGTGGACCCATTACTACTGTTCATAACACTTTTCTTGACCCATGTCTTTCTCATTTCATTCTAGATCTCATTCACATCAATTTTTCCCTTGCCTTTGTCTTGTCTCTGCTCATCTGATTTTTTGTTTACCAGACCTCTTCTTTCATTGTTCCTGTTTCTACAGAATCTTACAAAATGACCAAATCGATTACAGTTGAAACATACAACATTTGTTTGTCCATTTGATTGATTTCCTCTTGATCTGCACTGTTTTGCCATATGTCCAAATCTATTGCATGCAAAGCATTTGCCATTGAAGGAATTGTCATTTCCTCTATTGTTAGAATTGTTCATCATTACACTATTGCATTCATTGGATCTATGACCATACCTCTTACACTTGAAGCATTGATTGGAGAAGGATGGACTACTTTGATTCACTCTACTTCTGCATTGAGTAGCTCTATGACCAACTTTATTGCACTTGAAACAATTTCCATTGAAAGATGGATACCTTTGAGCATTAGGTTGTCTTACCAGAGGTCTTCTAGGTCTGTTTCTTCCATTCCTTGGTTGAAAATTTATTTGTCCAGATCCGGAGCTTTCACTTTTCTCATATCCAAGACCATGCTTATCAACAGCCTTCTTCTAACTCTCAAGTAGCACTTCAAGTTTAGCAGAGCTTATCTTGAACTTCTCCTTGTATTCATTTGCAACTTCTAGGTCATGTTTGAGGATAACAATTTGCCTCTTAAGTTCTTCAATTTCCCTAATTTCTTGTAGATTAGACTCTAGATGGCCAATTATTCTGTCTAATCTGCAACATTCTTCAGTTCTTTCTTTCAGAGATTGATTTAATTTTTCTTTAGTCTTCTTTCTTTCTTCAATATCCTTGGTTAGCCTCATCACCTCGGATTCCATTTCATGTTTTAGAACAACAACTTCTTTTGCTAACTTCTCACATTCCTTTGTCTTCTCTTTTAGGGCCTTGTCCATGTCATTGTCCTCATTCTGTTTTCCTAGTTGAAGAAGTAGCTCCTTTCTCTTCCCATTAGATTTACTTAATTTTTCTTTTAAGATCTCAATGTAGTTTTCAACATCTTTAAGATTTTCTTGCAATTCTTTGATTTTTGCTCTGGACTTTTCAAGATCATCTAAAGCAAGTTGAAGTTGTTCTTTGAAGTTGTATGAATCCATTGTAATACTATTGGAATTAGGACAGACAACTGAGAGGGGGGGTGAATTAGTTGTCCCACAATATTAACCTTTTCTTGCTTTTAATCTTCTTTCACAACTTACAAACAGATTAATGATGCAAACAATAAAGCATGAAACAATAATACATGAGCAGAAACACAATTAACACAGTTGACACCAAGATTTTTGATGTGGAAACCTGATTAATGGAAAAACCACGGTGGGGGTTAACCCACAAGATTTGTACCCTATTAAAAGTACTTAAAAAGGGGAAGGCACTTGCCTTTGGGCTCACTGCCCAGAGCTCACTGCTCAAAGAGAGGCACACTGCCTATAGAATTTATGTTTAATACAAAAAGAATTAACTGAGAAATAGCATCTTCTTCATGCTTGATTCAGTCTCATTGAGTGCTCATAAAACTTCTACTCTTCTCCCAAATACTTCTTCACTATCACTTCATCCTTTACTGATCTTGCTCCTCTGCTCCTCCTCTTCTCTACTCTGCCTCTGATCCTTTCTTGGGATTTGATTATTTCACACAAGGATAATTTTCCATAACTCAACTGCATGCCTTTATATGCTTCATCAACCTTGGAATAATTATCAAGGTCGGCACTCCAAACATCTAACTTAATACGAATCACTGAGCTGTCATCCAAACATAACTGGGACTCAAATCTTCCTTGATCAACATGCCACACTCCATAGAATTGTTCTTAGATCATCCACAACATGCTAGAATCATCCGGTCGGCCAAGACTGGGAAGAACAGAAACACCAAGAAGAAAATCTTCAACAACAAGCTCAGTCTTCAATGTGGACCTCCAACACACTAGGCAAACAATCCAGAGACCTCCACAAGCACATTAAATTTAACAAAGACATCCACACTCCTCCAAATTATCATAATCACTTGCATCTTCTCCTGGAACCTCAAGAACACTGTCTGCCATGACTGTCACACTAGAAAGATTGCTTGCGGACCTCTAAACCATGAAGCACTTGAGTTGATGATACACAGTGACTTCCCAAACATGCCTCTAGAACTGTAGATCATAATATTTCAATGCAGAGCAATCCAAACAAATTTACTGTCACTCTGTCTCTTCTGAACACAACAAAACCCAGTTCTACTCAGATGGCCATAGCTTCTTCAAATCTTCATGCGGACCTCTCAAAACTTAACTGAAGATACTTCAGACAATCCTCTACATAGCCATATGGTCTATATACATTGATCTTCATTAATTTTCTCAATATCCTCAACATTCCAGTCTTCTAAACAGGCAACAAAATAGGATACAATTGACACCAATGGCAACAAGGATATGTTGACATCAATGACAACACTAATTAGGCACATATTTGCAACAAATACCTTCCTAGATCTTCCTCAAGCTGTTAGGCTTCTTTTAAGGAACCTTGCTCTGATACCAATTGTTGGAATTAGGGCTGACAACTGAGAGGGGGGTGAATCAGTTGTCATAAAAATTTTAATACTTGCTACAGTTAATTCTTCTTTACTACTTAATAGATTAATGCTATAACCATGAAAATCAAAAATCAATAACACATGAGTAGAAGCACAATTAACACACTTGACACCAAGTTTTTAACGTGGAAACCCGGTTAAGGGAAAAACCACGGTGGGGGTTAGCCCACAAAGATTATACTCTATTAAAGGTATTACAAAAGGGGAATGCACATGCCTTCAGGCTCACTGCCTACAAGAATGATTACAAAAGGATTACAGATTGTTTGAACTGATGAATATCATCTAACAATGCAAGAATTCAGTTTCGGTTAAGCACAAAATACTGATCTTACACACTTCATCTTTACTCTACCCTATTTACTGCTCTACCATAATCCAAACCTTAGATCTCTTTTTTTTTTCTCTTAAATCTACCTTTTTTCACACTACTGCATCATCGCACCACAACAACACACAATACACTCAAATCCATCAGCTATATATATCCACCTCAAGAGATTCAATCACTTTTCTGTTAGTCTTATGAAGAACTTAACAAACACTACAAGTACTCTGTTATGTCAGCTGAAATCATACACCAATATTGATGCGTACCAAAAATAACACTTGCAGGTCACCATACATGTCGACCACTAACATTATATCCCATACGCAACTCACAAAAACACTTCTACTAGATCCGCACAAGGATCTAACACAAGTCAGCTTGTTCTTCACTAAACTGTTCTATCATATTAGGACCCAATACTCAGATGCTCATAGCTTTTAATTCCTTTGTCATCGAAGGATGAAATTTTGGATGTAGATTGTCCTGACATTCCTCTACGCTCCCTCAGATCTGCAACACACAATGATTAACTAGAGAGATCTGTTGACCAAAATACCAAGCTCTGTCATATACCCTATTCTTGTCTATCCAGACTTGACAAATCTTAGAACTGACTTCCGGTAAGATCTGATATTGCACTGTGGATGTGTGGAATGGACTTAGTTGCCATGAATGACAACACATGACATGCCTTGCAGTGTCTCTTGCCAACAACAATTGGGTAGTGAAGGCTGTATAGTTACCTTTTCAGATAAAGTCTGGAAGGTCACTAAAGGTGTATTAGTAGTAGCTAAAGGTGAAAAGGTAGGCACATTGTATTTGTGTACTGGTAATACTTATTCTACCTTAGCTGCTACAGAAACAGTTGCTACTGAGATAGTTATAGCACTTGCTACAGGGACAGAAATAGAATTGTGGCACCATAGACTTTGGCACATGAGTGAGAAAGGGATGAAGATCCTTCACTCCAGAAAGTTGCTACCAGGTTTGAAGAAGATTGACTTAGAGTTCTGTGAAAATTGTGTTTATGGAAAATAGAAAAGAGTTTGATTTCTCAAGTTGGGAAAGAGAAGAAGAGTGAGAAATTAGAGCTTGTGCATTCGGATGTATGGGGACCAGCTCAGGTATCTTCTCTTGGTAGCTCTTGATGTTATGTTACTTTTATTAATGATGCAACTAGGAAAACATGGGTGTATTTCCTAAAACAAAAATTAGAAGTATTTGAAACTTTTAAAAAGTGGAAAGCTTTGGTTGAGAATGAGACAGGAAAAAAGTTGAAGTGTCCCAGATCTGATAATGGAGGCGAGTATTGCAGTAGAGAATTTGAGAATTACTATTCATATAGTGGAATCTGTAGGCAGAAAATGGTTCTTGGAACCCCACAAGAAAATGGTGTGTTTGAGAGGATGAATAGGACCATTATGGAGTGTACAAGGAGCATGAGATTGCATGATGGACTACCCTTACACTTTTGGGTAGATGTTGTACATACTGTTGTTTATTTAATAAACAGGGTACCTTCAAATCCTTTGGATGGTGGCATTCTAGAGGAGGCATGGACAGGTAAAAAGGTAAACCATTCATTTATGAAAACCTTTGGTTGTGAAGCTTTTGTCCATGTTGATATTGAAAATAGAACCAAGCTTGAGGATAAGTCTAAAAAATGTACCTTCATTGGATATGGAGTAGATGAATTTGGTTATCGGTTATGGGATTTTGAAAATCATAAAATCATTAGGAGTAGGGATGTTATATTTAATGAGAAGGTCATGTATAAGGATCAACTATAGGAATAGAAGCATGAATAGGCCAAAAAAGAATATGTGGTGTTGGATGAGATTCTAGAAAATAAAATGCTAGTGGTACCTGATGCTCAATAACAACAAGTTATCCCACAGACTCCTGCAAGTGTTAGACATTATACAAGGATAACTAGACCTCTAGAAATATTTTATCCATCATTATATTCTATATTATTAACTGATTCTAGTGAACCTGAAGGTTATGAAGAAGCAATGCAGGTAGATACCAAAAAGCAGTGGGAGCTAGGCATGAAAGAGGAAATGGATTCCTTGCTGCAGAATTAGACTTGGGACTTAGTCAAGTTACTTGCAGGAAAAAGAGCATTGCTAAATAACTAGGTTTACAGGTTGAAGGAAGAAGTTGGAGGCAAGAAACGATATAAGGCCAGACTCGTGGTCAAAGGTTTTGTACAAAAAAAAGGTATAGATTTCGATGAAATATTTTCTTTGGTTGTGTGATTAATGAGAACAAAATGAAGTCTAAATATGTAAATCAAATAGAAAACAGAATGATTATACCTTCATAATGACTCACAAATCCAAGAGGGAAGGAGTTGCACCCGATAGTCTCCTCTGATTTTACCCATGATAACTGAAATGTGGATTGCTCAAATGCTCAACGCAATGTGAGATGAGGGATTAGATGGAGATGGAGATGGGGATGAGGCATGATTTTGACATTAGGATGGTAGGATGAGGAGATTGTGGAGAGATTTTGGCAGAGGTTTGATGCATGAAGAAGTCTCCCCAAATGGCTTGGAGAGGGTCTTATTTATAGATTTTCTGAAAGGAGGATGGAGGGTGAGGATCAAAAGATGAGATCAAGGGCTAGGAATAAAAGTAAATCTTTTATTCATTTTGAGAAAAGGGGTGATAAATGAGGTATGGGTGTGAAAGAATGGGAAATGAATTAAAAATTCATTTAGGGAATGGGAAATGAATTAAGAATTCATTTGGAGATAAGAGGTAATGAATGAGGATGGGTGAGGTAAGGGGTGTGTAAGAGAAGTAAATGTGATGTGTGATTTATTTCAATTTTAAATTTGGGGGATGTGGGGAAGGGTGTTAAACTAGGTTTGACCACCCAAATGAGAGGTTAGGACTAATTAAACAGAGGTTTTCCTTAATTGATCCTAGGGCTAGGATGAGGTAGGCTAGGGTAGGTTACGGTAGGTCAATTAGTAGGCTAGATCAATTAGATAACCATGATTTATCTAATTAATGAGGATTAGGGAAAAGGAGAATTGAACCAAATAAATATTGGGAATATTTATTTGATTAATGAGGGATAGTGTTGTAAGGTCTTAGTGATAAATTAAGTTAATTGATCACAAGGGATAGACAGATGGTTAGGGATAAATTGGTTTGCAGAGCAAGTCAATTTTAGGTGTCTACATTTGCCCCTCTTTGAGATGGTGTTGCGACTAAGTAACATCATTTCAAAGAAGTTAAAACATAGAGTTGGATTGGATAGAAAAAAGATTTTGGCTTAGAAGAATAGGGTAAGGTTTGGGGATAATTGGTAAGGGTGATGCCCCCTCGAGAGGATAGGTGGGTTACGAGAACATGGTTGTGCTCTTGAAATGGATGGAACAGATTGGTAGGAGTGGTTGGAGGATAAGGGGCGAGATGAAAGTGTGATAATGTTGGGAGATTGATTGATGGATGATCATTGTGTTGAAAATGATTTAGAGCAATCCTAGGTTTGATATAGCAAAGTGGATATTTTCACCAAGGTATAGAAGACTAGGGTGATGATGTTTATCCAACATTTGAATGGACTAGACACGCAAACAAAGGGATGATCCCATGCATGCCCAAGATAGTACAACCTTGTCTTGACGAGGGAAGGGGACTCATAGCATAAGTCCTTAATACACAAAAGGTATGATGAACCTTAGATGCATAAGGGGATCAATATGTTAGAACCGACCCTGTGATCAACAAGATATGAATACTAGCTTGGAGTAATGAAACCAACCCACAAGCACAACATACAAAAGCAAGACTATGCCCCATTCTAGATGTTTTTGCCACATACCATGACATAGTGAGATCAAGGTAGCTTTGATGTGATCTTCGAATAGGACAAAAAATAAAAATCAAAAACAAAAAGACCAACGAACCAAACGAGTAACCATTGTATCTCTTGCCAAGATGGATGATGATTGGATAGATTTTACCTATCATAGGAACGATATATCTTAAGGCAGGAATCGATTGATGATTGGATCATGTTTTGTTGATGTTGTAAGATTGGCTCAAGATATGATGGTGACAAGTTGTGGTTGATGTTGATTTGATAGTTGATGATTTTGATTAAGGGACGATGCTTTGATAGGTGATGCGATGCTTGGATCTAGTATAAGCTCAGCGGGTTGGATGGGTGCATCGTGTGTACCTGAGTACTGGAAACTTCCTGCGTATTCCAGACTGCCTACATACCCTGTATCCACGGGATCAAGGCATACTAAGATGCGGGTGGTGAAGATATGTAGTTCTGATTTGTGATGATGATGTGGGATGATTGAGGATAAATGTGATGATGTTGGAAGCTGAAACGTGTTGGATGATTTGTGTGATTGTGATGATAATTGTTTTTGGGATTTTGTGGTTATTTTGATTTTTTTGGATTTTTTGATTTTGTATTGTTTTTGGATTTTTTGATTTTTGGAAAAGGAATGGTTTATTATGAGATGGTTGCATTGGATTTTGTGTGGATAGCCTTTGCACTAGATACCAATGACCAGGGAACACCAAGTCCAGAGATGAAAGTGATGGGGTTGGATTGGGGGATAAAGGATCTAGTAGGGATACATGATAAGTAGACGGAGGGATTGTCAGTGGAAGGTGATAGAGAGGAGGATTCATGATAGATGGATTGGAAGATAGAGATAGGGATGCAAGATACATGAATGAGAGATGGGGATAAGGATTTACTCCAAGGGCTAGGTTGCAAGGAATCATATGCCCCAATGCTTAGAATTTTGCATGATGGGTTCATGTTTGAATGGATGGACTTTGTAGTAGATGGATGGAGAATATACTTACAAAGGGAGTATGCCAAGAGGTCTCCAAAGCATGTTGTTGATATTTTTCCCCTTGTCTTCATCAAGATCTAAGGAGGAGGATATAGTGGATAGAATGGATGGGGAATGATAGGATGAATAGGGGATGGTAGATAGGAATATGATAAGATAATGATAGATGGATAGGATATGCAAAGGATGTGGATGAAAGGTATGATTTTGCCCCCAAGTGTAGGGATACAAAAATGGATGGAGAAGAGATTATGCATGACACCCACAAGGGGTTTTCATCAAGGTACTTGCCGAAGGTGCCACAAGGAGTGGTTTTCACCATTGGATGGATTTTTTCTCTTTGCTATTTTCTTGATTTTTTTTTATTTTGTTTTGCTTTTTTGATGGATGGAGACTCTAGCGTCTGTTTCCATAGCACGAAGAAGATGGTCCCATGTTGGATAGAATTTTGGGTGATGATTGCATGGATTGTTGGTAGATAGGAGAGGATGGAATGGATGGTGGATAATGGATTATGATGTGGATTATGCAAAAGAATGGACCATAGGAATGTGATGGGGAAGATATGTAGGATAGTGAATGAAAGATGAAGAGATGGGGGTATGTGGGAATGTCAAGTGGTGGAGGGGAACCAAAACCAATGGTTGCACACACCGTGATGTATTTGGAAGCTTGTACTTTGGATGTGGAGTTGGGAGTAATGGGGATCGGGATGGGGGATTTTTGTATGATCGATTTGGGGTTTTAGGGACCCAAATAGACTTAGGATTTATGGGATTTTTAGATGTGGAGCAAGATGTTTGGGGGTTTGGAGTGGATTGGGATGTGGATGCCTCATTAGAGTTTGGTGCTTTTTGTTTAGGGACCCACACCATTTTTGTTTTTGCTTTTTCTTGTGATGGTGTGGGCTTTGATAGCCTTTTGGATTTTTGATTTTGCTTGGAAGGGATAACATCTTTAGGCTTTTGTGCTTTATGTATTGAGGCGTTCAAATTATTACTTTTGAATCCCATGGATTTGGGGGAAGCTTCATGTTTGAAAGGTGTGTGCTTTTGTTGGTCTTGATTGGGAAATTTAGGGGGTTTATGGGTGAAGAAGTAAAAAGTGGATTTATGGATAAATGGATGAGGGGATTTGAGGATAGGGATATTAGGAGTTGGGAGGATGGGAGGATAATAGGATTTGTGGATAGGGATGTTGGGAGTTGGTAGAATAGGAGGTAAAGTGGATTTAATAGGAACATTTGGAGTTGGAAGTAGTGGAGGTAAATTTGATGGAGGGAGATGGATGGTCACATGCTTTTGCAAATGATAAGATGATGGAGGAGGGATGGCGACATATGTTTTTGGAGTGCGATGAGATGCACCATGTTTGGGATTGGATGAATAGATTTTGGAAGGTGGGTGGATGGTATCTATATGTTTAGATTGTTTTTCTTGGGGTGTATAGCCAAGGCCACGTGAGGATGGATGGAATGTGGTGTGGATGGGCTCCAAGATGCCTTGTTCGTGAAGGCCTAAGCCTTTGCCTTGATAGTTCATATTTTGGAGCATGCGACATGCAATGGGATGTTTGGTGCTTTTGAAACAAGACGTGAGTCCATTATTTGTTGGAGAAAGATAGGTGGTGGATGGAAGTTGTTCACATCCTACAAGGGGTTTACCACGGATGAAGGTGCTTTTTCCAAGTGGATAAGGGGATGGATTTGGGATGGGATTAGATGGGATGGTTAGCTCTTGATTAGGAGAAGGGGTTGATGTTTCAACATGCTTTGGATTTGATTCTTGACATAGCTCATGTGCTTGGATACAAGTGGAAGTGATTTGGATAGATGTGATGGGTGCTTGGATGGATGTGATAGGTGCTTGGATGGATGTAATAGGTGCTTGACTTATGGGTTCTTGAACATGGCTACATGATGGTTGTTGACTTATGATAGGGGATTGTTGAAGAGATTTGGTGGGTGTTCGATTGCATGAGGGTGTTTGATTCCTTGCTAATAGCCAATGGATGGCATCCTTCATGAGTGTATGGGTTGAAGAACAATATAATGGATGAATAATGATGGTGGATGATGTGGGATTAGGATTGGGATTGGATAGGTGGGTGATGGGATTAGGTAGTGATGGTTCATGGATGGGTTCAAGGATAGGTGTTGGACTAGATGGTGGTGTTGGAGGGGTGGGGGATTTGGGGGATTCCTTTGCTTTGCTTGGTGATGTTCTTTGGAGGAAATCCCACAAGGATTCTTTGGATGTGATAGTGTTGGGACTTGGAAGATTTGATGGTGGATGGGGGTAGGGATTGGTGGATTGGGAGATACATAAGGTGATGGATTAAGGTTGATAAGGTTGGAGGGATATTGTGATGGGGGGGTTGGAGGATGGGGATTAGGAGATGGGGGATTTGGTTGTTGATATGAGGTTTGGATTTCGGATATAAGGTGTGCTAGATTGGTGTTCCCTTGATCAAAGTTAGCATGACAAAGGTTAGGGGATGGATAAGTTAGAGGTATTAATTGGTTGGATAAGTATGATGGCATGGATGTGTAAGGGGATGGTGATTGATATGAGGGTAAAGGTTGATATGATGAAGGTTGGTATGAGGGAAGTTGGTATGAGGTTGAAGGTTAATATGAGGTTGATGGTTGATATGAGGTTGATGGAGTGGATATGTAAGATGTAGGTTGGTATGATGGTTGAAAGAATGAAGATTGATATGATGTGGATGGGGATGATGTGTAGGGTGTTTGTTGATATGATGAAGGTTGGTATGAGGTCAATGGTGTGGATATGTAAGATGTTGAAGGTTGATATGATGAAGATGGGGTAGGGGTTTGGGATTCTCCAATGATGAGGTGTGCTAAGGGTATATCTTTAATGTCATTTTTGAATTGTTCCTTAGCATTAGGATCCATGTTCTCATAGACTTTTCTACGTCTTTGTAATTGTTGTATTGCTTCATAAAGATCCATTTTGTGGGAGATAGTATGGAATGATGGATGATTGTGATGTTGGGAATCAAAATTTCAAGACCTTAAGATGATTTGATTTGATTTGTTTTTTGATGGATGGTTCTCTATGCTTAAGATGGACTAATGATCTTAAGCAAGAGGATTGATTGGGTTGATTTGATTAGGTGATCAATTAAGGTCTTGATTTTTGATTGGGTTGATTTGGATTTGGAGTTTGATAATGATTGAGATCAATGTTAATTTTGGATTGGATTTGGAATATGGTTTGGAAGATTATGGATTGATGTTGGTTGGATTTTGGATTTGATTTGGATGAGGTGGGATTAGAATGATGTTGATGAATTGGATTAAGGATGATGAGGGTGATTAGGATAAGATTGGATTGAATGATTTGGATGATGATGTGGATAAGATAGGTGGTTAGGATGATTAGGATAGATGGGTGATTAGATTAAGATGAAGTGGATAAGAATGATTAGGATGATGAAGATAGATTATGACTAGAGAGGAAGTGGATTAGAATTTGATCAAGCTCAAATAAAGGGATTAGATAAGCTCAACTTATGGGGTTTGATAAATGGGGGGATGGTTTAGTGGTGTTGGGAGGGAAAACCCAGCCTGACGTAAGGGGGGGTGCGGGGGGTCAGACGCAACCCCCCGTTGATAGGGGTTTGGGGGCGTAGCCCCTGACTGGATTTTTTTTGAAAATGGGCTTATAAAATTGATGTTTTTGATGGGAAAATTTGATATTTGGACATGGATGAAGAAGGCGCTAAAATAGATGGAAAATGGGGCTGAAATAGAGAGGAATCGCGTTAAAGGATGCAAATGGTTGGATTGATGGATGAATTTGATTTTTCTTGGCAAGTAAACAATCATGCAAGAAAACACAATGGCCAAAGGTTTGATTTATGAAAAATGTGATAATCAAGCATGTACAACCTTAGGGATTTGGGCCACTAAAACAAAGGTTCATAGTGAGTGCTTTCGTTCAGGTGGTTATACATGCGGCAGTGCTACTCTCCATTATGGAGTTTCCCAGCCTCTAAGGGTTACGCCTTGGAGGGTTCTGGGGGAGGTTGGCTATAGGTATAACACAACAACACCTGTTGCTTATGACTTTCGTCACAAACACATTAATTTATATAGCAGCTTGAAAGAGCTTGGCTTTAGCTTGTTGCCGCTTGGGTCATTCCCACCTTTCGAAGCTGGGTGGCAAGCCCTCTAAGGATTAACAAAAGCAATACAACCACAAAATACTTTTGATCCCCAAGTTCATACAAAGATGCAAGGGGAGAGCATACATATTGTTTGTGCTTGCATCACACTAAACATGGTTCATTTTAGTTCTTTGGATTATGTTGGGGGTGATTTATGCAAGTGTTATGAGAAGCTTTTGATTCCCAAGGTCACCAAATGGTGCGAGGGAAGAGCATACACCTCTCAAACTACAAGCAAAATCACGAAAACACTTCACACCAATTTGATTGGTTTTCTTGATTATATGAGTGAAGAATGCAGATTGTTGTTCTTTTTAATCCAATGATTTCATTGATGCAATTTGTGGTTCTTTTTAAAGCCCAAAATCAAAATGTTTAGAGTTGTTTGTTGCAAGCAATGATTAATTTTAGTTGCACCAAAATCAAATATTTTCTACAAAGGCACACAAGGATTCTTTTTAGGTGCACCAAATGAAATGTTTGATTATTTTTTGATTGTTGTTTGTTTGTCAATCAAGATTGATTTTTATGCACCAAATTCAAGTGTTTTCTAAGCTAAGAAAAATAAAAGTCCCTTTTAGTGCACCAAAGAAGATGTGTCTAATCTACTAAATCCCTACAAAAGATGTTAGTAGTTTTTGAGATGATGGTCTTGGATGACCTATAGAAAATAGACCCAACCCTGCACAGATCCCTAAGCTAGTACAGAAAAATAGTGCCAAAACAGAGGCAAGATAGCGCTAATACAGAAGATAGCGCTAATACAGAAAATAGCACTAATCTAGAGACAAGATAGCGCTAATATAGAAGATAGCACTAATACAGAAAATAGCGCTAATACAGAAAAAAATGCTAATACATAAGCAATATAGTGCTAAAATAGAAGATAGCGCCACTTTGCACAGGAGTTTAATTTGGTTGATTTGTCTCAGATGAAGGCGCTGCTCTGGGTGCCGATAGCACCAATACGACATAGAGTTGGTCAATGGATGATTTTAGGAAAATTTTGCCATAGTTTCTCCTTCATTTAAGATTCTTGCAAAAACAGAGAACAAAAAACCATAGAAAGCAGCAGGAAGAACAGAGATTAGAGGTAGAAGTGTAAGTGAGATGTAAGAGAAAAAGTGTTATGTCAGATAGCGCTAAAATAGTAAATAGTGCTAAAACACTCCAAAGATAGTACCACTTCGCAAGGCAGATAGCGCCAGACTTGCAAAAACACATCTCCAAGATAAAAACTCATAAAATTTGATTAGATATGGACCTTGTGGGTCCCACTGGGTGTGCCAATGTGATTAATGAGAATAAAATGAAGTCTAAATATGTAAATCAAATGCAAAACAAAATGATTATACCTTCATAATGACTCACAAATCCAAGAGGGAAGGAGTTGCACCTGATAGTCTCCTTCGATTTTACCCATGATAATTGAAATGTGGATTGCTCAAATGCTCAACACAATGTGAGATGAGGGATTAGATGGAGATGGAGATGGGGATGAGGCATGATTTTGACATTAGGATGGTAGGATGAGGAGATTGTGGAGAGATTTTGGCAGAGGTTTGATGCATGAAGAAGTCTCTCCAAATGGCTTGGAGAGGGTCTCATTTATAGATTTTCTGAAAGGAGGATGGAGGGTGAGGATCAAAAGATGAGATCAAGGGCTAGGAATAAAAGTAAATCTTTTATTCATTTTGAGAAAAGGGGTGATAAATGAGGTATGGGTGTGAAAGAATGGGAAATGAATTAAAAATTCATTTGGGGATAAGAGGTAATGAATGAGGATGGGTGAGGCAAGGGGTGTTAAGAGAAGTAAATGTGATGTGTGATTTATTTCAATTTTAAATTTGGGGGATGTGGGGAAGGGTGTTAAACTAGGTTTGACCACCCAAATGAGACGTTAGGACTAATTAAATAGAGGTTTTGCTTAATTGATCCTAGGGCTAGGATGAGGTAGGCTAGGGTTGGTTAGGGTAGGTCAATTAGTAGGTTAGATCAATTAGATAACCATGATTTATCTAATTAATGAGGATTAGCGAAAAGGAGAATTGAACCAAATAAATATTGGGAATTTTTAGTTGATAATGAGGGATAGTGTTGTAAGGTCTTAGTGATAAATTAAGTAAGTTAATTGATCACAAGGGATAGACAGATGGTTAGGGATAAAATAATTTTATTCAATTAACAAGAGGGATAAATTGGTTTGCAGAGCAATTCAATTCTGGGTGTCTATAGGTTGTAAAGATGACTTTTATTAGAACTATTCTAAGTCTTGTGGCTACGAAAGACTTGCATCTTGAACAACTAGATGTGAAAATAACTTTTCTCCATTGGGATTTGGAAGAGGAAATAGACATACAACAATCATAGAGATATTAGGTCAAGGGTAAGGAGGATTTTGTGTGTAGGTTAAAGAAGAGTTTGTATGGCTTGAAGCAAGCACCTCGACAATGGTATTTGAAATTTGATACTTTTATGGCTGAACAAGGTTACAAAGATGTCATTCTGATTATTGTGTTTATTTCAATAAATTGGGTAATGGTAGCTATATTATCCTGTTGCTTTATGTTGATGACATGATTGTTGCCGAGTCTAACATGCAACATATTAATGAACTTAAGAAGAAATTAGCAAATTCATTTGCTATGAAGGATTTGGGTGCAACAAAACAAATCTTTGGTATGAGGATCACATGGGACATGACAAACAGAAAACTATTTTTGTCCCAAAGTGAGTATGTAGAGAAGGTGTTGAAAATGTTTAACATGCAAAATGCAAAAGCCGTTAGTACACCTTTGCCTAGTCATTTTAAGTTGACTAAGGAGATGTTTCCAAAGACACAAGAGGAGGAAGACAAAATGTCTAAGGTACCATATGCATCGGCAGTTGGCAGCTTGATGTATGCAATGGTATGTACAAGGCCAGATATTGCACATGCAGTGGGAGTTGTGAGAAGGTATATGAGCAATCTGGGAATGGAACATTGGAATGCAGTAAAATAGATTCTCTAATATTTGAGAGGTACTACTTCAAAGAAACTATGTTTTGGAGGAACAAATTCTGCTCTAAGAGGATATGTTGACTCTGTTCTGGCGGGTGATATTGATAGCAAGAGGAGTACTAAATAGTATGTTTTTACCTAGGAGGTACTACAGTCAGTTGGATTTCAAGGTTGCAAAAGGTTGTTGTGCTTTCAACCACTGAAGTTGAGTATGTTGCTGCTACAGAAGCTAGCAAGGAGATGATTTGGTTACAACATTTTCTAGAGGAATTAGGGCAATGACAAGAAGATAGCCCTTTGTACACTGATAGCTAGAGTGCCATTCATCTTGCTAAGAACTCAGCTCTACATTCAAAAACTAAGCATATAAAGCTTAGATACCACTTCATCCGGTCAGTTTTGGAGGATGGATAGTTGAAGCTGCAGAAAATTCACACAAGTGAGAATCCTATAGATATAATCACAAAGGCAGTAACACGAGAGAAACTAATTTCCTCATCAGTTTCCATTGGCCTTCATGACTGAAAATGGTGGACATAAGAAACCAGCCAGGCCTGTAATCTAGTGGGAGCTACAAGCGTAGTGATGTTGTCCAAGATCAGTCTCCAAGTGGGAGACTGTTGGTATGTGGTGACTGATCATGCAAGTACTGTACACTCGTAATGTATCCTCTCTGGGGTTCGGGGGTGCAACCCCCCCCCCAAAAAAAAAAATTCCCTCTTTTTTTCCCGTTTGGAGTCGGTTGTTAATTTTTGTTAACCGACAAAAGAAAAATGACATTATAAAACCCTAATTCTAGAAGCTTCCAAAAAGATTGATATAAGTGGTTGGGATGTATGTTGCGAGTGTGCAATTCACGAGATTGTAATTTGTTTACATTGGATAATAAAGTCATTAGATGGCTGAGTTTATGTGGATGTAGCCCATATTTGGTGAACCACGTTAAATTTCTATGTTGATCTCTTTTGTGTTGTTCTTCATTGTTATATTTGGGTTATTTAATCTGCATATATATGTTAGTGTTTATTGCTCCAATCTACCTGAACCCTAATAGAAGGATTAGAGGGAAATTATAAAATAATTCCTATTTAACCCTAAACCCTAAACTTGAACAACCCTAGAAACTCATAAAACCTAAATAATGCCCCTAAAGGTCTAAGCAACCCTAAACTCATAAACCCTAAATAATGCCACTAAACTTGAGCAACCCTAAACCTCTCTCTCTCTCTCCCAAAACCCCTAAACCCTAAATAATGCCCCTAAAACCTAACCCCTAAACCCTAAATAATTCCACTAAACCCTAAACTCTCTCTCTCTCTCTAACCCTATCTCTCCCCTCCATCTCCATCCTCTCTCCCTCTTCCTCCCTCTCCTCTCCCATGTCGACAAAGAACATAGAAACAAGAAAGCTAGGACATGTAAAGAGGGATGAGGATATAAATTGGGATGATGAAATGGAAACAAGGTAATTTATGAAATTTCATTGGATGGGAAGAATGATGAGGAGAGGTAGAGAGGGGAGGTAAGTAGACAGTGAGAGAGAGAGGGTAGGATGTAGAGATGGCCCGAGGGAAGTAGAGAGTGAGAGAGAGAGAGAAGCAGAGATTGAGAGAGGGTGGGAGGTAGAGAGGGGAAAGAAGAGAGTGAGAGAGAAGGTAGGAGGTAGAGAGGTGAGGGAAGCAGAGACTCAGAAAGAGGGTAGGAGGTAGATAGGGGAGGGAAGTAGAGAGTGAGAGAGAGGGTAGAAGGTACAGAGGGGAGGGAAGAAGAGAGTGAGCGAGAAGGTAAGAGGTAGAGAGGGTAGGATGTAGAGAGGGGAGGGAAGTGGAGAGTGAGAGACGATAGGAAGTGCAACTGCCCTTGTAGACATGTATGTAAAGTGTGGAAGAATAGACAAGGCATGTCAATTGTATGACATAACACCTCAAAGAGATGTTCTGTAATGGAATGCAATGATTACAAGATATGCAAAAAATGGATTTGTAGAAAAGGCTTTAGAAACTTTCAAGCAAATGTAATTGGCATGTGTATAGCCAAACATGCTTAGCATAACACGAGCACGTTATAACATACTCGCATTATGCTGAGCTTGTTTGGATGTGTTTTTATCAGATTTTACAAAAAAATTGAGATAATCTGGAGCGTGCTCCCCATCAGGATGGCAATTTTTTCAATGAAAACTCAAAAAAAATACCACCATAATCTTAAGCTCTCTATTAGCTATCTAACCATTTTATTTTTTCACATTTTCAATATGTTAAGGGTTTCATCTTTAATTTATTTTGTTAGTGTGTCCATTTTTTGTCAAAAACCAGTGTCTAGTATTTTTGACTTTTTTAACCGTTCATCAAAATTTGAAATAAGTTACATTTCTAGAAATTAGACTCCATTCTACACATATTCAAAAAAATAAATTCAATTTTTGATTAGTTTTCAAAAAATTTAGGGGGGGCACGCTCAATTTTAGGGGGGGGAAATCAATTATTCATGAAAAAATTATCAGAAAAATTAGGGATAAACTACATGGTGTTAACTAATTTCTCACTAAAGCAATTTTTGAAATCCTAAAAAAAAGTTAACATTTTAGGGGGAGCACACCAGACGCTATGTTATGTTTTTTTTAGAAAAATGGGACCAATTTGTGTGCTCCCCCTTTTTGAACCCCTTAATCTCAACCATTTTTGGAAAAAATTAATAGTATAGAAACTAGATTCGGAGCACTATGACTCTTGTTTTTATTCCATCTTCAAATTTTGAGTGTAGCTGTCTTCAATTTCTCATCCAATATCAATGTTTCTTGATTTCAGAAAAAAAAAAGTGGCATCTTAAGACCCCCTTTTGGTCCCCCATCTTTGTGCACTTACCCAATGATAACTAGGGTTGGGGTGTAAATAATCATTAGGGTCAGGGTTTAAAATGACCATTAGGGTTAGGGCTATAAAATGATAATTAGGGTTAGGGTATAAAATAAGTAGGGTTAGGTTTTAAAATGATCATTAGGGTTAGGGTTTAAAATAATTACGGTTAAGGTTTAAAATGAGCATTAGGGTTACGGTTTAAAATAATTAGGGTTAAGGTTTAAAATAATTAGGGTATAAAATAATTAGGATTAATGTTTAAAATAAATAGGGTTTAATTAATTAGGTTTTAAAATAATTAATATTATATTAATAATATTATTATTAATATATAATATAAGATATAACTATATTATATCTTATATTATATTATATATTAATAATAATATTTTTTATTATTATTATAATATTATATATTATTAGGGCTTAAAATAATAATGGTTAGGGTTAATGTTTATAATAATGCAATAAAAATAATATAAATATAATATTATTACACTAAGAAGCATATCCTACAGTGATAGCACGGGGTGGAGTGAGATGCATGTTAATAAAAAAATGTTAACAAAATAATTAAATGGCTGACACATTAAATAAGGATTAATTGAAAAAGTACTGACAAATAAAACAATAAAATAATAAAATAATAAAACATATATAAATTTAAAAGACATTTGAATCGATACATCACTTTGCAAATTATAAAGTAATAAATAAATTGAGAGCCGAAAGCAACAAATAATAAATACAAGAAAATTTTGTGAATTGATAGTAGATAATAAATACAAGAAAGTGTAGCGAATAAATCAAAGTGAAAAAATCCAAATAAGTCATTTTAACATCTCTTTCTTTTTTTCCAGAATAATTGTAAATCTTAGTAATTAATTATTTTCAAAAGTGTTGCGAATAAATTATCTTCATATATTTACTTTATTACAAACATAAAAACTTAGTTTTTTTAGGGGTTTCACTTTCTATACAATCTAAATAAAATTTTAAATAACTAAGCACATCTAATAAATAAATCATAAAATTGAGGGTTATTTTCTCTTAAGTTTTAAAATTGTTTCATTACTTTTATTTTTCTATTATTTTTTAGATTTTAAATTAAATTAAATATTTTTAATTTATAATGATTTAATTATTCTAGAATTATATAATTTTTATGATAATAATATATTAAGAACAATTAATAATAATATTTTTTTCAATAGTTATTAAAATTGAACTTTTTTTTTGTAAATACCCTGGTTGGGGACTAGGGACCCTTTCAAAATCTGGGCAAAGCCCACATAGTCTGAGTAAGTCTTAGAAACTATAATAGATAGAGATTATACAAGTTGAGAGGGTAGGCAAATTATAGGGCCAACCCCAAAACTACTAACAAAAAACATCTAATAAGCTAACACAGACAGACTATAACCTCCTAGCTCCCTTCCTGACCTTTAAGAGC
Source organism: Cunninghamia lanceolata (assembly GCA_027924645.1). Lineage (NCBI taxonomy): Eukaryota > Viridiplantae > Streptophyta > Pinopsida > Cupressales > Cupressaceae > Cunninghamia > Cunninghamia lanceolata. The sequence continues at coordinate 264,624 of BSBN01001306.1, read as the reverse complement.
CACAAAGGTTGCATCCTGGTCGCAGCTGTATCTATACTCTGCCCTTTCTTTGTCTTCATTATTGACTCCCGTCTTGTCAGCTAGCCGCTCCACAATCTTCCTCAACTGGACTTGCCCTAGCAAGAGGTCGTGCATATGATCTACCAGTTCCTTGTGGTTTATCTCTGCCTCTCGAGAAATCTCTGTTATGTCCTCATGAAACAAAATGGAAGAAGCTGCTATGGAGGTCATCATGGCTAGGGTAAGGGACCTAACTACTCTGAACACATTCCATCTACCTCAAGATGTACCAGGGTCCAAAAGAAAGTTCACCACCACTTCTCTCAACTTTCCACCCTCCTCCCCATCCACCACTTTGGCCATGGAAACGATCCTGCTAACCCACTTCTGTAGCAAGGGATGTTTGATTTCAGAGTCCATAGCAAAAACAACATCAACCAATGCTTCCTTGCCAAAAAACTTAGCCTTCCTCTTATGAGATTTGGCCTTGCTCTTCATCACACCACCCACAAACCTATTCACCACCCATCTAGGCATTTGCCTCCGCCGCGGAGGAGGAGGAGTGGATGTCTCTTTGGCCTTACCAGCTCCCATCGACACCCCACTCCCAGAAGCACCACCAGACATATTTCTCTCTAAAAGCTCCATAGATTGTAACCCAAAGGAAGCAATAAATGCAAAAAACAAAGAGTCTAGAAAATTTCCAACTCACAACTCACTGAGAAATGATGATAACTGTCATTCCTTTGCCACGATGCTCACTTCAATCTTAACAAAATCTTTGAGATCCGCCTTATAGAAAACTTGCCAAGCATGACTTGCACTTAACTTCCCACGTACTATCCAACCAAGCCTAAAATCATGAGACTGACACAGATGATCATTCCTCAGCTAAGCCCCCCAATCCACTGCTTACGTGTCACCACCTATCTGTCTAATGTGCTAGCCCCTTATTAGGAGAAAATTGAAAATTATTGATCAATATATAATATATTTATTTGTAATAATTTGTATTATATAATGTATTATTAATGTATATTGGATTGAGAGAGTAGTCATTATTTTGTATGATAAATATATTAAATTTCAGACATCTTAGAATTGATTACAAATGTTGGTGATAGTTTAATTTGAAACATGATATATATTTTAATATATTTTATAGGATGTCTCACCCAAAGTTAAATTTTGAAAATGAAGAGCAACGAAGAGAATATTGAAGACAATATGCTTGAAATTATATGAGACAATGACGTGAACAAATGGATGATGCACAAAGAGAGGAAGAAAGAAGTCTTCAAGATGAAGAGCAACAAAGAGAACAAGGAAGAGAATATGCTCAAAAATATTTATGAGACAATGACGTGAACAAATGAGTGATGCAGAAAGAAAGGAAGTAAGAATTCATCGTAACCAAAATGATAGAGAAAGATGTGTTAAATGCAAAGTAGATATGACAGTGGAAGAAATTGAAGCAGAAATGAGACAACATGCTAATGATATAATAACACATCATGCACAAACATCTCATGAGGAACAATATATATTGAGAAGAAGACATCGTCAATCTCATGGGAACGCTGAAGTTAGTTTTGAAGGGATGAATTCTATTACAATAGACTGTGTGCTAGAAACACCAAATAATAGATTGCAAGATGCAATGAATGTTGATAATCAAAATCATGTACAAATATCAATTCACAAGAAGAGTTAACATCTCAAGTAAGAAGATGAAGACAATTTCAAAGAACACAAAATGGAAGGGATCAAGAAAGAGTTAATAATAATAGAAATGTTGAGATTGATTTGAGGACTTTACAAATGATATTATGACAAGGACTAGATAAACTTGCTACCAGGTATGTACTACATTTGTGAAGAAAGTTATATAGAAATGAAGGTTATACGAGTACCTGAAGGCCCTATTTGTAATAGATGTCGACAAGAGAAACATGAACATCAATTTTTAGCAACAAACAACATGGATCCTGGACAACAACCATTAGAACTTAGAAACTTAACACAAATTGAGGAAATGATGATAGCACACATCAACCCAATTCTTGAAGTCACACATGCAACTAGAGGTCAATATAAATATAAAGGACATAACATAAGTTTTCCACAAGAAGTAAGGGAAATAGCTAAAATTTACCACATCGAATAAAATATTTGCCAATTATTATTGTTCGAAGGAAGGATCAATGTGGAACAAATTTCAATTTTACAGTCAATGGAGAGAGGGTGTATAAAGCACTAAAATATAAGATAGAACATGATAAGTTCTATAGAGATGTTCAAATTGATGAAAATGCTCTTAGTGAACTTACATGCAATTCAAATGAAAACATTTTTGACAAATTGAACTCTGTTCATATGGAGTTTGATTCAGATGCAAATGAATATGTATTTGTGGGTCCAGTGATAGAGATAGATGAAGGAAACATTATTGAACACACTACATAAATGGAATCAAAACCACCAAATGTTCAAAGAGACATGGAACTAATCCAGACATGGGTAAATAACCCTAATCTAGATCTTGGATCTGTTGCAAGTATGAGCAGTAAGTGTTGTAATTGATGTCAACACCTCAGAAAGTCATTTGAATAAGTCTGAACAAGTATTTGAGGAATTAGTAAAAGTGCAGAATTGCTTTATCTACCAAAGCAGTGCAGTGTTTTGCACCGTATATCCTATAGATTGAATATCTTTTCTTGTAGATTGGAAGTAATGTTAAGGGATGTCTGTAGATTCTATGTTTCAAGTTTGAGACTCCGGTGTGAAGATTTGAGTGAGTTCTATTCACCAGAGTAAAAACTATTTTTCTGTGTATTTAATGGTGACAGGGAGAATGTATTCTGCTCTGTATTTCTTTGCATTTAAGTTTCACAGTCTATGGTTCTGAATTAAGTTTGTGATGATGTTATGTGCCTTCATGTCTAATGGTTCGTGATTTGGTGCTCCGCAAGCGATCTTTCCTTTATAACAGTGGCCAACAGTAATGTTCAAGTGCTCTGGTTTGAAGAATCTTATGGATAAAGTGTTTAGAGGTTGTGCAAGTGTTCTTGGTGATTGTAACATATCTATGGGAGTCTCTAGATCATGTTCATATCTTTTGATTGGTCCACAAAGTATAATCTAGATTGTGCATGAAGCATTTCCTAAAAGTTTTAGTATCAACTCCAGTCTTGGCTGACCTGGTTGTTCTCACTACTTGCGGTTGTGCTTTAAAGTTTGTAAAGCGTGTGGTTGCATGGAAAATTGCATTTAAGTCCCAACTAATCCTTGGCATGGTCCGCATTCATTTCTCTTCTCCCTCAATCCATTTAAAACCAGACCTAATTTGAATATTGGCTAAATATGTATGTATGCCGACCTTGGAAACTGTTCCAAAGGTTGATGATTGTAATGCCAACCTTGATGATCATTCTAAGGCTGATGAATTGTATAAATACTTGTAATGAAGTCATGAAAAATGTATGGTTATGTGAAAATGTGAAGATAAGTCTAAAGTGAAGAAGTAAAGCAAAGCAGAGGAATTTTACTGTGCTTCAATGGAACTGAATCCTGGCATGGAGTAGATGCTAATATCTCAATTCACCAATTCTGGTAGTGAGCCACCCATCGGTAGTGAGCCACCCCATTGGCAGTGAGCCTCTGATTTTTGATATTATTATTACATATTATATTCTAAGCTAATACTCATCATGGTTTTTCCCTTATTGGGTTTTCCACGTCAAAATATGGTGTCTCATGTGTGAATGTGTTTAAATTTTTGATTTCATGTTTTCATGGTTAAATATAATAGCAGTGATCAAGTGGTTGATGTGTTAATGGTATTAAAGTATTGGTTACAACTGATTCACCCCCCCCTCAATTGTATTGCACTTTTCAACAATTGGTATCAAAGTGAGGGTTCCTCAGTAAACAACCTAACAGCTTGAGGTAGATCAGGGATGGCGCACAAGAAGGAATCACCACAATTTGATGGAACGAATTATGCTCTTTGGAAGGTACAGATGAAAAGTCATCTTATTTCTCTTGGCTATAGTGTTTCGAAGATAATAGAGAAAAAGTATACTATTCCTGAAAATGGTCCATCAGATGAAGATGAAGTCAAACAATATGAATTAAATGGAAAAGCTAGAGATGCTCAGTTAAATGCCTTATCTAACACAGTGAACTAGAAGCTCTATTATTATATCATGGGACTATGGAAATATCATGTCTACAATTTGTACCCTTCATGGGAGGGAGACTATTTTCAAAGCAAAGCTTTTTGAAAAGTTGAGAATCAAGGTCTCAAAGAAAATTGCAGATTTGGCTTTCCTAAAAAGATGTAGAGATTTCCAGTTAATCCCCTCCTTCGCTCAGATCTCTCACACTCTGCTCAGCCTGTACACCGAACATATTTTTCACCAAGCAAGTTTATCTCTACTCAGATCTGTCATTAAATCAACTAGAGCTCTTATCAATCACCTTTCCTCACGCCTCTATCATCTCCATCTAGAGCTGTCCTGCATTATGAGACCAGATATTTGGATCCTGTTCAATATTTCTTCTCAAGCCAGAGCAGAAGGTATTAAATTGGACAGTACCAATGGACAAAGAAGAAAGTTTTCAAAACGTTACTACAAGGTGCATCGTCCTCCCCTAGTCCAGTTATCCTCTCCAGAACCGCATATTGTGAAGCCTGATCATCTTCTGACTCACCGAAATCAGGAGTCTTCCTCAATCAACCCTCATGCCTCCCTTGTTGGTTTCACAGTTATTGTTTCATCCTCCAGAGCTAGTGATTTTCTAGCTCCCCACGAGCAAGCTGACCGTATTAGCAACCCGCCTACCCTCGATCAACTGGTGTCAACCTCCAACGAACCTATGGATTCACATGCTGAAGTGACAGACTTGGTTTTTTCTGAACATATTACAGGCCTACCAGCTCACTCTGAACCAATAGTTCATGTTATCACCTCTCCAGCTCTCCGACATCCTGTATCAGGCGCCACCGGCTCTCTTGCTCCATCTACTAGCATTTCTAACTTTACAATGCACTCGATGACTCATGCTATCTCCTCTCCCGCCTCAGGCATTTTTCTTGATCCGTCAGACATCACATTGCACCCTGTGACTCATGATTACTCCTCTCTTAGCTCAGGTGTCTCTACTGCCTGCATTGAAGCCCGTTCTGGCACTCATCCTTTGTTTCCAAATGGACTACCCCCTCTGATGGTTCCAGATTGTGCAATCCTTGTTCTCAGTGTCGCTCTAGCTGATCTCAGACATGGCTTCTCTCCGGCTAGTTCCTGGCAACCTCCATCTGCCAGTCTTCTCTCATTGGCGGGAGTGCATGACCAGCTCAGTGTCCTCCAACGTTCTTTCTCCTCAGATCCTGGTGTTTTTCTTGATCCATCAGACATCACATTACACCCTGTGGCTCACGATGACTCCTCTCTTAGCTGGGGTGTCTCTAGTGCCTGCGTTGAAGCCAGTTCTGGCGCTCATCCTTCATTTCCAAATGGACTACCCCCTCTGATGGTTCTAGATTGCTCAACCCTTGTCCTGGCATCGCTCCAGCTGATCTCGGATATGGCTTCTCTCTGGCTAGTTCCCAGCAACCTCCATCTGCTGGTCTTCTCTCATTGGTGGGAGTGCATGACCAGCTCAGCATCCTCCAATGTTCTTTCTCCTCGGATCCTGGTATGTCTGTCACTCCTTCCTTCTCTAATGACTCTTTCATTATTAGCACTAATTCTGCATATCTACTTACCATCCCGCAATCACCACTCTCCTCACCTGCCAACCCCTCGAGCAGTGAACCTACGTCTACCTTACCTATGACTTCCTCACAAGTCTTTTCTCCTCCAAACATGCTATCTCCTTGCTTGCTTCTGGGAGCCCCCTCGATCAGTGAGCCCTTTGACTTTTTGATCATTCCCTCTCTTCCCATGTACCTAGACAGTGCTGACCATCCCGAACCATCCCATTTCGATGTTAATCCTCATTGCTCTCTCTTCTTGGTGCCAACACCTCTTTGTACTTTGAACACACACTCAAACCCCTCCTCCAACCCCCAGTCTAACTCTGTGTCACATAGCCCCTCCGATGCATTTGCTCCCCATCCTACCTTGCCTCACCCCATCTCCAAAAAACCCCTCCGTAATAAGGTTGACCAACACTCCTCACTTTGTCTCCCTAGACTTTCGATTCTTCATACCCACCCATTATCACCCTCTCTCAATAAAGTTACAATCCCCTCTTCTAGTGATGCTACCGCCATCCGTTCCTTCCAACCTCAGTCGTCGTCCTTTTTACAACAATGGGAAAACAAACTTGTCGTCAACCTTTCCAATCTCAACATAGAACCCCTCGCCCTTAAGTTTCTTAGCAGAGGCCTCAGTTTTGCCATCACTCCTGCCCACATCCCAAAAGTTGACTTTCTCATTGAAATTGAGAATGCTATCCATTCTCTCCCCAACATTGTGGCCGATGAAGTCAGACAAGACTGTGCGGTCGCCCTCAGGTGCATAAAACCCCCCAAACGGAACATCCCTAAAGATGAATTCCTCACTTTCAAGAGACTGATCAAACAAGATGTTGTCATTGTTAAAGCAGATAAGGGGAATGCCACAGTTATCTTGGGCAAACCAGCCTATGTTACCAAAATGTTGGACCACCTTAACAATTTAGGAAACTATAGAATCCTTCCCCGCAACCCTATCACTAAAATCTACAAACTGGTAAAATCCGCCATCTCTTCTTCTTCTTTTGATGATGATACTAAAAAATGTCTCTTACCTAATAAGGAAATCACACCTTGCATATATGGGGTTCCTAAAATTCATAAGCCCAACATTCCTCTGAGACCAATTGTTGACACTACCTACTCCCCCACTTATAAACTTGCTGCCCACTTAGCCAAATTAATTTCCCCTCTTATTGGTCAATCTTCTTCCTTCATCAAGGACTCATCCCATTTTGTTGATTTTATCAAAGACAAAAAGGTTAATAAGGATGACATTCTAGTTAACTTTGATGTTGTTTCCCTCTTCACCAAAGTGCCGCTGCAAGACTCCATTGTGCTTATTAGACAAAAGACCAATGAAGAAATAGCTCACCTGGTTGAATTATGCTTAAAATCTACTTTCTTCACCTTTCAAGATATGGTCTACGAGCAATCTGATGGAGTGGCCATGGGATCCCCTCTCTCTCCTGTCATCACCAACCTATACATGGAACATTTTGAAGTGCTAGCCCTGAACTCTTTCCCCCTTAAACCAACTTGCTGGAAATGATATGTTGATGACACCAACATATGTTGGACACATGGCCTTGACCAACTCGAGCTTTTTCACAATCACCTTAACAGTATTGCTCCTTGCATCCAGTTTACCAAAGAACTTGAGTCTAATAATGAGCTCCCCTTCCTTGATGTCCTGCTCATTAGAAAAGACGATGGTTCTCTTGGCCGCTGGGTTTTCAAGAAATCCACTCACACTGACCTCTATCTTCTTGCTTCTTCACACCATCATCCATCACACAAGGCTAGTGTCCTCAAAACTCTGGCCACTAGAGCCTTTCGCATCTGTGACATTGACCACTTAAACCTAGAACTTTCCCACTTAACAAAAATCTTCAAACTCCACGGTTACCGAAACAAACACATCAAGAGAGCCTTTAAACAAGCCCAAGATCGTCTTAACTCCAAACTAGACAAGAATGACTCTGATGGTGTTTTTGGTACCACCCTTCCTTTCATCAAAGGCATCTCTAATAAGATTGCCAGAATCCTTCACAAGAAAGGCATCAACTGTGCTTTTAAACCTCTTTCCACCATTAGAAAACTCATTCCCTCCACCAAAGACCCCCTTGACATCCTAGTTAGCTCAGGTGTCTACAGAATCGAATGTTCATGTGGCACTCATTATATCAGAGAGACATGTAGATCTATCTGCACAAGAGTTAAAGAACACTGTGCGGATATCAGACATGATAGAGTCACAAAATCGGCCCTAGCTGAGCACTCCCTGAACACCAAACATCACATCAAACTTGAGGATACCCTCGTCCTGGCTAGGGAAGATAACTTCTTTAAGAGAAAACTTAAGGAAGCTATTTTTATTAGAAATAACCCTACCAATCTCAACAGAGATGAGGGGTGGGGTCTAAGCCACACTTGGAACCCTCTTCTTAACTCTCTCAACAATGGACCTCCTCCCCCCGACCCTTCCTCCTCCTAGCCTCCCCAGTAAAAATTTTCCCCCACCATCTCTCCTCGTCTACCCCCCTCTTTTTCCTCACTCCTCCCTCCTTCTTCCCCCCCTCTCTCGTCTGTCTCCTCTCCACCCTTGCCACCTTGCCATGTTCCCCCTCACTGCCCTCCTCCTCCTCTTTTTGCACTCCCTAGCTCTTCCTCCCAAATACCCCTCCCTTGTCCTTCACCTTACTTCCTAAAACCAAGTTCCCACTCACCCCCTTTCGTGCCACCCTCTCCCCCACCCTTATTTTCCCTTGCACCCTTTGTTTTTGCCCTAGCTTCGTCTCATATGTCTGGCCTCATTTTCCTCCCTTGCTTCTTGTTCATTTTTTTCTCCTCTCCCCCCCCTCCCTCCTTGGTCGTCCTCTTTTCTTCTACTTCTCCTTTTTGTTGATTTTTTGCACTCCTTTACCATTTGGATTAGCACCTATATATGTATACATATATAATTATTTCTCCCTTCTTAACCCCTCTTTTTCTCTCTTACTTCCTCCTCGTTTCTTCACGTTTTATTTTTCCTCCTTATTTATTATAAGCATACCTTTGTATCTTAGTGCTCTTTCCCTCTTGTTTCTCCTTTTCATCTCCCTCTCGTGCTTTGTAGTCTTTTTCTATTTGTCACCCCTGTCTCTCTTCCTATAGCGTATTTTCTATTCTCTTATGTTTTTGTTTCTTATTGCTCTCTATTTTATCTTACCATTACGATTCCTATTTTGGATTTACTTCAAGATCTCCCATTTTCGATCTCGATTTGTTCCTTTCTTCTTTTTTGGATTTTAGTTCAATTTATTTGAATTCTTCCTCTTTTCTATGCCTTTTATTTTATTTTCCTACCCTAACTTTTCTACTATGATCCTTATAGTTTTTTATTATTTGATTACTAATTTTTTGGTATTCCACTCTAATTTATTTAATTTCCTCTTTATGCTATTGCTTCTTCTTTTTATTTTATTTGATTTTCAACCTTTTCACATTTTTTACTTTGTCTTCCTCAATTTTTCCCTCACCCCCCTTCTTAGTATCTTACTTCCATTTATTTGTTTTCTTCTTTTTGTTTTTATGCCTTTTCTGGTATTTTCTTACCCTAGTATTTCTACTAGGTTCCCTACATTTTTATTTTTATTTTATTTTTGATCACTTTTTATTTACTATATTCTGGTACTTCGCTTTACTTTGTCTAATTTCTCTCTCTAATTTATTGTTTATTTCCTCTTAATTTTTTCTTCTTTTTTACATTTTTGGTCTTCCATAATTTTGTGCTACTCTATCTTTCTTTAATTTATTTTTCCCTTTTATTCTTTGTCCCTTCTTTTCTCTTTCTTTATAATTCTTTAATCCCAATTTATATTTTCAATAGTTATTTTATTTCCTCCATTTATATTTTTCAGCCTCTATTTTTATTCATTTTTTCTTCTTTTATCTAATTTCCCTTATTTATAACTAGTTACTATTTGCATTTTATTTTCTATCACTTTGACTTTGGTCAAGGAGAGGCCTTTACCCACCCTTCTCTTCCCCTTTTTATTAGACCACTTCTGCAGTTTATTTCACATTCTCTTCTTCTCATCCTGATGATGGATCACAGAGTGTGATCTGAAACGTTGATGCAAAATAAAGCAAAACACAGTGAACCAGAAGCTCTACTATTATAACACTAAGTTGGTAAAAGTTATGAATTTGGAGACTGCTCATGAGATCTGGGATAAGTTGAAAATTTTATATGAAGGAGATGATTCTATAAAGAGTGCTAAATTACAAAACCTGAAGATGAGGTATGAAACCCTAAAAATGAGTGAAGATGAAAAAATAACTATCTACATGTAGAGAATTGATGAAATTGTCAATGGAATAAAAGTTATTGGAGGAACTATTAATGACGATGAGGTTGTGATGAAGATTCTTAGGTCATTGCCTAAATCCTAAAATCATAAGGTAGTAGCAATTGAAGAGGTTATGAGTGTACAAAAGGTTACAAAGGATCAGTTGCTCAAGAAACTTACAGCTTTTGAAATGAGAGAATTTGGTGATGCTCTACCAAAGATTGAGACTGCTTTCAAAGCTAGCATTTCAGAAAAGACTTCAAGAGCTCAAAAATATGCTATGGAATCTGATGATGACCTTGATGAGGTTGAATCCAACTTTGTACACATAATGCAAAGAGGTACCAGTAAGTTTAAAGGCAAATTACCTTTCAAATTCTTTTTTTTGGTAAAATTGGTCACTATGCCTCAAGATGTCTGGAGAGAATTGAAAGAGGTAAGAAGAACTTTGAAAGTAGACCTAGAATTGTCAAGAAATTCTATTATGTTAGAGATCTTGATAATGATGGTGTAATAGATGATGAGTCTAATGATAATAGTACTAGTACAAATGAATGCTTGTTTATTTCTATTAAGGAAGAACCCGTGTCTACTAATCCTACTAGCTGTGTGAAGGAAGAAAACTAGTGGAAGAAAGTGCTCTATCTGTCTAGGTTGAGAAGGATAAGGATGAATTAATCATTGATAGTGGATGTTCACATCACATGATCGGTGACAGAAGTAAGTTTGTAAGTTTGGAAAAGTATAATGGTGGATTGGTTAGGTTTGGAGATAATGCAGCTAGTAAGATTTGTGGAAGATGGTCTATTTATTTTGATGGCAAGGATAATACAAATGATGTTCTCTATGTGAAAGGTCTAAAGCATAATATTTTAAGTGTTGGTAAGATGTGTGATAAAGGGTATGATCTAAGATTCAAGGACAATGCATGGAAGATCATGGAAAGCTCTAGAATAGTGATTGCAACTAGTAAGAAGACCAGAGGTAATATTTATCACTTGAGGGGAACTGATAATCGTTGTTTGTTGGCACAGACAAGTGAGAGTTGGCTGTGGCATAGAATGATGTGTCATATCAATTTTGACAATATGGTGAAGATGAGCTCAATATAAGCTATGAGAGATCTACCTAGGATTGTGAAGCCCACTAATACTATTTGCAAGGAATGCCAAATGGGAAAACAGACAAGGACAAGTTTCAAGAGTAAAGAACAATTTTCTACTGGATTGCTTGAGCTGGTGCATATAGATTTGTGTGGTGCTACAAGAACAAGAAGTTTGCAAGGAGATGGGTACTTTATGTTGTTTATTGATGATTATTCTAGAATGACTTGGGTCACTTTTCTAAAAGACAAATTAGAAGCCCTAGACAAGTTCAAAGTTTTCAAGGAGAATGAATTGGAATTAAGGATCAAATGCTTAAGGTCTGATAGAGGAGGTGAGTTTACATCAAATGAATTAAATATATTCTATGAAGAACATGGGATAAAGAGACAATTGTCTGCTCCTAGGACTCCTGAGCAGAATGGAGTTTTTGAAAGAAAAAATAGGATAGTTCAAGAGGCTGTTAGGTCAATGATGACGGAGGCTAACCTACTGGAAGTGTATTGGAGAGAATATATACACACTATTGTCTACAATCAAAACAAAGTCCAAGTCAAATGTAATGGTACTAAAAATCCTTATGAATTGTGGTATGGAAGAGTTCCCACGGTGAAATATTTCAAAGTTTTTGGAAGCAAATGTTATATCAGAAGAGATGAAGAGTTAGGCAAGTTTGATGCTAGATGTGATGAAGGAATTTTCCTTGGATACTCTACTAATAGTAAGGCCTACCGATGCTACAATAAGAGATTGAAGAAGATCATTGAAAGTGCTAATGTGAAGGTTGATGAAGACAAGGAAATAACATCAGATCTGAGTGGATATGAATTAGATGAACCTGTTGTTACAGTCAATAAAGATAAGGTGGAACAAAAGGATGGTCAAGTTGAAGAAGAAGAGGCTTCAGAAAGTGTTGTTAAGACTCCAAGGTATGTAAGGATTAATCATTTTGAAGATCAAATTATTGGTGACAAAAGCAAAGGAGTATTGACAAGGAAAAGAGCTATAGAGGAACATGTGAACTACTATTTGTTTTCATAGATTGAACCTAGAATTGTAAGTGAAGCTTGCAAAGATGAATGTTGGATAAAAGCCATGGAAGAAGAACTAATGTAGATAGAGAAGAATCAAACTTTGGAATTAGTCCCTAGACCTGCTGATAAAAATGTGCTTGGAACCAAATGGGTTTTCAGAAATAAGATGAATGAAAATAGAAAAGTAGTAAGAAACAAAGCAAGACTAGTATGCAAAGGATATTCTCAAGTTGAAGGAATAGACTTTGAGGAGACTTTTGCTCCTATGGCAAGATTGAAGCAATAAGAATGTTTTTGGCATTTGCAGCTCACAAAGATTTTAAGGTGTATCAGATGGAGGTAAAGTCTACATTCTTGAATGGAGAACTGCAATCTAAGAGGTCTATATTGAACTAGAAGGATTTAAGTCATTAGACAAAGGTGACATGGTATGCAGATTGAAGAAAGCCCTATATGGACTCAAGCAAGTTCCTATATCCTGGTATGCAAGGTTGGACAAGTATTTGATGCAATTAGGGTTTAGTAAAGGTACTGCAGACATCAATCTCTATTTCAAAATCAATGATGATCAAATTCTAATTGTTGTAGTCTTTGTTGATGATATTATCTTTGGAGGAAATGAAGGTATGTGTAAAAAATTTGTAAAGGAAATACAAAAAGAGTTTGAAATGTCTATGTTTGGTGAAATGAATTTCTTTTTAGGACTACAAATTACTCAATCAGAAAAACCAATTTAAATTTCTTAGTCCAAGTATGTGAAAGAATTGTTGAAGAAGTTTGGAATGGAGGATTCTAAGCCATTATGTACTCCTATGGTAACTGGCTGCAAGCTGAGCAAGAATGATGAATCACCTAAAACTTATCAGAAAAAGTATAAGTCTATGCTTGGATGACTACTTTATCTAACCCATACCAGACCAGACATAATGCATGTAGTCCATCTTGTGGAAAGATTTAAGAAGATCCCAAAGAATCACATGTGATGGAAGTCAAGAGGATCATGAGGTATTTAAAAGGCACTTCAGACTATGGATTGTGGTATCCCAAAGTTATTGATTTCACTCTAAGTTCTTATACAAATGCAGATTGTGTTGGAGATGCTGATGATAGAAAAAGTACAAGTGGAGGTGCTTTCCTCTTGGGTAATAGATTGGTTTCATGGCTAAGAAAGAAGCAATAATTAGTTTCTTTGTCTACTGCAAAAGCATAATATATTGTTGCAGCATGTTGTTGCACTCAAGTGCTTTGGATGAAGCAAACATTGAAGGACATAAGAGTTTTTTAGGAAGAACCAATTTCAATATTTTGTGACAATACAAGTGCTATAAACATTTCAAAGAATCCAATGATGCACTCAAGGACAAAGCACATATCAATAAGGTATCACTTTCTAAGAGAAGATAATAGAGAATGAAGTAAAAATGGAGTATGTATCTACAAAGGATTAGATTGTAGATATTTTCACTAAGCCTCTACCTAAGGATACTTTTGAGTATCTTAGGGAGAAGTTAGGGTTATTACGCCTCCTTCTCTAAACTAAGATGCATAAGGAATGCATCAATCTAGTGGAGTCCAAAGTTTCATCTTTTGATCTGGATTGATGTTCTGTAAGCTACCTCTCAGGGGGAGCTGCTAAATGTTGCTAATACAAGTTTCTGATTAAGAGCAGTAAGTGTTGCAGTATCGATGACAAGGGGAGTTATGCACAAAAGAGAAAATATAAGGTTTGGCATCCTTTTCCATTGATGTCAAAGGGGGAGAGAAGTTCATGTGAAAAACCTAAGAAGAAAGTTGCAGTCAGAGAAAGCATCAAGTAAGGGGGAGCAAAGAAGATTGTATGTCTTGATGGTTTTCCACATCATGTATTGCCATCAATGACAAAGTGGGAGATTGTTGCAAGTATGAGTAGTAAGTGTTGTCATTGATGTCAACACCCAAGAAAATCATTTGAATAAGTCTGAACAAGTATTTGAGGAATTAGTACAAAGTGCAGAATTGCTTTATCTACCAAAACAGTGCAGTGTTTTGCTCTGCATATCTTGTAGATTTAATATCCTTTCTTGCAGATTTGAAGTAATGTTAAGGGATGTTTGTAGATGCTATGTTTCAAGTTTGAGCCTCTAGTGTGAAGATTTGAGTGATTTCTATTCACCAGAGTAAAAACTATTTTTTTGTGTATTTAATGGTGACAAGGAGAATGTATTTTGCTCCGTATTTCTCCACATTCAAGTTTCACAGTCTGTAGTTCTAAAATTAAGTTTGTGATGATGTTATGTACCTTTAGTTCTAATGGTTCATGATTTGGTGCTCCACAAGTGATCTTTCCTTTATGATAGTGGCCAACAGTAATGTTCAAGTGCTCTGGTTTGAAGAATCTTATGGATAAAGTGTTTAGAGGTTGTGCGAATGTTCTTGGTGATTGTAACGTGGTTGTGGGAGTCTCTAGATTGTGTTCCTATCTTTTGATTGGTTTGCAAAGTATAATCCAGATCGTGCATGAAGTGTGTTCCTAAGAATCTTAGTGTCAACTCCAGTCTTGGCTGACCTGGTTGTTCTCACTACTTGCGGTTGTGCTTCGAAGTTTGTAAAGTGTGTGGTTGCATGGAAAATTACATTTAAGTCCCAGCTAAGGCTTGGCGTGGTTCACATTCATTTATCTTCTCCCTCGATCTGTTTAAGACCAGACCTAATTTGAATATTGGCTAAATATGTATGTATGCCGACCTTGATGATAATTCCAAGGTTGATGAATTGTATAAATACTTGTAATGAAGTCATGAAAAATGTATGGATATGTGAAAATGCAAAGGTAAGTCTGAAGTGAAGAAGTAGAGCAGAGAAGAGGAAATTTACTATACTTCAATGGAACTAAATCATGGCATGGAGTAGATGCTAATATCTTAGTTCACCAATTCTAACAGTGAGCCACCCCATTGGTAGTGAGCCTCTTCTTGCAGTGAGCATTCTAGGTAGTGAGCCCGAAGGCAGCGAGCCTTTGATTTTTTATATTATTATTACATATTATATTGTGAGCTAACACTCATCGTGGTTTTTCCCTTATTGGGTTTTCCACATAAAATCTGGTGTCTCATGTGTGAATGTGTTTAAGTTTTTTATTTCATGTTTTCATGGTTAAATATAATAACAGTGATTAGGTGGTTGATGTGTTAATGGTTTTAAAGTATTGGTTACAACTGGTTCACCCCCACCCTCTCAGTTGTATTGCGCTTTTCAACAATTGGTATCAAAGTGAGGGTTCCTCAGTCAATAGCCTAACAGCTCGAGGTAGATTAGGGATGGCGCACAAGAAGGAATAACCACAATTTGATGGAACAAATTATGCTCTTTGGAAGGTACGGATGAAAAGTCGTCTTATTTCTCTTGGCTATAGTGTTTGGAAGATAACAAAGAAAAAGTATACTATTTCTGAATATGGTCCATCAGATGAAGATGATGTCAAATAGTATGAATTAAATGGAAAAGCTAGAGATGCTCTATTAAATGCCTTATCTAACACTAAGTTGGTAAAAGTTATGGATTTGGAGACTACGTGTGAGATCTAGGATAAGTTGAAAAGTTTATATGAAGGAGATGATTCTGTTAAGAGTGCTAAATTACAAAACCTTAAGGTGAGGTATGAAACTCTAAAAATGAGTGAAGATGAAAACATAACTATCTACATGCAGAGAATTGATGAAATTGTCAATGGAATCGAAGGTCTTGTAGGAACTATTAATGAGGATGAGGTTGTGATGAAGATTATTTGGTCATTGCGTAAATCCTACAGTCACAAGGTGGCATCAATTGAAAAGGTTATGAGTGTGCAAAAGGTTACAAAGGATCAGTTGCTCAGGAAACTTACAGCTTTTGAAATGAGAGAATTTGGTGATGCTCTACCAAAGATTGAGACTGCTTTCAAAGACAACACTTTAGAAAAGACTTCAAGAGCTCAAAAATATGTTGTGGAATCTAATGATGACCTTGATGAGGTTGAATCCAACTTTGTAGATAGAATGCAAAGAGGTACCGGTAAGTTTAAAGGCAAATTACCATTCAAATGATTTTTTTGTGGTAAAATTGGTCACTATGCCTCTAGATGTCTGGATAGAATTAAAAGAAGTAAGAAGAACTTTGAAAGTAGACCTAGAATTGTCAAGAAATGCTATTATGTTAGAGATCTTGATGATGGTGGTGTAACATATGATGAGTTTGATGATAATAGCACTAGTGCAAATGAATGCTTGTTTATTGCTATTAAGGAAGAACCTGTGTCTACTAATCCTGCTAGCTGTGTGAAGGAAGAAAAACTAGTAGAAGAAAGTGCTCTGTCTATCCAGGTTGAGAAGGATAAGGATGAATGGATCATTGATAGTGGATGTTCACATCACACGATCGGTGACAGAAGTAAGTTTGTAAGTTTAGAAAAGTATGATGGTGGATTGGTTAGGTTTGGAGATAATGCAACTGATAAGATCTGTGGAAGAGGATCTATTTCTTTTGATGGCAAGCATAATACAGATGATGTTCTCTATGTGAAAGGTCTAGAGCATAATCTTTTAAGTGTTGGTCAAATGTGTGATAAATAAAGGGTATGATCTAAGATTCAAGGACAATGCATGCAAGATCATGGAAAGCTCCGGAACAATGATTGCAACTGGTAAGAAGACTAGAGGTAATATTTATCACTTGAGGGGAAATGATAATTGTTGTTTATTCGCACAGACAGGTGAGAGTTGGTTGTGGCATAGAAGGCTGTGTCATATCAATTTTGACAATCTGGTTAAGATAAGCTCAGTACAAGCTATGAGAGATCTGCCCAGGATTATGAAGCCCACTAATACTATTTGCAAGGAATGCCAAATGGGAAAACAAATAAGGACAAGTTTCAAGAGTAAAGAACAATTTTCTATTGGATTGCTTGAGCTGGTGCATACATATTTGTGTGGTCCTACAAGAAAAAGAAGTTTGCAAGGAGATAGGTACTTTATGTTGTTTATTGATGATTATTCTAGAATGACTTGGGTCACTTTTCTAAAAGATAAATCAGAAGCCCTAGACAAGTTTAAAATTTTTAAGGAAATGGTTGAGAATGAATTGGAGTTGAGGATCAAATGCTTAAGGTCTAATAGAGGAGGTGAGTTTACATCAAATGAATTCAATATATTCTATGAAGAACATGGGATAAAGAGACAGTTGTCTGCGCCTAGGACTCCTAAGAAAAATGGAGTTATTGAAAGAAAAAATAGGACAGTTCAAGAGGCTGTTAGGTCAATGATGACGGAGGCTAACCTACTGGAAGTGTATTGGAGAGATTCTATACACACTGTTGTCTACAATCAAAACAAAGTCCAAGTCAAAGGTAATGTTACTAAAAATCCTTATGAATTGTGGTATGGAAGAGTTCCCATAGTGAAATATTTCAAAGTTTTTGGAAGCAAATGTTATATCAGAAGAGATGAAGAGTTAGGCAAGTTTGATGCTAGATGTGATGAAGGAATTTCCTTGGATACTCTACTAATAGTAAGGCCTATCGATGCTACAATAAGAGATTGAAGAAGATCATTGAAAGTGCTAATGTGAAGGTTGATGAAGACAAGGAAATAACATCAAATCTGAGTGGATATGAATTAGATGAACCTATTGTTACAGTCAATAAAGATAAGGTGGAACAAAAGGATGGTCAAGTTGAAGAAGAAGAGGCTTCAGAAAGTGTTGTTAAGACTCCAAGGTATGTAAGGATTAATCGTTTTGAAGATCAAATTATTGGTGACAAAAGCAAAGGAGTATTGACAAGGAAAAGAGCTATAGAGGAACATGTGAACTACTATTTATTTTCATAGATTGAACCTAAAACTGTAAGTGAAGCTTGCAAAGATGAATGTTGGGTAAAAGCCATGGAAGAAGAACTGATGCAAATAGAGAAGAATCAAACTTTGGAATTAGTCCCTAGACCTGCTGATAAAAATGTGCTTGGAACCAAATGGGTTTTTAGAAATAAGATGAATGAAAATGGAAAAGTAGTAAGAAACAAAGCAAGACTAGTATGCAAAGGATATTCTCAAGTTGAAGGAATAGACTTTGAGGAGACTTTTGCTCCTATGGAAAGATTGAAGCAATAAGAATGTTTTTGGCATTTGCATCTCACAAAGATTTTAAGGTGTATCAGATGGATGTAAATTTTGCATTCTTGAATGGAGAACTGGAAGAAGATGTCAATATTGAACAACCAAAAGGATTTCAGTCATCAGACAAAGGTGATATGATATGCAGATTTAAGAAAGCCCTGTATGGACTCAAGCAAGCTCCTAGAGCCTAGTATGCAAGGTTGGACAAGTATTTGATGCAATTAGGGTTCAGTAAAGGTACTACAGATAGAAATATCTATTGCAAAATCAATGATGATCAAATTCTTATTGTTGTAGTCTTTGTTGATTATATTATCTTTGGAGGAAATGAAGGTATGTGTAAAAAATTTGTAGAGGAAATTGAAAAAGAGTTTGAAATGTCTATGTTTGGTGAAATGAATTTCTTTTTAGGACTGCAAATTACTTAATCAAAAAAAGGAATTTTCATTTCTCAGTCCAAGTGTGTGTAAGAATTGTTGAAGAAATTTGGAATCGAGGATTCTAAGCCAGTATGTACTCCTATGGTAACTGGCTGCAAGCTAAGAAAGAATGTTGAATCACCTAAAAATGATCAGAAAAAGTATAGGTCTATGATTGGAGGACTACTTTATCTGACCCATACCAGACTAGACATAATACATGCAATCTGTCTTGTGGAAAGATTTCAAGAATATCCCAAAGAATCACATGTGGTGGCAGTCAAGAGGATCATGATGTATTTAAAAGGCCCTTTAGACTATGGATTGTGGTATCCCAAAGATACTGATTTCACTCTTATTGCTTATACAGATGCAGATTAGGTTGGAGATGCTGATGACAAAAAAAGTACAAGTGGAGGTGCTTTCCTCTTGGGTAATAGATTGGCTTCTATTGGGATAAGGTGCCATTAACCTTGTAAATCCCATTATTGTATTATTCCATTTATTATTTGTAATTACCCATAAGGGATGTACAAGTTTCACCGGTAGTGGTAAAAATTATTTACTGTCCACGGTAATTACGGAGTTACTGTACGATAAGTCCCAGAGTTACCAGCGGTAGTTACGAGATGTCATTTACTATGGTAAATGGTAATTGGTCAAAGTGGGGTGCACATGTGGAGGAATAATCTATTTTTAGTGTTATGACGCACGTCATAGATGTTGTAAGAGGGTGTAAGAGATTATATGACAACTATAAGTTGTCATAAGAATCTATGACACTTATAATATCATATGACATGTCATAAGATGCTGTAAGTGGCTATTTTTAGCCCCAAGGCGTTCAAGCTTGCATGGGCACATTTTCCCAAGTGTAGGATGCATATATGACAGCATTTATGACCCTGTAAGAGCCTATTCTTGGCCATGGACGCCCAAGGTTGTTTTGTTGACTCTTGACAAGTGTTATGGGCTTGTAAGAAGTCATTTAATGTCTTGAGATTGTGTAAATACTATATATACCATAGCATAGTAGATGAGATGCATATAACAGTTTACAGGTGCCTAGGTTCTATCAAAGTGAAGGTTGGAGGACAGAGGATGTGAATGTATTTGTAATCTCCTTTTGTGAAGATAATACAACTTGACCTCTTTTCTTGGTGGAGTTTTTTACCCGAAAGAATTTTCTCCACGTTAAACACTTGTGTTATGTGCTTCATTATGCTTCTAGTATATTTATGTATTGTGGGTTTATGTTTTGTTACAATCTCCATTGTTAATAGCACACAGTTAAAGATTGCTGAAATTTATCTCGAAACAGATTTCCATTGAAGTAGTGTTGCTTTCATTTCTAACAGTTTCATGGCTAAGAAAGAAGCAAGAATTAGTTTCTTTGTCTACTGCAGAAGCAAAATATATGTTTGTAGCAAGTTGTTGCACTCAAGTTCTTTGGATGAAGCAAACATTGAAGGACATAAGAGTTGTGTATGAAGATCCAATTTCAATCTTTTGTGACAATACAAGTGCTATAAACATTTCAAAGAATTTAGTGATGCACTCAAGGACAAAGCACATATCAATAAGGTATCACTTTCTAAGAGAAAAGGTAACAGAGAATGAAGTAAAGATGGAGTATGTATCTACAAAGGATTAGATTGCAGATATTTTCACTAAGCCTCTGCCTAAGGATAATTTTGAGTATCTTAGGGAGAAGTTAGGGGTTATTACCCCTCCTTCTCTAAACTAAGATCCATAAGGATTGCATTAGTCTAGTGGTGTCCAAAGTTTCATCTTTTGATCTGGATTGATGTTTTGTAAGCTACCTCTCAGGGGGAGTTGGTAAATGTTGTTGATATAATTTTCTAATTAAGAGCAGTAAGTGTTGTAGTATCGATGATAGGGGAGTTATGAAGAAAAGAGAAAAGATAAGGTCTAGCACCCTTTTCCATTGATGTCAAAGGGGGAGAGAAGTTCATGCGAAAAAACAAAGAAGAAAGTTGCAGTCAGAGAAAGCATCAAGTAATGGGGAGCAAAGAAGATTGTATGTCTTGATGGTTTTTCATATCATGTGTTTCTATCAATGACAAAGGGGGAGATTGTTGCAAGTATGAGCAGTAAGTGTTGTCATTGATGTCAACTCCTAAGAAAGTCATTTGAATAATTCTGAACAAGTATTTGAGGAATTAATACAAAGTGCAGAATTGCTTTATCTACCAGAGCAATGCAATGTTTTGCTCCACATATCCTGTAGATTGAATATCTTTTCCTGTGGATTGGAAGTAATGTTAAGGGATGTCTGTAGATGCTATGTTTCAATTTTGAGCCTCAGGTGTGAAGATTTGAGTAAGTTTTGTTCACTAGAGTAAAAATTGTTTTTCTATGTATTTAATGGTGATAGGGAGAATGTATTCTGCTCTGCGTTTCTCTGCATTTAAGTTTCACAGTCTGTGGTTCTGAAATTAAGTTTGTGATGATGTTATGTGCCTTCAGTTCTAATGGTTCATGATTTGGTGCTCTGCAAATGATCTTTCCTTTATGACAATGGTCGACAGTAATGTTCATGTGCTCTAGTTTGAAGAATCTTATGGATAAAGTGTTTAGAGGTTGTACAGATGTTCTTGGTGATTGTAACGTTCTTGTGGGAGTCTCTAGATCGTGTTCCTATCTTTTGATTGGTCTGTAAAGTATAATCTAGATCATGCATGAAGTGTGTTCCTAAAAGTCTTAGTGTCAACTCCAGTCTTGGCCAACCTAGTTGTTCTCACTACTTATGGTTGTGCTTTGAAGTTTGTAAAACATGTGGTTGTGTGGAAAATTGCATTTAAGTCCCAGCTAACGATTAGCGTGGTCCTCATTTATTTCTCTTCTCCCTCAATCTGTTTAAGACTAGACCTAATTTGAATATTAGCTAAATATGTATGTATGTTGACCTTGGAAATTGTTCCAAAGGTTGATGATTGTATTACCGACCTTGATGATCATTCCAAGGTTGATGAATTGTATAAATACTTGTAATGAAGTCATGAAAAATGTATGGATATGTGAAAATGAGAAGATAAGTCCGAAGTGAAGAAGTAGAGTAGAGTAGAGGAATTTTACTGCACTTCAATGGAACTGAATCCTGGCATGGAGTAGATGCTAATATCTTAGTTCACCAATTTTGGTGGTGAGCCACCCACCTGTAGTGAGCCACCCCATTGGCAGTGAGTCTCTTCTTGTAGTGAGCATTCTGGGTAGTGAGCCCTAAGGTAGTGAGCCTCTGATTTTTGATATTGTTATTACATATTATATTGTGAGCTAACACTCACCGTGGTTTTTCCCTAATTGGGTTTTCTACATAAAAATCTAGTGTCTCATGTGTAAATGTGTTTAAGTTTTTGATTTCATGTTTTCATGGTTAAATACAATAGCAGTGATGGTGGTTGATGTGTTAATGGTTTTAAAGTATTGGTTACAACTGATTTACCTCCCCCCTCTCAGTTGTATTGCGCTTTTCAACAGTATCACCAATTGATTGGCCAGGAATTGGAACATCTCCAGTAAATGAGTATGTCACATTAGGATTACTTGATATGGCTTTTCCAACACTATTTCTAGATGAACGATGTGATTGGCTAGAACCAAGAATAAGCAATCCATCTACATGAGTTTGTTAAACATTTATTTCGATATAGAGATCATTGCTTTGGACAACACCCTCGATTTAGATATTATATGATGAATATGATTATGAGACATCATGCACAAAACTCATCTGACGTGTTTATCAAAAGGAGAGCTTTCAATACATGTTAATCACAATCAATGAGTTATGAGAGCATATAGAAAATATTCCCCACTCACATCTAGCTGACCATTTGATGCGTTTTGGTACTACACTATGGGGTACAAGATCTTATTGGGCAAAATGTTGAGCTGAATTAAGTGACCTCTTGCATCAAATCAGAACACCAACTATTTTCTTTACTTTGAGTGCAATAGATATGTATTGGCTAGATTTGCATGCACTAGAATTCCTGGAACACAACCAACTAATCCACAAGAAGCACAATAGTGGCGATGACAAATTATTATTGACTATCCATGTATTGTGGCATATTACATGCACATACAATATACAATGTTTTCAAAGGAAATAATGTAGAAGGGAATGAAAGCAAAAGATTATTGGTCAAGATATGAATGGCAGCATAGAGGATCACCACATGTGCATCGATTTATATGGTTAGAGGGTGCACCAAATATAGACAATCTTAATTGGAGTAATGATCATGGAAGAAAAAATGCACAAAAATATTTTGATTCTATTATTCATGCATGGAATCCATGAGGAGATCCACATCAACAAAACATACAGGTATGATATTAATTCTAAATTATATATTTTTCAAAATATATTATACTTAAAAATATTGTATGTTAACTAATAAAATATGTTATATCGTCAATGATAGGTCCTACAAAATTTTACACAACATCCATGCCTTCGAAATATACACCAATTGAGATAGATAGACTTGGAACATGACTATGAAGAATTACTCAATTGTGTTGAACGCCATAAGATATGTAAAGAAGGTGCTTGCCTCCATAAGAAAAGAAGAAGAATGGTTTGTAGGTAAGCTATTCAGACATTTGAATATTTTGTATCAAGTAATAATTAAAATGTCTATATATACTAACAGATGACCTTCTATTTGTAGGTATAATGCACCATGGCCATTACATTTAGATGGATCAAAGTTATTTGAAAACCCAACCATAGGAGATAAAATATATGAACTCGCAAGAAATGATGATCAGGTGAATACACTTAATCGTAACATACTTCAGTTATGGAGAGCAAATGTAGATTGGCAACCAGTTCTCTCAAGACATGTTGTAATGAACTATATTGCAAAATATGCAACAAAAGTTGAAAGGAGTTCAAAAATGTATCATCAAATGTTAATGCGACTTGCAAATATTGAAAACCCAGATGAAGCAACATCAAGAGCATACAGAGGACTTCTAATAGAAACTCTCATTGAAAGAGACATTGGAGCACAAGAAACATGCCATATGTTATTGAAGTTGCCATTAGTAGAAAGTAGTAGAGCATTTGTCACATTAAATATTTCAAGAGAGCTGTTCAAGCCAATGACAAAAAATGAAGAAAATGATGATGAAAATCATCTAAAACATTTTGTTAAACGATATTTGGATAGACCATATGCAAAGGAAAGTGTTACACTTATAGACACAGCTAGATCTTGGACTTATAATCCCAACCAGAGAAGAGATAACAAATGGGAAGCAAGGACTATGGCAGATATTGTTAGAGTGTTTCCAAGATTTACCACCATACCTACCTGTTAATCAGAAAAATGGGTTGACTTTTGTTGGTCAAAATTATTGTTGTACAAACCATTTCACAATATATAAAGAGATATTGAACTTGATGAGACTTTAGTTATATCAAATTGGGAGTCACTCAAATACAATCCATGGCATTTGGAATCAAGGAATATTATATATGAAACTAAAAATTATAATGATTCTAAAGATGATGATGTTATGCCTAATGATCATAATACAATTGAACATGAGTGGGAGATCATCTCAAGACTACACCATGGACAAATTATGGATGTAACTATAGGCACAAAAATCATGCACAACCTCCATGAGGACCCCTATGATGAGTCACATCCTTGTCACGTACATGTAAGTGTGAAATAACATCCTTAGCAGCAATTCTCTTGGTGACATGTCTTTTCTTCCTCCTTGTATTGTTTCCCCTTTGTCGTTTCTCTCTCTCTTTGCTTTCTTTGATTTTTGACACTTTTTCAACACTTGTCGATTTGCGTTTCTTGTTCTTGTGACTCTTTTCCTAAGCCTTGTATACATCTTACAGGTGTGTTTTCACCTTTCCCTAGTATTTTTCATCCATTCCCACCCCTAGAGGCCTTCTAGAGGTCCTCCCTAGCCATCTCCCACTTTCAGTTTCCAGTTTCACTCAACCAATCCAAATCTCCCCCTATTATTTCTAGATCTCCCTTGGGAGATCCTACTTTTGCAAGTGGAGATTTAGATTTTCACACACAATTGACCTGTTTCCAGAGGCAGATCCCCTCCTTTTCATTTCCTCTACCGTCTTCTACCATGAACATTCACCTAGGTTCCCTCCTCTGAGGGTTGCCCATGGGTCACCCCTAGGTGACCCTGACTAGTGAAAGGGGAGACCCTATCATGTTTTCATATGCGGAAAAACTCAAGTTTCTAACTCAAAATAGCTCCGTTTTCACCTATTTTTCTTCTTCTTTGCATGGATTTTCATGCCAAATATAGAGCTAACTATTTCATGCACCCACACATGCATAATTATCTCTATTTCATCTTTAGTTAAAAATTCATGCATTCCCTTGCATTCTCATGCACTCCTCTTTCTTCACTTCTTCTTGAGGGATAAGCTTTTACTTTAACTCTCCTATCAAATTTAGTTAACTCTCCTTCTCCACCTCTCATACCTTATTCTAACCTATAAATACCCCTCACCTCTTCATTATTTTCCAAGTTGGAGAATGATTTTCCCTTTTTCACAAGCTTTTTCAAACTTCCTCACAGGACTTTGAGCCTCTTTCTTCATTTCTTTCTTTAGTTTTACAAAGCTTTAAAGCTTTCATTGTTGCATAGCTTCAAATCTCCCCCTTTTGTGATGCAATTTCATTTGTACACACAGCTCTTGCAAGTTATTGCTCTCCAAATCAAGCATTCTCATGCTCATACAAGATATAGGAGCCTTTTGCTTTTATTTGTTTTCTCATCTATCTTTCATACAAGTTTGTTTTGCATCCATACGCTGCTCACATCACAAGCCATAGTGCTCATCAAGCTCTTTTCAAAGCTTAAAATCTTCTTTTGCTTCTCTATTATGTTTGTCGCCAAGAGGATCACCCTGCTACTACAAGAGGATTCAAGGTTGCCATTACAAGGATATTTGAGGGTAGTGGAGGCTCACACGTCTCTAGGTTCCTTCATGTTTTTTTCATTTTCATAGTAATTAGATAATCAAAAATTTTCTATTGGGAATAATAAAATACATGTTTTCTTTTTCCTTGATAGGCTAAGTAGATTTGCATTGTTAAATTAGTTTCCCTTTCCAAGGTTCATAGATTAAAAAGCAATTTCCTTTCTTAAATTAGATTGATCCATCTATTCATGAAAAAAATTAAAAACATAGAATACATTGCATTAGATAACTTCATCATAGCTTGCATACATTTTCTAATTCATAGATTAAGAAAAGACACTTTGAATTCTAAAAACACAAAAAAACACAAAAAAATGTTTTGCATTCATATAAAATTCAAAAAGAACAAAAATAGCAGCAACATAGAAGGTTTACTAACCCTTGGTCTCAACACAAGGTCAACTTTAGTTAAACATTGGTCAAAACCCTTGGTTTCATCACAAGGTCAAACAAAGTCAACACTAAGTCAAACCTTAGTTAACACAAACTCTAAGGCGAAACCCTAGGTCAAGTCAAGGTTAGCTTAAATCACCTCTCTCTAGCCTCGGCTCACAAATGTGCCCTGGACTTAGAGGTGAGTGGGTGAGGGCAATCCTCGATGAGATAGAGGAGATCCACCCTAGGCAACAACAAAATCAACTAGTCATTCAACAACAATGAGAAGCATTTAGACAACTCCTGATACATCAAGTAATCATCCAACAACATGAATGAGAGTTAAACATCAACGAGAACAACAACATACCTACAGACCATTGGAACATCTGAAACCCAAAAAAGAGAATGGTGACTAGTGACCCTTCAGGTCATATAGTTATCTTTACAACTATGGTCACAGGACACCATGTATTCAAACAAACACACAATACAGGCCCCAGGATTGGCCGCTCCCTCTCTACGAAGTCTAGCTCTCCAATGAGCCAGACCACCCCCATGTCTTGCCGCCTTTTGACTGGCTACTTCCATGAGAGTGAGAGTGACGTGGTAGTTCACCCCATGGCAAGGAGAGAGGGTCTGTGTGCACGCCAAAGATGACTCAACCGCCCCTGAGGCCACTGAGTCCTGATTTGAGCGTACATATTTTGGTGAACCTGACGTGAAGAGCAAAAACCTTTTGTTTAATCTTCTTGCATTTTCATTACATGATCAAAATTCATTCAACATCACTTCCGCCTGATGTGAAAACAAAATTTTTTGATGGGATCTTTTGCATTTCCAACTTCTTTCATTCTATGTTCATCTTTCATGTCCATATTCATTTCATTCATTTCGTGGTGTTTCCTACACCCCAAAACTAGGACAAAATCACACCAAGTTCAAGGGAATTGCCCCTCCAATGAAAGTAGCACATGTTTAGATCCAATAGCTTCAATCTCAAATCAGTCAAATTTGAAAGACTCAAAGAGGATCCAACAAGATCTCCACAACATGAACCAAATCAAAACATGCCAAGTGAGTGTTCGGTCTGAGATCCATCAATAAGACCAGCCCATAATGAACCATATGGAAATGGCCACCCAAATGGACAATGAGGTGAGGCATCAAAATAAAAGCTTACAAGAAGCTTGGGATGCTGCACCAAAACCTCCTCATGTGGTACATCATGATAAAAGACTCATGACATGTCAATTATAATGAAAAGGAACAAGTGGGGTCAGTCAAACCCCAAAACAAAGCAATCCATCTCAAGGTTGTAAGACTCAAGAATGAAGGAAGCCTCACTCACAGACCTTATAGAAAATTTGGTCCAATGAATTAGGACCCTTGAAGATAGAAATGGTAAGAGAAATTCAAGAAAAACCTAGGCCACAGGGAAATCATTTCATTGATAAAATTGAATCAAACCAGGGGGCAACACAAAATCCCCCTCATCTAAACTTCCACGAAACATTCAGGCCTCCCTTTCCCTCATCATCCAACATGACAAGTCTCGATCAAATAGGTGGGATTTCTATAATGCAAAATCAACCACAAACAATCCCACCCAACTTTCAAAACATAAACATGATGCCATCTAGTCATCCAACTTTTTCAGGATATCAACAATCTAGCATACCCTTTCAACAAGTGCAACAAGCTCCAATTGAAGGGTTAATGTTTGGAGGAACAAGACCCTCTACACATAACTCCCTTTTAGGTACATACCTCGAGTACTTAAAGGAGCCTCTTGACTAAAACATTCATCAATCCATACTACCACATCCTCTCCCTGAGATTCCAAAATTTAAAGGAGAGGGTGATCCCAACTCTCATATCAAGGATTACATCACAGTAGTATAGGAACTCCTTCCTTGGGTTGGGATGGTAGTAAGGATTTTTCCAAAGACTCTGGAGGGTATCACTCTATATTGGTATTATTGACTTCCATAAGCATCAATCCACTCTTATAGGCAACTCCTTGATCAATTTGTGGCTATCTTTGACATAAATAAACTAGTCAAGATAGGAATACGAGAATTTTTAACAATAAAACAAGAAACTAACAAGTTGGTTGCACATTTCATCACACGATGGAGGAAAGTTTTATATTCTTCAACTAGTGCACCAAATATGGATCATAAGGAACTTTGTGATCTCTTCTTACATGCTCTCAAAAATGACATACAAGAACAAGTTCAGAAACTCCCTTACAAATCATATGAAGAAGTGCTTGAAAGTGCCCTTAGAATTGACCAAGCCGCTATTGATAGTGGAAGAAGGGAGTATGATGTCAATGGAAGGATGATAAACCATGATAGAAATAATGAATCTTTGACAAATAACCAAGACATAGATGGGTCAACAAGCACTTCATTATCTAGGAACAATAGTCACCAAAATGTCAACAACTATCCCTTGAGAATCAAAAAGTAGTCGTACAACAATCATCATAAACCTCGAGATCACAATCATGATAAATATTGCTCATTTCATAAGAGAAGGGGGCATGAGATCAAGTCATGTTGGGGGTACCATCGCTTCATATCAAACCTCTCAAAACATTAACAAAAAGCATTCATGGACACATTCTCACAAGATGAAGAACTTAGTCCCAACACTTTTGATCAAAACACCTTAGGCCTTATGGAATTAGATAAAATTAAGAAATTTGTGTCAGCTAAGGACCAGAACAACCAGATGACACCTCCAACAATTCAAATTTTTCTCACATGTTAGAACTTCTCAAAAGTTGTACACACAAGAACACTCTCCTCAAATCCTTAGATCTAGGCCTTCTAGTTCAAAACACTCCAAGAAAAAAGTGTTCTTCTTCAACATTTGATTTTGAAAAGTTACCCTCAGACAATGACAGCCAAACAGGGTCGTATGCCCCTCCATCTAATAGTCCAAGTTCAAGACTATTCCATTAAACATGCAATGATTGATGATAGGTCTACAACCAATATAGTCTCTTTTTCACTTCTTCAAAGAATGGGTTACGACGAAACTCAAATCACAAAGCAAACTTCCATCCTTAGAATTCATGATAACCCAAACATTCAAACCATGGGTAAGGTCAATCTTCAAATCACATTGGGTCCCAAAACCCTCCCAACTGAATTTTATGTCATCAATAAAAAACCACTTACAACATGATCCTAGGAAGGCCTTGGATCCATAGGTTGAGGGTTGTTCCCTCCACACTATTTCAAGAAATATGTTTCTTGCACATGGGACAAACCCACATCATCAAAGGAGATCCTGATCCTTTTAGCCTTTAGAGAGTTGAACAAGTCATAAATAAGGGAAAGGCCATGGAAATTACTAGTGACCCAAAAATCATCACTTTTGAAAAAAGAGAGACATCAAAACAAATTGCAAATGTAACCAAGACCCCAAAATATTAGGATAGGGGGCAATAGGAGAATTCCAATTTGATCCCAACTCACCAAAGTCTTATGCTCCATTCAACTTAATGGCCATTCCAATCGAACCAAACATAAACATTTCTATGGTTGAAATCATGACTAAAGAAGAAGAACCAAAATCCACACAAAAACTAGGAGAGTCAACACCAATTTCAATTGCCCCTCAAAAGTTCAAAACAAGCAACAAAACTATACAAGAATAGAAAATGAATAAGATAGGGGGCAAATCATTAAACAATGAAACATGTGAGTACACAAAACTCCTCACTAAATGCAAAAACATTTTTACACCAAGTCTTTGAGTGTCCTTGCAAAGACTTACAAGCGAAGTTTAGACCAAATTAGATAAGTCCACACATAGTTAAGGAAGATGTCAGAAACAAAGCTACCACTTGTGCATTATGGAAGGAGAAGAGTTCAACATCTCAAAAAAATCATAAAACATAAAAATACAAAAAAAATTATTAAATATTCTAAAAGTACAAAAAATTTACAAAATCAAAAATACCAAAAAGAATTTTTTTTATTTGCATTTCAGTATCATTCTGTTCATCTTGCATTTCAATGAATGACTCACTCTCATATTATTTTCATTTTAGTAATGAGTCTAAGGTTACCTAGGTTCACAATCGTCATTCTCCCCCTTCATTCCCAGTGATTCTAATCAAAGCATAGCTCTTAGCTTTACACTGATCCTAGTCTTAATGAGCCAAGATGTTAGGTCTAAGCAAAGTCAGTATTCAAA
Source organism: Cunninghamia lanceolata (assembly GCA_027924645.1). Lineage (NCBI taxonomy): Eukaryota > Viridiplantae > Streptophyta > Pinopsida > Cupressales > Cupressaceae > Cunninghamia > Cunninghamia lanceolata. The sequence goes on along the minus strand of BSBN01001306.1, from coordinate 234,261 downwards.
TCTACAGTGTTCAAAGGAAGCTTGCAAGTAGACCTTCCCAAGTCTTCCCTAGTAGAAGTCCAACTAGATTATGAAAAATTTTGGCAGTGCTCAACTCCTTATCTTCCTTGGCCAAAAATGTCAGGAGGATCAAAACTCTGAGGGAAGCAATCTAAAATATGAAGGAATAAAAAAAAAATGAGTGGTCAAAATAAGAGTGATAAGAAAAGGTGAGAATTGAAATATCAAACCATTACATATTCAAAGTTCCAAAAGCATTCATTTCAAAAAAGTCAAAAATCTCAAAAAAATAGAAAATCAAGTGAGGCATTCTAGAAAATACAAAAAAAAAGAGAAAGAAAAAAGCAAAAAAAAGAGAGTTACAAAAAAAGCGTGAAAGAGAGAAGATTGCTAAATGTTCATACTCTTGGGTGGAGATCAGTCTAAGCTCAAATCTTCAAGGGTGACATTCTACCAGAGAAAATAAAAGAGAAAGGTACAAAGCACACACATGTACTAGCTAAGAAAAGCCAAGAGTCTAGAAGTCTTTAGGATCATTTTATATCTAGGGACCCTTGTTATTTCCCACTTATCCTTTACCTCGAGTCTATCTTGCTTGCCATCTATGATCTAAGTCTAGCGAACATGAATAAAATTTGTTACTTGTCTAAGTTGACAGCTTATCAGATTATCTTATCTAGATAAGGATCAGTGTTTAGCCTTTAGCAAAGCCCAAATTCAAAATCACTTTATCTCCTTCCTCCTACCCACTTGAGTTCTAAATCCCTATCTCACAGGTTTGAATAGGTCTCTTATACTAGAATAACCTACAATCCCCTAGATTGAAAATCATATTAAAGAGCAGTCATATTGTTTATTCCATAATGCATTCATACCAAAATTAGAAAAAGAGTTCGAAAGCAATAAAACATGGCATAACATTATGGCATTCATAGAACTTAGAACATAGTACTTTGCATTTCATATTTGTGAAATCACACCCAAACACATTGCATATCATTCATATAAAAAAAAGACAAAAATAAATTGCATCATCCATATGTGATCATCTTAGGTATGCATTCTCATAAGAAAAATAAAAGCTCTAGCCAACCATATGCACAAGAGGGAAAGTGAAGTACAAGATGTCGACTAAAGCTATGTATGGATATCATCAAATCAAGTCTTGTAACAATAAGTGTAAAACAATGTATGAGCATAAAGCACTCCTCCAACAAGTCAAAAGAGCAAAACTGTGTAATCAAGTACACAAGTCTCCCCATGCAAGGGGAAAGGATAGAAGTATCCTCAATATAGGTCTCTCAAAGACCTCAAGGAATGTCAAGTTAGATCTTCACAAAAACCATAAAAATTTGAAAATTTGAAAAAACCTAAAAAAATTGGAAAACATAAAAAATTCCTAAAAATCAAATATGTTATTCAAAATCTGCAATAAAAGGAGAAATTGTTCTCCTCTCTATCTTAGCTTGTGTTCTATTTCTTTTATGAATCTTTTGTGCTCTTGTTTTGTGTGCTTTAATCCCAAACAACTAGGCAAATTCACATGATCTATGGTATGTTCATCATTTTAGTTTTCATTACTTGTTTTGATATATTCAGATGTCAAATTAATACTAGTTATTGGAGGTACTATTGTAGAAAAATTGACAACAGGTAAGGCCTAGTTTAAGAATGATACCTACCTTTCATGTAGACTACCGTCCCCGAGGGGGCAAATATGTAAGCACAAAAATCACACACAACCTCCACGAGGACCCCTATGATGAATCACATCCTTGTCACGTACATGTAAGCATGAAATAACATCCTCTCAACAATAATTCTCTTGGTGATGTGTCTTTTCTTCCTCCTTGTATTGTTTCCCCTTTGTCATTTTCTCTCTCTACTTTCTTCACTTTTTGACACTTTTTCAACACTTGTTGATTTATGTTTCCTATGCTTGCGACCCTATTCCTAAGCGTTGTATGCATCTTGTAGGTGTGTTTTCACCTTTTCCTGGTGTTTTTCATCCATTCCCACCCCTAGAGGCCTTCTAGAGGTCCTCCCTAGCCATCTCCCACTTTCAGTTTTTAGTTTCACTCAACCAATCCAAATCTCCCCCTATTATTTCTAGATCTCCCCCAAGAGATCCTACTTTTACAAGTGGAGATTTGGATTTTCACACATGAATGACCTATTTCTGGAGGCATCTATCTCCTCCTTTACATCTTCTCTACCATCTCCCACCATGGACTTTCACCCAGGTTCCCTCCTCTAAGGGTTGCCCATGGGTCAGCATCGGGCGACCCATGGGTGACCCTTTTGTGTTTTCAGCCGTAGAAAAACCATGTTTCTAACTCAAAATAGCTTTGTTTTCACCTATTTTTCTTCTTGTTTACATGGATTTTCATGCCAAATATAGAGCTAAATATTTCATGCACCCACACATGCATATATAGCTCTATTTCATCTTTAGTTAATAATTCATGCATTCCCTTACATTCTCATGCACTCCTCTTTCTTCATTTCTTCTTGAGTGATAAGCTTTTACTGGGTAGATCACTCCAATTTTATCCCAGATCACTCTTGAGTCTTCTAAATTAACTCTCCAATCAAATTAAGTTAACGCTCCTTCTTCTTCACCTCTCATCCCTTCTTCTAACCTATAAATACCCCTCACCTCTTCATTATTTTCCAAGTTGGAGAATGCTTTTCCCTTCTTCACAAGCTTCTTCATAGGCCTTTGAGCCTCTTTCTTCATTTCTTTATTTAGTTTTCCAAAACTTCAAAGCTTTCGTTGTTGTATAGCTTCAAAGCTCCCCCTTTTGGGAGGCAATTTAATTTGTGCACACACTTCTTGTAGGTTATTGCTCTCCAAATTAAGCATTCTCATGCTCATACAAGACATAGGATCCTTTTGCTTTTATTTGTTGTCTCATCTAACTTTAATACAAGCTTGTTTCATATCCATATGTTGTTCACATCACAAGCCATAGATCTCATCAAGCTCTCATTGAGCTCTTTTCAAAGCTTCAAATATTCTTTTGCTTCTCTATTCTTTTTGTCACCAAGAGGATCACCCCACTTCTATAAGAAGATTTAAGGTTGTCATTACAAGGATATCTGAGGGTAGTGGAGGCTCACGCGTCTCCAGTTTCCTTCATGTTTTTTGCATTTTCATAGTAATTAGATAATCAAAACTTTTCTCTTGGGAATAGTAAAATACATGTTTTCTATTTCCTTGATAGGCTAAGTAGATTTACATTGTTAAAGTAGTTTCCCTTTCCAAGGTTCATAGATTAAAAACAATTTCCTTTCTTAGATTAGATTGATCCATCTAGTCAGAAAACAAACAAAAACATAGAATACATTGCATTAGATAACTTCATCATAGCTTACATACATTTTCAAATTCCTAGAATAAGAAAAAGCACTTTGATTTCCAAAAACATAGAAAAGCAAAAAAGATGTTTTGCATTCATATAGGCTTGCATTCATATAAAATCCAAAAAGAACAAAAATAGTAGCAACATATAAGGTTTGCTAACCATTGGTCTCAACACAAGGTCAACTTTAGTTAAACATTGGTCAAAACCCTTGGTTTCATCACAGGTCAGACAAAGTCAACACTAAGTCAAACCTTAGGTCACACAAACCCTAAGTTGAAACCCTAGGTCAAGTCAACGTTAGCTTAAACCACATCTCTCCTGCCTCGGCTCACAAGTGTGCCTTGGACTTAGAGGTGAGTGGGTGGGGGAAATCCTCAATGAGATAGAGGAGATCCACCCTAGGCAACAACAAGATCAACTAGTCATTCAACAACAACAAGAAGAATTTAGACAACTCCTGATACAATAAGCAATCATCCAACAACATGAACGATAGTTAAACACCAATGAGAACAACAGCCTACTTACACAGTGTTGGAACATTCAAAACCCAAAAAGGAGAATGGTGACTAGTGACCCTTCCGGTCATATAGTTATGTTTACAACTACGGTCACAAAACACCATATTCAAACAAACACACAACATAGGCCTGAGGACTTGCCGACCCCTCTCTGCGAAGTCTAGCTCTCCAATGAGCCAAACTACCCTTGTGTCTCACCTCCTCTCGACTAGCTACTTCCACGAGAGTGAGAGTGACATGGTAGTTCATCCTGTGGCAATGAGAGAGGGTCCGTGTGTGCACCAAAGCTGACTCAACCACCCTCAAGGCCACAGAGTCATGATTTTGAGCGTACAGTAACAGAGATAGATATGTTGGGTAGAAGAGATGTTGATAGACAAACTCTATGGAGTACTGAATATCAAGGAGAAGATTATACAAATAAAGCAATAAAATTTATCAGTACCATGAAAGAGAATGAATTACTATTACCAAATGATATGATGTCAAGTATATCATATGGAACCTTAGGTACTAAGCAAAAAAGAGCACTTGATAATAATAATTATGTCACATTATTATCAAGATGAAAACGTCATGCCATTGTGCATGATAATTCAAGGAACATATGGAACAAGTAAATTATATCTAATTCATGCAATTTTCAAGCTCTTCAAGATGCATCAACACCACAACGTTCTCCCCTATTATTTCTAGCACCAACTGGTGTTGCAGCTTTTAACATTGGTGCATCGACTATTCATTCAACAATAAGAATTTCACTTACAAATTTTGTTGAGTTAGAAGGCACAAGGCTCACAACCTTCCAAGAAGAGATACAACATATAAAATACATATTGATTGATGAAATGAGTTTTATTGGACAAAATTTGCTTTAAAATATTGATTCAAGACTACGCCAAGCTTTTCCAGAAAAATCAAACTTGAGTTTTGGAGGAAGATCAATCATTTTGGTAGGAGATTTAGGACAACTACCTCCTTTTAGTGACAAACTACCTTATGATAATAATGTACATGCACAATTATTATGGGAGGAATTTAAGATAGTTGTTACTTTGGATAAGGTATTCAAACAAGAAGGTGAAGGTGAGAATCAACAAAGGTTTCACCAACAACTTACAAATATTAGAGATGTGCATCCAATAATCAATGAATGGAAATTATTGATGACAAGGACAAATGTTTCATTACATCAAAACATTGAGGAAGAGTTTGATAACAATATCCATCTATTTGCAATAAATGATAATGTACATAACCATTACAGGAAAAAATTATATTCATTAAAAAGACCGACTGCCTATAGCATTGCAACTAAAGAAGGTAGTACTAATCCAGTAGAAGGTCAAAATGATGAATTATATATTGAATTATTAATTATGAAGGATGCAAGAGTCATGTTAACATCTAACCTATGGATAGAAGCAGACCTTGTAAATGGAGCTTTAGGATACATTCGAAATATCATATACAAACCTGGAAGTGCCCCACCAGATCCACCAACATATTGCATGGTTGAATTTGATAATTACTCAGGAATGTCATTTGAAGATGCATCTCCAAATATAATTTCAATTGCACCAATACATAAGGGATGCACATGTCAATTGCCATTATGATTAGCTTAGGCACTAACAATCCACAAATCACAAGGATAAACTCTTTCCAAGGCAACAATTGATATAGGACTGAAAGAAAGAATAAGATTAACATTCATTTCTATTTCACGTGTTAAATCCTTGGATGGAATCAGAATCTCACCACCATTTTCATATGATCGTTATGAAAAAATGAAAACAGGGAAGCAACTCACCAAAAGGAGAGCTGAGGAAGAAAGACTCAAATCTTTGGAAGCACAATAAGTTTATGTAATGTATACATTGTTAGATATCATTCTTCTATTAAACTCTAATTATATAGCATGAATATTATATTTTTGGTTTAATATGAAATGTCTCATTCAATATTTGCAAAGGATAAAAATACTTTTTTCAAACACAATAAAAACATGCTAAAGAAATATTTTACATACCACACTGCAGATGCTACTAGCTTAGATATCTTAAATACATCTATCTAAAATATGCCGAGAGATATTAGTCTCGAGGTGCCTCGAGACTGATATCTCTTGACATATTTTAGAAAGATGTATTTAAGATATCTAAGCTAGTTATATTTAATAATGTTATACTATATAATTATATATTAATTTAATTAATGTCTTACATGTTGTGCAGCGACTGCTACTAGCATATATATATATTAAATATTAATATAGAGATATCCTTCTCAAGGCAGCCATTTTTAATCAATTTCTCATGTAATAGGCACCTCCTCTCTGTGTATTTTATATATATTATTATTTAATATATATGCTAGTTATATAACAATACTTTTCTCCATTTCTTCTAGGATGCTTTAATCATATTTACTCTTGTTCATTTACTAGACACACATTTTTATTTCTATATATAAAATAGCAATACCTTTATTCGTTTACCCCCTACACCTTAATTGAAAAATAGTTACACCTCTAGATGACCATGGTAGGAACTCTCTAAAATCATTTCATAATTTTTGCACATTGTTTTTAAAAAGGAAGCACCTAAAATATAAACCAGCTATAATTTATAGCCTACATCTTAATTCAAAAATAGTTAAACCTTTAGATGACCATGATAGAAACTATACTAGATAATACTTTTGCAATTTATTCATATTATTTTTAAAAGAAGAACATAAATATAAACTAGTTTGAGTTTGGAGTAGACATTCCTAAAAAAAAGAGATTTAAGAGTAAGTTGCGGTAGAATAACTTTAACATAAAATTATTTTATTTACTTATGAACTATTTTATTTACTTAAAATTTATTTTATTTTACTTAACATATGAATATATAAATACTAGCATACCTATATTTAAAAAATATATCTAAAGTATGAGAGATATCCTTCTCGAGGCGCCTATTCCACCTATGTGTGGTAAATTGATTAAAAAATAGGCACCTTGAGAAGGATATCTCTCAGCGTACTTTAGATATATATTTTAAATATAGGTATGCTAGTAGCATCCGCAGTCACAAGCCTAATTACAACTATATTATATAATTATAAGAATTATTATAATTATATAATATAATATTATAATATAGATTAGATATATTATTATAATATATTGTATAATAATTATAATTATATATTATATTATATGAAAAATATATAATATACCTATATTATATTAATTATTTAATATAATATATTATTATAATTATATATCTAACCTATATTATAATATTAAGGTTATGGTTTTAATCTAATTAAGGTTATCGTTATGTTCATAGAAATATATGCTAAGTGTAATGTATAGATCAAATAACTTGTCATAATTAGAGCTAGAGTTGGGTTTGAATGAAGATTACATTCAGAATTAGGATTTTGTTTAGGGATTGGGTTAGGGTTAGATATAGAATTATGATTTATAATAACTCTAATTCTATCCCTAATCCTAACCCTAACTCTATCTTTATCATTTTAACCCTAACCCTAACCCCAACCTTAATTCAAACCCTAACCCTAATTCTAACTCTGGAAAACCTAATTTTAACCTAAACCCTATCCTAATTTTGATCATAATTCCAACCCTAATTATTTTCCTAACTGTAATACTAACCCTAACCCTAATTCCAACCCTAATCCAAACAATAATTCAAATCATAATTATAATTGTAACCGTAACCCTAACCATAATCCTAACACTAATGCTAACATAACTCTAATTGTAACCCTAACGATAACCTAATTCTATCCTAAATTTGAACTGTAACTCTAACCCTAATTCTCTCCTAAATTTAACTTATAATCCTAACCTTAATTCTATGCTTAACCCTAGGGTATATGCACAAAGATGAGGGACCAAAAATTTGCCACATGACTTTTTGGTCCCATACAAGTCATAATGCGCTCACGTTATGGCTCGGTATTATCGAGCCTAAGGCTCAGTAATACCGAGCCATAACGCTAGCACATTTTGTAAAAGTAAAACTCTCTCTCACACACAAATAAATACACATAATATTTTGTTTTGAAACTCTTGTAATTTGCTATTTTGAAATATATTTTATCATTTACCTTAATATCCAACATATTACCTATTGAATGGTGAGACCCTCAATCTTACTTGCAGGCTCTCCCAATTTTATCTAACTTTACTAATTATGCACTTACTAATAACTTGAACTTTAATGTAACAACAAAATCAAAATATATTAACATTAGCTTTGATGAATTAACTCCTAATACAATCTAAACCACCAAAACACTAACTTTGAACAATTAACTTCTAATACAGTATGAACTATCAAAACACTAATAAAACTTGAGGCAATTTCCATGATAGTTTAAGAGTTTTCAAAATCCTAAGTATTAAAAAATAGAAAATAACACTTCTTCGATTATTAGAATTTCATACTAGCTTTGTCAACAATGTTGGCTACAAGATAGGTATCCAAATTTTGTTTTTTTTCATTGTACACGCATTCTGAAATGAGATTGCATCAACCAAATTCATGAAGAGGGGAGAAATAATCGGATAAGGAGTGGTGTCTATTCATTCCAAACACTTGGGAATAAATATGCATCATTCCAAATTATTATTACAAGGTAGGTGAGATGCATAGATCCTCAAGTCAATTAGTGCCAACTCATAGGTTTTAGAAGAAAAAGAGCAATCCCATATATTTTGAAAATCTAGGTAGTACTGTTTTATGTAGTTCCAGAGGCATTTTAATGGCAATAAGGCATAGAGTGTGATGTTGATTGATATAAAAAAATGAAATATGCTCTCTTTCAAAACAACATCATCCCAGGTTCGATCCTTCTCAAGCGTGATCTCTAATTCGTTGGTCTTGTTATGTGTGGCATTGATTGCAGAGGAGCTCCATGACTTCATCTAAGGAGACTCTTCACAGGGTAATCCAGTTTTAGAATTTGGGTGTGGATATCTATAATACCATTTCTTTAGTTGACGATTGGCAATAATACATCTTACACAATTGTTAATGGAATATATCTAAATTGGGACTGCACTTTCCTCTGTCTGTTGCAGATTTTGCTGCTATACATGTTTATTGTAGAGTAAATTTTGCTGACGGTTCTGATGTCAATGACATTGGTTAATTCATAATCTGCTAATTTTGTATCCAAGTTTTGGTTGGTTGTGAAGACTGGCTTTTCACATAGCAGAGGAAATGCAGGAATTTGTTTGCTTAGTATGGTGGTGAAGAAGGGCGATCCATGTCCTTACGATTTCCTGAGGGGATGATTAATTAAAAAGATAATTATTAGGCATAGAGTGTTACTCTCACATATATTATTATTATTAGTTTTCCATCGGGTCTATATATTTTGATTAGAATCTTATATCCTATTTTTTTGATTGGAATCTTATAAAATTATACAGAATCAAAATCTTTCAGCTCTTGTTCTCCATCCGTGCTGTGAATGTAGGAACACCTCGCGTAATAAATGGAAATTTAGAATAATTTTATTTAAACTTATTTTATTCTTTATTTTTTACCTAGAAAATTATTTCATTTTTAAATAGTTTTCAAAAATAACTATAAATAGGTGAAATTTTAAAGCCATAAAATAAAATTAATGGAAAATATGATTTTTTTTCTATTTGTAAGAGTTTATTGATCCTCTTAGGGGCTATAAAAGCATGTAAACCTCTTCAATTGAATATATAGAAAACATTTTGTGTTGAATCTCTATCCTTTAGTTTGCTACATTTTCATTTCTTTAACATTGATGTGATTTATAGAATTCTGTTAATTTTCTACACAGAAGAGATGGGATCCTTTGCGATCTTTTTTCGTTTTTTATATGTACACAATATAAATGTGTTGTAATATATAGATTCTATGAGATAAGAGTATAAGTTGTTACATAGGATAGCAAGCTATATTCTGTAGAAAAGAAAAAGATTATCACTGTTAACGAGGTTGGATCTGTGTTAACAAGGTACTACCTTCCTTAATTGATATATTTGTCACACCTTCTCTCGAATGTAACGTTTCCGTCAAGAAATGATCAAATCCACTTATTTAAGTGGGTACTATGAATGCACAACATACACTTGGCTATCTCCTTGGCTAACAAAAAAGATTACAAAGCAGGAATTAGGAGGCATGCAGTTGCAAAGAAGTTTTTAGTAGTGTTAATGTTGATGATAATATATGGAGCAATAACCATTATTTCAGTACTGTGCAGCGATGACTACTCTTGCTGGAGCGATGACGAGTGTCCTCCTCACTTGTATTGTTGCAAGATTAGACCCTGCGATAATGGTGCAAGCTCTTGTGCTACAAACTATGCTTGAATGAATGAATGAAGGCTTTTAATAATGTCCATGAGATCAGATCATCATATTTCCATTCAAAATAAAACCTATCTTCATTCTTTGTTACTGGACAAGGATTAAATATTCGTAGATATAATAAACTAATAAGTGGTAAGTAGTATGTATTTCTTTAAAACACAAAGAAGAGCTGTGAAATAGTCTCAGTCTTCAAGACTTTTGAATAGTCTGGAAATTTATGTATTCATTTGTGGGTTGAGATGAATATCCTTTGAATGCTTGGAATTTATTAAACGAGTTTAAGCTTTTTTTCTTTTTCTTTGAAGTATATTTAATTTAATATTAATATAGTGTCTTACTGGAGCAGGTTAAAAGATATTTGTGGAAGTTAATTTTCCACTCCATGAAAATACTAAGTGTTATTTATTGGCAAGTATCTGCGTTTATAGTATTGTAATAAACAATTGTAATTGTCTTTAGAGTATTCTAATAATAAAACTTGTTTTGAAACATTAAAATAATCTAATTTTAGAACAATTGTAATTGTATGATAATAAGTAACTCCAAAGAATGGTCGAATCTTAGTAAATCAAATTTCTATTGAAGGTATTAACTAGTATATTTATATTTAAAAAAATATATCTACATATTCCAATTTTTTTTTTGGCTTTTTGGTTTTTATTTTTTTACTTTTTATAAATTATGGTGTTTCATTATGATCCTCTATCTTAACAATCTCATGCATGTAATAAAATTAAACGAAATCTTGGAATCTTTCAGCTCTTCAACTCCACCCCTACTGTAATTGTAGAAATGTAAAGAAAGACTAGGAGAGAACAATAGATTGTATGTTATTTTTAAAAAGTTGGTTCAAGGCATTTTGTAACTCAAGAAATCTAGTTATAGATGCTATTGTATAATTTTTTGGCCTTGCCAAAAGGCTTATTTTGTTTTAGTTTGGAACTATTCTAAAATTATTTTATGCAATAAGATATATCTAATGTTAAGTCAAGTTTTGTTATCCTTATGTCACAATTGCAACTTAGATTTCAAAAATAGATATGAAACATTTCATCAAACACTTTGCAACCATTGCACCAAGTTCATTTATGATTTGAAATGGTTTAGAACAACTATGGCAATTGATCTATTTCATTGATCAATCTCATAAACACATAGATTATGCAAGATTTATATGAGACATTTTGACTATAACGCCCTCGTCAAGGAACCCTAGAGGACAACACTAACTAGGTCAAATGAAAGGAACAAATGCATAACATAACAGGATAACTAATCATGGGTCCTCTAAGGTTCCTCGACTGGTCTACTGGAAAAACAAGGTTACTAGCACATTACGTTAACCAAGATAATGTACGCCTCACTCATGGCTCAAGTGCTCGTTTAGGCTTGAGGTGAGATGAGAAGGCATGGAATGGCAAGATCAACTGCCTTGTCCTCAAGAAAGGTATGTTGGTTCTACATGAGTTTGTATGGGGACCGGGAGAGACTACCAAGACAACCTAGGATGGGGGCTGGGGCCTAGGAAGATCTACCAAGACAACCCATATCAAGCCATGTGATGACACTCCTCCCTATTGCAGTCTAGCACTCCCTAGTTATATTTCCTCATTCTGTTGTGTGAGTGCCTCTGGAAGTGCAGTAAATGTGTACATGATGTTGATTGTCGACAATGTGGGGATTGGTGTCATGTATAACCCTGTTGCTTTTGTTAGCATGTTGTTCTTCTGACTGTGAGTTGAATGTGGGATCTTGTGTTATCTCCTAGCATGGGGGCTGGACCTCAAGGTTCCACATGGTCGGGAGGTTGGTGCCTTTTCTCCATTGGGTATTCTTGCTTCATGTTTGTGAGCTTAGAGACTGTTCATTGTGTTGTGGACTCCAGTTCTTGTTTCAGTTTGTGAAGGCAATCCTTTCATGTAATATATACTGGTGGTATATCATATTGTATTTCTTAATGTATCCTGATGTAATTTTTTCCATGTGCTGAGGAAAGCAACGTGGTGATAATTGTAATGATGTAATTATTATTGATGAATTCATCTTGTAATGAGTACTATAAAGTAATGCATCAATTGTGATAGTAGTTAGAAGATAATCTTTAATGTTGATTTTCGGTTGTTACATGTGGAAATGAATAATATCAATTAATGTGATGTTCATCTTTTATGGTTAATGAAATGTGCTAGTAACCTTGTTTTGCGAGTAGCGCAGTTGAGGAACCTTAGAGGACCCAAGATTAGTTATCCTGTTATGTTATGCATTCTTTAGTTAACAAAAAAAATTGTTCCTTTCATTTGACCTAATTAGTGTTGTCCTCTGGGGTTCCTTGACAGGGGCGTTACATTGACAAACAATTGTCCTTCATGTTTCAGCATGGGCAAATATTTTAGTTGATGACTTTATTTAATTCACACACTTCTCAACTGAAATAGAACCAATTTCTGACCTCCAACTGAAGCTATATGGTCTGTTGATAATACTGCCCTGAATATGACTCCATTGTGAATACATATGCTGCTCAATTATGCGGTCGGAATAGTTATAGCAGGTGTTGGTCTGATTTGGCATTTCGCAGGCAGCAGTTGGAACTCACAATAAGCTGAGAATAGTTGCAATAGGCATCAAGTGGATGAAGAATAGCACATAGATCTTCAAGAAAGTCACACCAAAATCTGTTCCGAGCAGCAATACTATCCAGAATTTCAAGTATTGTCTCCAGAATACTTCCCAAAAGATGTTCCAGGTTCTATGACTCCACGCAGTCTCAAGCATATGTCTTCAAACCAGCAGATAATTCCTCCAAAGTGCCCATCAGCATTTTCTACTCAAGAATGGTGTGAATGGCGAAGTGAACTAGAGGGCAATCAATATCAAAAACCTTCTGAATTTCAGTGTCGTTCACCTTTCCCTTAATCTCCGGCTCCCAGTTCAACTTTAGAAAGAATAAAACGTTGATTGATACGGTCACTCTCCATGAATAAGATGCCTGTATACCTGCAAATGAAAATGGTAATACAACAGGGAAGAAAGTAGCTTAAAATGGAAAGTGCCAAAAAAGAGGCAATAAATATATATAATCGACTCCCCAAGACGCAGGAGTAAATGAGGCTTATGTCATTCCTGCAGATCTTCCTCCGCTTCGCAACCAGGATTAAATGAAGCCCAAGGTCATGATGATTCCATCCCATCCCCGTACTGAAGTGAATTAACTCATAGGCAACCAAGTGAATTCAGGAAGGCCGAGAAATACCTAAAGGCGTCTTAGGGGAAAAGACCCAATACCTGAGATAGTTCCAATGGTTGAGATAGTATTTGTGCATTTAAGGCTCAATATTTTTAAAAGTTTAGCATTAGTAGTTGTGACTTTAAAGTTGTTAGTGTTGACTATAAGTACTAATAATTGAATGAAATGTGCCCTTTAGATCTAAAAAGCAACCAATCATGTGATGCCACATCAGCGCACCAACAAAACATGACTTAATGCACATCTATTGGTCCACCCTTTTTTTGGGGAACTATTTGACACCTCAACAAAAAGCATACTGATGTGGCCTTGAAACCTCAGTTATAAGCAGGGGTATTGCCAAGTAAGCTACTGTAAATTTTTTGGAGTGATTCAAAATTGCCATGTATGATTTTGAGAGGCGTGAAGTTAGGGTGCTCAACTACTGGGTCCTCTCCCTTATTGCAATAAAGTCCCACAATCTTGAGGAAGGCTCAAAACATTTGTCATCCCAACTAATTTGTCCTTGACAAGACGGGAGTGTCACCATTCCATCTAATGGCTATAAATGTTGAAATGACCTGGGAAGAGGACGTTGGAAAATCCCTTAATAGGAGGGGCCATAGCCAATGTTTGCATGTATATTCCATTAAAACTTGGTAGAAGTTAACTTATGCTATCACCTTTGTCCTTTCAATGATCTTGTTCAATTCTGCTAGGGTTGATCATGGGTCAAAAATTTTGTTACTTTGGTCTTGATCAATCCCCATATTCACTAGCCAACTTGCCACTTCGTTTGCTTCCATGTAATAGTGGGAGATTCTAAAAGCTAAGATATGATTTAATCTATCCCATGTAACCTAGATGATATAGTCTAGGCCCACCAATTTGCAGCCTTCTTTGATTTCATAGCATTTATGATAATCATGGCATCTCTCTGAATCCATAACTAATTAATCTTCAGATCTAGGGCCATATCTAAACCTCTTAGTAGAACAGAAGCTTCGGCTTCATTATTTGACTCCATAGGTTATTTGAAATTTTTTGCCTAGATGAGATTACTTGCATAATACCTTATGATGTATCCCACCCTTGAAAGACCAGGGTTCCCTCGCGAGATGCCATCAAAATTTAGTTTGAAATAATGGTCAATTAGGGGTGTCCATTTGACCAGATTGCAATTGATTTTGTTTGCCTTGGAGCTAATTGATCCATGCGTCGGAGGGGAGTGTAGAAGAAGCCATCTTTTAAGAATCAAGTTATCCCAACAGGAAAATTGGTTGTTTGAATTGGTGCTCTTTATCACTTGTGACATTACTACTTCAGAAATGATTTCTTCAATCCTCTTAATCACTTTCTCAGGAGAAGAGGATTGTCTTCTAAAAATTTTGAAGTTTCTTTCCTTCCAAATGTTCCAAATAATTAAAGAGGAGCTTACATCCCATATGCATGCGAAGGTAAATCCCTATAGAGACTTGGCCAACTAATGAAAAGATTAAAGAGGGACTCAGGTAGAGGGGATTGCCAATCTAATTTATTACATAACCATTTCCAACATTCTTGACTGAACTTGTGCATTATTAATTATTGTACATATATAGTTGAATGTAGATATGATATAATTTATCCCAATTGAGCTTGTAATTAATAATAATGATAATATCATTATTATTTGGAGAAAGAGCAATTGAGATAAGAACTTTGTAATATATGATATGTGTATAAAAATTATACATTAGAACTATCGTATAATTTCATAACTATGTCATTATTAAAATTATGTCATATAATTATATTTAACAATTATGTATAATGGAATTACTTATAACTAATTATCCTATTTAAAATAGTTAATTATTTATTTATGATAAATGTTAGAGTAATAGGTTCTTTACTTAATTAATTTAATCATATTGATTAATTAATTAGGGTAAATGCAAGAAGATGGGGGGCCAAAAAGGGGTCTTAAGTGGGCACTTTTTTTTTTCTGAAATCAGGAAATGTTAGCATTGGATGAGAAATTGAGCATAGTTACACTCAAAATTTGAAGATGCAACCAAAACAATGTTCATAGTGCTCTGAGTCTACTTTCTAAACTACTTTTTTTAAAAAAATGGTATAAATTAAGGGGTTCAAAAGAGGGAGCCACAGAAATTGGTGTTGTTTCTGTCAAAAAAATATAACAGCATGTTTTGTGGCTCCCTCAAAAGGTTAACTTCTTTTTGGTATTTTTAAAATCGCTTCAGTGAGAAATTAGCTAACAACATGTAGTTTATGCTTAATTTTTCTGATAATTTTTTGATGAATATTTGATTTTTTACTAATTTTCAAAGTGGACACATCCTAAAAAATAGAATTTGGCCGTGCTACCCCTATAAATTTTGAAAACCAATTGAAAATTATTTTTTTTAGTATGTGTAGAATGGAGTCTAGTTTCTAAGAATGTATTTTTAAAAAAAATTTACTAAATGATTAATTTACAATGAAAAAAAGACCAAGCAATGGTTTTTGCCTAAAAACAGACACACAAACAAAAGAAATTAAACACGAAAGGCTTAACATTGTCAAAATGTGAAAAAAATTACATCGTTAAATAGCTAAGAGAAAGCCTAACATTACCCAGGTGTTTGATTTGTTCAACCTTGAAACACGTGCAAATCTGAGGGTTAGCACAAATGAAATTATGTGAAATCTTGTAGAATTTGCAAAAACACCTCTGTGGACGTTGGGAAGGTACTCCAAGCCTTTGGGTTGGAACCCCAAAGCAAATCCTAAGCCTAAGGCTTGGGATTCCCAAAGCAAAATATAATGTGAGCGCGTTATAACGCGCTCACATTATGTTTTGTTTTACATTTTTTTCTTTTTTGTAAAAGTTTGCCCAGTGTTTGTCATGTTTGACATAACGCGAGCGTATTATAACACACTCACGTTATGTCTCCCTTAGAATGTTTTGTTGGCAAGAGACACTTCTTCGCATGACATGTGTTGTCATTGATGGCAACTAAGACTATTCCACTCATCTGCATAACATAATTTGTTCATACCAGAAGTCAGATTCAGAATTTATCTAAGTCTGGGTAGCCAGAGACAGAGCATGTGACAGGGTCCAGTATCTTGGTCTGGTATCTTGGTCCGGATCTCTCCAGTGGTAAATCAGAGTATGTTGTGGATCTAAAGGAGTCATAAGGATTGTCAAGGCAATCTAAATCTAGAATTTTAACCTCCGATGATGAAGGATTCAAAAGTTATTTGCATCTGAGTATGGGGTTACAGTTTGACAGTGCAGACAACAGAAGAACAGGCCGACCTTGAAATTGATCTTGGTTCTGGATAAATGGAAGTTGTTAGTTGGATGATTTGTGATGATCAGTGATAGTGGCTGACATGATTGATGATTTTTGAATGCAATTTTTCGTCCACGTTACAAGTTATGCATGGATTTAGCTGATAGAGTAGAGTCTTCAACAAAGTTCTAAGTGTTCTTGAAGTTGACTGAAAAGTGATTGAATATCATGATGTGGATATATATAGCCGATGGATTTAAGTGATTTGTGTGTGTATGATGTGACTATGGAATAAGTGTGAAAAGGGCAGAGATCTAAGGTTCAAATGATAGCAGATCAGTAAACAGGGTAGAGTAAGGATGAAGTGTATCAATTCAGTATTCTGTGCTTAACTAGAACTAAATCCTTGCATTGGTAGATGCTAATTATTAGTTCAAACTCATTGTAATCTTCTTTCTGTAGGTAGTGAGCCTTCTTCTGAGCAGTGAGCTCTGAGAAGTCTGCCCGAATATATGTGCATTCCCAATTGTAATACTTTTAACATAGTATAATCTTTGTGGGTTAACCCCCACCATGGTTTTTCCCTTAACCGGGTTTCCACGTCAAAAATCATTGTGTCATGTGTGTTTATTTGTTCTTGCTCATGTGTTGATGATTCATGCTTTAAATGTTTTAATCAGTTTTAAGTGATATTGTTGCAAGTGATAAAGTTTTGGGACAACTGATTCACCCCCCCTCTCAGTTGTCCAGCCTAATTCTAACAATTGGTATCACAGCAAGGTTCCTTGAAAGAAGCCTAACAGCATGAGGAAAGATCTTGGAAGGAGTTTCAATGGGCTCACTCAAAGATCAACTTCGGTTGGCCCTAGAAGATCTTGATCAGTCCAAAGCAGAAGTAACTAATCTGAAAGATGAGCTTAAAGATGCTGATGATACCATTGAAATGTCAAAAGATAAATTAAAGAAATCTATGGAAAAGATAAAGGAGCTACTTCTGCAATTATCTAGTTTAACTAAAGAAAATGGCATGAATGAAGCCTTGGAAGAAAAGACAAAGGAGTGTGAGAAGCTATCAAAAGAAGTTGTTCTAAAAATTGAGATGGAATCTGGGATAATGAGGCTAACCAAAGAAATTGAGCAAAGGAAGAAGACTGAAGAAAACTTGAATCAAACTCTAAAAGAAAGGACTGAAGAATGCTGCAGATTGGACAGAATAGCTGGCCATCTAGAGTCTGACCTACAAGAAAGCAGAGACAATGAAAGAGAACTTGAAAGGCAAATTGTCATTCTCAGAAATGACCTAGAAGCTGCAAATGAATACAAGGAGAAGTTCAAGATAAGCTCAACTAAACTTGAAACATTGCTTGAAGATAAAAAAAGGCTGGTGACAAGCATGGTCTTGGATATGAGAAAGGTGAAAGATTCGGATCTAGACAAAGAAATTTTCAACCAAGGAATGGGAGAAATAGACCTAGAAAACCTCCGGTAAGACAACCTAATGCTCAAAGATATCCATCATTCAATGGAAATTATTTTAATTGCAACAAATTTGGTCATAGAGCTACTCAGTGCAGAAGTACAGTAAATCAAAATGGTCCATCCTTCTCCAGTCAATGCTTCAAATGTAAAAGGTATGGTCATAAATCAAATGAATGCAAAAGTATGATAATCAATAACTCTAACATTAGAGGAAATGGCAACTCTTTCAATGGCTACTGTTTTGCTTGCAATGGATTTGGACACATGGCTAATTAGTGCAGATCAAGAAGAAATCAAGTATATAAGCAAAGAGATGTGTGCTTCAATTGTAATAGATCTAGTCATATTGCAAGATTTTGTAGAAATATGAAGAATGAAAGAAGAGATCCGGTAAACAGAAAACTGGATGAACAGAAACAAGACAAAGGCAAGGGCAAAATTGATGTGAATAAGATCCAAGATAAGATGAATAAAACATGGGTAAAGAAAAGTGAAATGAATTATGACAATGGGTCCGCCACAGAATCCGGTGCTGACAATTCCTCTGGGAATTAAATCAAGAGCTCTGGCTCAGGGGGAACTGCATTGAAGATCAAATTTCCCTAGCCAGTAAGTGGATGCCTGAATTTGGCACAATGAGAGAAAATAATTTGGATTATTATACATCATTTGAAAGGATTTCTGGAAGATAAAAAGTGGATATGATGATTTGTGGAGCAATTGAAAATTGACTGCATGTAGAAGAAGTACAACTGGATGTGTTAGGGCAGACCAGTTATTACAAAGGCAAATTAGGTTTTGTAGAGCATAAAAAGGTGTTCACTCTTCATTTGAATCACTTTGCATTCGAAGAGAGCAAGAAGAATAGTGTCTGAGCTGAGATCACAAGGAATTGAAGTGCGACCGGTGAATTCATCTGTCAACCCTAATTTTGTGGAAAAGGTATTTATCTATGAAGCTTTAAAATTGTAATCCTTGCAATGACTACACCTTTAGTTGTTGATATTACTAAAATGCCTCGACCTAAATTTAAAAGGCATCCACACAAATCAGTAGAAGTCGATCCATTAGGCGCATTTTCAAGTGTTCTGTATGGTGTGCTGCATGTTGAAGATATTAGGGTTTATATTCATGTGAATATAGATGAATTTGGGGACTCAAGGTATGTAGATTTTTTTGAGAGTCATCTCAGGGATGAAAATCATGACCTTAAATCCGAGTATAAGGCACTACTTGATAAACATTTTATTCAGATTATGGGGTTTCCAACATTCGATGAAGATGAATGGGTTTGGTATGTTTTAAGCCGAATGCATGATGAATTCATATGGCTATTAAAACCATTCAAGATTACCAAGGATGTTATCAGAATTGTGACTGGGTTAAACTCAACCGGTGGATTACCCATGTTGAAATCTGTGAAAAACCAAACTGTTACCAATGCAAAGTTTGACAAGAGGGCAATGACCATCAATGACATTATAGAACCGGATGTTAAGTTTGCTTCCATGATGATGGGTTACAAGATTATCACTCAAGCAGGGAGAATTCTATTTCTAGAACAACCATATATGCTACATACAAGATGCTAAAGGAAAATGCAGATTATGATTTGTGTGCATTATTGCAGAACCAACTAATTGAGAACTTGAACAAAATCAAGAAAGATAAGAAAAATACTTTTAAATATGGTACATTGGTTCTATGCTTGTTCTTCTACTTTATGAATGAGGTACTTGGAGTAAAAGGTGTGCACTAGACTAATGATGAGCCAGTTTCTATTCAGACTAGAGATCATCTAAATAGCATTGGTGACTACAAAACACAGAAAACTGCAATCTGGGGATATCTTAAGAATTTTCAGGGTATGATGCATGCAAGGGAGAGAATTCCCAAGTCAATTGTGGATAAATATAAAGATGATATATGTTTTATGGTTGACACTGATCAGTGCCTAATGGAGGCTGTGGAACCTAGAACTGTATGGATTATGCCTATGGGCTATGAGGTTGATGAGAAAATTTTGAATATGTATGCTCAACATCTATTGAGCAAGCCAAAGGACACAACAGTTGAAATATTTGGAACATATGAGGAGTTAAGTATGAAACTACATGTCGAACTCAAAAGACCTAAAACCAATAGGAAAGTAAGAAAAGAAGTTGAGTAGCTGGCTGAAAATTTAGGCCTAACCAAGGAGGCTATGAGGCAATTCAGGGAAAGAACTAAAAAATAGGATAAGAAACAAGGAAGTGCTCTAGTGGAACCCTCTTCCACATCAAGGACTACTAGGAGCTCTGTTGCTGCCCCTATTCCTCCAAAACCTGCCAATCTTGAGATACCGAAAGGCAAATTATTCAGAAAAGAAGGAAAAAGAGTGAAAACAAAGGCCACAAGAACCTATAAGAGCACAAAAGTTGATGAAGAAGAAACATATTCTGATGCTGAGGTAAAGGAGTTGAAAGCCTCTGGAACAAAAGCTGCCAAAGTGACTAAGGAAAAGCTCTCTGAAAGAAAAAAGGCTACCAAAAGGTAGAAGACAGATACATATGTTGAGAAGCCCACAATTTCCGTGGAAGATGTAATAAAATCAGTCATTGTGGATGGAAATTTGAAACCCATGACTGAATTTTATGATGAATACAATGACACAGATAAGAGGGTGTTAGAGGAAGCAACTGTTAGATATTTGAATATCTATAATAAGGCCCTGATTGAAATAAATTCTGAGATCCCTCCAAGCCTTGAAAACATTTTGGAGTTGAGGAAAGAACATGCAAAAAGCAAGGATATGGAGCTTAGAGAGCATGTATTGATAAAACTATGCCCTTAGATCACTTAAGTTCAAATGAATATGATATTCAAAGAAGTGAAGGATGAATTCAGGAGCAAGAAGAGAATGAACAAACTGATGCTTGGAGAATTGGACCAAATTTGTTAAAGAAACACAGGAAATACTCCTAAGTGCATTAAAGAGACAATCTTCCATTTGTTGAGGAGGAGATTGATGATGGGATTGATTCATCAATCCCAGATATTGAAAAGATGAAAAATGATGAGCAGAAAATCAAGGTTGATGACTCCTATGTTCTAAAAGAGGAACAAATAAACAAAGAACATACAAAGATGGTGGATCAAACTAATGATGCAGGAGATACTCTAACTTCTCCTAATCAATCCGAAAAAGAAGATAGTGTTGAGATTACTGCTACTACACAAAATCCTTCTGAACAGATTACAGATGGTAAGGACATAGGAAATAATTCCCCTGTAGATGGCACAATGAAAGGTAAAGCAGAGGAAGAGAAAGAAGAAAGTAAGGAAGATAAAATAGAAGAAGATGACCTGCAAATGTTGATTCATCTAAACAAATTAGTCCTGATATTAACATTGACAAATCTCAAGAAAAGGAAGGTGGTTCAGGAATTGTGGCAAGAGACACTGCAGATGCCGTGAAAAGTCTCCTGAGTAAAGAAATGCTTGAATTGGATGAACCAGAGCTATTTCAAGGACCAATCACTCTAGATGTTCTCTCTACGGTTCAAGTAATGAAGATAGCTTTCTTCACACAAGCCAAGGCAAGAGAAAAGATGTTGAGATCTCACATTGAGGACAGTGAGCTACTAGGCCTTGCAACCAGACTATTGGAGAAGATAATGCCAACCTTCCAAAAGAATCCATCTGACTCTCCTTCTAGAAATCTGAAGAATTTTGTAAATTTTGTAAGTACTCATTTTGAGTCTTTTGAGAAGTTTGCAGAGACTAAAGTCAAAAGTGATTTTTTGGATAAGAAATTTAGTGAATTAAAGAGCCTAATAAGGAATGATAGGATGATACTTGGTATCAGTATAAAGAGTATTCAAAATGCTCTAAGTGATGGAGGTGACATATACAAATTTTGTCTATCCTGGCCCAAAGTTAGTAAGGATATTGAGAAGAAGATAAAGGAGCAAGAACAAAATTGTCAAATCTATCACATAATTTTGATCCTCTAACAATTTCTCCTAGAAGTTAGGAATGTCAAGTAATCAGCTTGACCGATGAAATAAAGAAGGTTGTTAAAGAAAAAGGCAATATTGTGAAGAGAATGTGTGAGCTCTAGGGATTGATTGCCCCCAAGTTAGAAACAATGTTTAATGCATTATCAGAAGCTCAAACTGCAGTTCAGACAAGTGATCCTTCAAATCTGACAAAAGTAGAAGCATACACATTTCTTCTGAGTGGACACATCTCAATTTTGGATGGCATGAAAAGAAGTTGGGCCTCTTAACTTGAGCAATTGAAAAGTAGTTTTGTAGATATTCTCAAGTTCATGTAAATATAACTTAATGATTGGGTGTACATATGCGGCATTGTAAACAGAATTTTTGAGAATTTTGGCTTGTGGACCCCATCCTTTGCCATTGATGTCAAAGGGGGAGTGAAGAACAGTGAAAAATGAGGAATCCAGCAAAGGGGGAGTTTTGAAATTAGTGGAGAGCATAAGAGTATAGAGTAAAGGGGGAGTAACTAATGAGTGCGAGGTAGCACCCATGAATACACCCTTTTTACCTCTCTTTTTCTCCCTTCTTATTCCATTGCCTCGATGACTGCACCAAAATAGGTTGATAAGATTGTTCTAATGATGATTAATAAGAGATGAATTACTTAGAATCATGATTTCTGATTGATGGACTAATGTGTGTTGAATTGATGGAAATATGTAGGAATCTTCTCTTTTTGAATCAACAGGTGCAGGTGTTCGGGTAGACAATTTTTGTGCATCTCTGGAGGTAGTCCTAATCATCTCCAAAGCTGACATCAGAATGCCATGAGTAGTCTCCAATGTTCCAATTTGATTGCAGAGATTTTGGGATAAGGAGGTGAATCATCTCTGGAGCTGGACTGAAGTCTTGAGCATCTCCGGAGTTGAACAAGAAGGTCATAATCATATCTCCAGAGCTACAGTCTGAAACATACATCTCTGGTGCCTCTTTAGAACAGTGCATATTTCTAGCACAGCTGTTGGTTAGACACTTCTAGTGGTGATTGGGATATTCCTGATGTTACTCAAATCATCACCTGAGTAATTAAGGGTAGTCTATAGTTAACTACTGGAAGTTTTTATCTCTTTTTGATTTTGCATGAGTTATTGATGAACTAATTTAAATACCTATATTTTAAGGCCTCACTGCCCAAGTGTATTTAAAACTAAGACTCAGATTTAGTGTGGACTTCTGTTCCACTCTGTCTATTTTTATTGCATGGATATTTATTCTGTAGTTAGACAGTTAGTAGAATAAAGAGATTGATGTTATCTCATAGAGGAACTAGTAGAATAGGGTGAGTGATCTCTCATCACAGATTGAGATATAAACTTACAGAAGTAGCAGCAGAAGAAGGCGATTAATTTCTGATTTCTATAATCTTATTTTGATAAACATTTTCTGGATACAAAGCTGATGGAATTGGACTGAATTGAGTTTTGATATCATTCTCTTGTGCTGATCCTTTACTTTAGTCTTCAGCCCTAAGGGTGTGGAGAAAGGGCCCACTCTCACCACCAAGGTAGAAGGCTAGTACTGTTGTTTTGTTGTTTTAGATTCTGTTTAAAGATAGTTACTGTTTTCATAGGTAAATGCATGTTTTAGTTGAAAAGAATAATCTAGATTTACTTTAAAGAAATTCATTGTTCAATTTTGTTTTTAGCATTCGTGGAATTCATTTCATAGCAGATTGATCAGTAATATTAGTTTCTTTAAAGAAGTAAAGGTCATTAGAGTTAATTAGATAAAACTGGCAACTATAGGATTCCTAATTGCAGATAGCCAAGGACATAGCCCTAGATTTGACAAAAGAAATATGATTAAATGATGAGGTACAATGACCCTTGTCATTTTTGGCACCGTTGCTAGGGATGTATTGTGTTAATTAGGGAAACTTAGCTAAACAGTTTTAGGATAGATCTATATGGTTAGAGCTAGAGATTCAAAAGGAAGATATATAAAACAGACACCCCATCAATAGACTATAGGAGAAAGTAGTGGGCTAGCACAAGATCTTGTTGAAGAGAGACATCTAGAACCTACCTTGGAAGCTGCACCTCAATTCAATAATCCCTTAAATCTTCCAAATCTTCCACTCGTTGACTATATCCAAGAATTACAACAAAAATTCTAGGCAGACCCTTTGCCAGAACCTCAAGAAGAAGAACAAGTATTAGACATGGATGACAATCATGAAGAGGAGGAAAATCAGGCTCTAAGAACCTTCTCATATCCCATTGTCTTGGCTATTGGAGATAATGCCCCTATGAAAAATATTTCACCTGGACATTTGCCAAATTTCAGGGGTCTTGCTTCTAAGGATCCAGATCAGTTGTTGTTTGAATTCAAAGTGGTATGCCAAACTTATGATTATGGATCAGATAATCAAAGACTTAAACTATTTCCCTCAACCCTGAAAGATTCTGCAATGAGGTGGTTTATGGGTTTGCCTCAAAACTCCATTCATTCCTGGGATTAGATGGAGACAGAATTCTTGGGAAAATACCAGGACTACTGTAGAGTCAGTGATAAGAATGAGGAATTGTTCAAAATTAAGCAGAGAGAGGAAGAGACCTTGGAGGATTATGTGGATAGATTCAACTTTGCTTTGAGAAGATATGGCAACCTTGTAAATCATTCTTTGGCCAGAGCCCTGTTTGTAAAAGGATTAGACAAAGAATCAAAACATGCATTGGATCTGATGGGAAAAGGGAATATCAACAAAATGGATATGCCTGCTATAGAAGAACTTTGTAGGAACTATTCCAGAACCCAAGATGGAGTGAGAACGCCCAAATCTTTCAAAGGGAAGAATGAAATAGGATAGTTAATGGAGGAAATTGCAAATTTTAAAACAGATATTCTAGTCCAACTGAATACCACATTAGATGGGATTTAGGCAAAAACTAGAACAAATGATCAAGACAGAACAATTGAACCACTCTCCATCTATTGTACTAGGTGTAGGAACAAACATCTGTTAAGAGAATGCCCTTTAGATAAAGCAAAGATTTGTTAGATCTATGACAGGGAACATCCTACTGGTCAATGCAGTCAACTTCCATCCTTAAAAAGGCTAAGTAAAAAGAATGCCATTATAGATGAGGAGTTGAACTATGTAGGGCAAAAACAAGCTAGAAATTTCCCTTATAATCAATCTCCAAATCAGACTTCTTACAGGGGTCCTTCTAATTGGAGAAATAATCAATGGAATCCAACTTGGCATGGTCCTCAGAATAATCCTCCTTGGGGGCCACAAGATTGGCTGAACCAACAATGGCAGAACCAACATTGGCAAAATCAGCCTTGGGGGAATCAACAATGGCCACCACAGTTTGGATCACAAAACATGCAGCCTCATCGAGGTCCTCAACAGGGATATAATCAACAATACTAGGGACAACCTAGACATTTCCAGCCTCAACAACAAGCATTGCTAACTGGACCCTCCAACACACAAGGTCAGTCACAAAATGAACTAGTTAGCCAACCACCCTTACCAGCTCAACCTATACCAAATCCACGAAATAAACAAGGTGCAAATGTTTACATGACAGAACAAGAAAACATGGCTGGTATTAACACTATATATCCCAATAATCTCTAGCTACTTTCTGGGAAAGCATTCCCAAGACCATATCCTCCAACTATAGTTGAAGTAACCAATGATGAGGAACCTGAAAATCCATCCACTCAGCTTCCAGATGAGATTACTACCAAAACAATGCTAAAAGAATCATCCTTGGATAACTTCAGAGATCCTCCTAAAAGAATGACTCCGGAGAACATTCCTGGAAACATTTCTGGTAAGAGCTCCGGAGATGCTCTTGTGATGGAAAAACTAGCACCATACCCAGAACGACTCAAACATGTTCCCCAGAAAAAAGGTCTTACAAAAACAAGTCCAATCTACCCTGGAATAAGAACTTTTACAAGAAATTAGGCAATTGAACATTGAAATTCTGCTCCTACAAGCAATTAGAGATGTGCCTGAACTTAACCAATTCATCAAACAACATTATGTTAAGACCTAGGGAAGAAAGAAGAACTTACCCTCAACCATTTAGGTGGAAGGGAAGGTATTAGACCTCCTAATGGGAGAAATGCTCCTCTCAAAATATGGAGACCCTGGAAATCCTGTCATGACTGTTTACATCTCAGGGGTAGAAATTTCAAATGTTTTGGTTGATCTGGGAGCAGCAATAAATGTAATGACAATTCATACAATGGACAAATTAGCCTTAACAGGTATCCAGTCCACATCTACAATCCTTCAACTTGCTGACCAGTCAGTAGCTATTCCAAAAGGGGTGATTACTGACATTCCAGTTGTGATAGAATCATGGGAATTCCCTGTAGACTTCATGATATTAGAGCCAAGAAACTAGAGAAATGCTTATCCATTGATATTAGGAAGACCATGGCTGGCTACATTAGTAGCATCTATTTATTGTCGAACTGGGGATATGGTCATTTCTAATGGGATAGACTTGAAGAAAATATCTTTGTATCCTCCAACTAAACCATCAATACATTATAAAGGAAGAGTATGGGTAGATGAGCCAGATAACATGGAAAACAATGCCTCAATAGCTATGGTTACCATCAAAGAACATTTTGGTGAGCTAGAAGAAGAAATCCACTATGATACAACTAAAGATATCACCCACATTCTAATCAATGATGATATAATGGAGCTAGCCCAAGATTCTAGGAGAGAACTTCTCACTTCTGCTCATTGTACCCTAGCAAATATCATTCCTTGTGGAGAAACCTTTTACAGATACTTAGCCACATTCCACATGCTGCTTCCACATTCTTGCCCCTAGAATACTATGACTCCAGTATATGGATTGACTACATCCATGGATCAGATCACAAAATAGGTTATGATTCTACCTGTGAAAACATTGAATATCAACACCCAATTAGCAGAAAAATAAGAGGAAGAACTTATCAAACTCCTAATTTCCCATTCAACATCTTTTTCTTGGCAATACCAAGATATGAAGGGCATCCCTTCTGAGATCTGTACTCATCATATATACACTGAAGATGTCAAACCTGTCAGACAACCCCAGAAAAGACTGAATCCCGCTTTAAAAGGCATTGTTAAGACTGAAATAGAAAAATTGTTGCAAGAAGGGTTTATATATCCAATCGTAGATAGTCAATGGGTCTCACCCTTAGCCATAGTGCCTAAAAAGAACGGGAAATGGAGAGTGTGTATTGACTATAGGGAGTTAAATAAAGCTACAAAAAAAGACTACTTTCCCTTACCATTCATTGACCAAGTGCTGGACAACCTTGCTGGGAGAAAGTATTTTTCTTTCCTAGATGGGTTCAGTGGGTATAACCAAATCCAAGTAGCACCTGAAGATTAGGATAAAACTAGTTTCACCTGTTCTTGGGGAACTTTTGCCTACAAAGTTCTTCCATTTGGACTATGTAATGCTCCAACTACATTTCAGAGGCTTGTTTTAGCCATTTTTGCTCAATTAGCTAATGAGTGCATGGAGGTCTATATGGATGACTTTACTATGTATGGGGACAACTTTGAAGAAGCTCTCATAAACCTTGAGAAAGTACTAAAATGTTGTGAAAAGAATCAATTATACCTGAGCCATGAAAAGTGCTTCATGATGGTAGAGGAAGGAATTGTATTGGGACACGACATTTCAGCAAATGGGATCAAAGTAGATCAAAACAAAATAGAAGTTATCCAACAATTGCCTTCACCTAAAAATCAGACAGATGTTAGAAGTTTTCTGGGTCATGCAAGCTACTATAGGAGATTTATAGAAAATTTTAGCATAATAGCTACCCCTTGTTTACCCTACTTAACAAAGACACAGAATTCTTATGGACAAAGGATTGTCAATCAACATTTGAAACCCTAAAGGAGAAGCTTACTATTACACCTATTTTGAGAGGACCTAATTGGACTTTACCATTTCACATGCAAACTGATGCTTCAAATGAGTCCATTGGAGCAGTCTTAGGATAGAAGGAGGAAGAAGAAAGTATGCATGCCATCTATTACATTAGCAAAAACCTTACCTCTATAGAAAGAAATTACACCACAACTGAAAAAGAATTCTTGGCAGTCATCTATGCTATAAACAAATCCAGGCATTATATTACTAGGTACAAAATATTTGTACATACTGATCATGTAGCCATTAAATACTTAATAAATAAGCCAGTAGTGGGTGCAAGGATAATTAGGTAGTTATTGCTGTTGCAGGAATTTGACATTACCATAGTTGATAATCCAGGCAAATTTAATTTGGTTGCTGATTTTCTGTCAAGATTGCATACAAGTGGAGAAAACTAGCCAGTGGAGGACAGATTTCCAGATGAACATCTTTTTGTTGTCTCCTCTACTGCACCTTGGTTTGCTGACATAGCTAATCTCTTAGCTACAGGCTTGTATCCATCCCATTTTACCTCAAAAAAAAGGAAACACTTAATTAAGGAAAGCTCATCTTACAAATAGTTAAATGGTTTACTATTTAAATGTGGTCCTAATTTCATTTTACGCAGGTGTCTAAAATCTGAAGAAATTTTTCATGTCTTGAGAGCATGTCATGATGAACCATCTGGTGGGCATTATTCTGTACACAGAACCATCCACAAGATTCTGGGAGCTGGTTACTATTGGCCCTCTATTCATAAGGATACCAAGAAATATGTGCAGCAGTGTGACCAATGCCAAAGGATGGGACAACCAACCTTCACCTAGGAGATGTTACTGCATCCTCAAGTAATGATGGATCTATTTGAACAGTGGGGTCTAGATTTTGTGGGACCAATTTCTCCACCATCATCAGGCAAAGAGTACATTCTTGTATGTACAGACTATGTCACTAAATGGGCTAAAGTGCAGGCATTGCAATTTGTAAGAGAAGAGAAAGTTGTTGATTTTCTTGAGGTTTGGAGCCCCAAGATCCATAGTTTTAGATAGAGGACCTTAGTTTACTTCACAAGTAATCCAAGCATTCACATTTTTATATCAAGTTAAGCACAGGAAATCTTCACCTTACCATCCTCAAGCCAATGGGTAGGTAGAGGTGATTAATAGGGAAATTGAGAACATTCTGACAAGGACAGTGGCAATGAATAGGAAAGATTGGGCTAACAGATTACCTGAAGCAGTTTGGGCTTACAATACCACTTGGAAGTCCACAACAAAATTCTCACCATATGAATTAGTCTATGGAAAGAAGCCCATTCTGTCTATAGACTTTGAGCTCCAGACACTTAAAAATGCATTAGATATTGGTCTACCATTGTCTATAGCCCAATAGAATAGAATTCTTCAGCTCAATGAGTTAGATGAAATCCAGACAAAAGCCATTCAACAAACATAACTGGTTCAGTATCAAAGGAAACAATGGCATGACCAGCACATCAAGAGGACATTTCAGCAAGGTGATTTGGTTCTCATATATGATTCTAAGTTCAAGGAGTTCAAGGGGAAGCTACAAACTCTTTGGATGGGTCCTTACTAGATAAAGGAAGTTTTTGAGAATGGAACAGTACTACTAGAACCCATTGATGGAAGCACATACACATTATTAGTGAATGGCCACAAAATTAGACTCTATAAAAGACCATCCACTAAGGAAGAATTCATCAAAGATTTGTGCTTGATTATAGGGGACACACCCTCTATCACAGATTTGGACTGAAAAAAAGAAAAAAAAAAGAAGGTTGAAAACCAGCAAATGGTGGCCTTCTTAAAAAAGGAAAAAAAGAGAAAAAAAGAGAAGGATGGAAAACTAGTAAATGGATGTCTTTCTTGACCAAGGGGATTGAAAACCAGTAAATGGCGGTTCCCTTCTTCATGCCAGATGAGAATAATGAAGCTACGGAGGTGATCAAGTGCTAGAAGTCACTCAAACACACCTTCAGTGCTCACAAATAAGGAGCACCGCTGGCACTTCACGAACTTAAAACACCTTCTGCACTCGCAAACTAGGAGCACCTCCAGTGCTCCACCAATAAAGAGCTATTCATGAATGTAATAAATTGGGAGGGGACCCACCTCTCCAGGCAATAAAGTAGAGATGTCATTTCATGAGGTCATCATGACTCATCCTCCACTTTATGACAAGAACAAACATGATGTCAGCATGCATATCATCGATAATTGAGAAAAAGGTCATTACTCTCATGCACAAGTACTCACAAATGACTGCGCTGAAATCACTTGAAAAGATGGCATTCTCGAACCACTCAGCAGAAATGATTGCATGGAATGTGACAACAGGGATGTTGACACCATTTCAATGCCACGCAAAAGCTACTCACATGCCAAGTCACATCTAGTATCATCAAAGCTGGGGGCGTTGGAGCTAGGTACATCGGGTCATCATCATTAAGACTAGTTTAGGTACTTCTCTTTAATTAAGCATTAGTTAGTAACTGTCTTGATATTTCTATTTTTGGGTGTTGTCATTATGACACGTCCTCCTGCCATTATTTCCCTTCTGAATTCATGCATGCCACCATCTTTGCTACACTATCACCATGTCTACAGAGTGTCCCATCACTCTGCTGCAATTATGACCGCATAGGTACTCTAACTAATTTTAAATTCTTTTTCCATAATCCAAGCCATTAAATGAATTGACATAATAACCCTCATTCAAAACTACAAAATACCCTGACGAACAGAGTTAGCTGATACAGTCCTCCGGAGCCTACAGAGTTAAAAGAGGAAGAACAAACTACACAAAAAAGTGAGGGAGAATTTTAGCATAGAGGGTGGAAAAAGGACTTAGAAATGGGGATTAAAAAGAAATCAGAGCCAGAAAGTGTTATAGGTATCTTGCATGACGAAGTTGCAACAGAAATTCTTAGAAATGCAGGATGGCTGGAGTTTCTGGAAAAGTTTGAAGGGTTTCAAGAGGATATTCTTGATGACTTCCTAAGAAACCTGAGGGACAATCAGATAGTTGTAAGGGGAGTTCAACTCAATCTCTTTGCAACCAGTATCAGTCATATTTCTAGATTACCTGAAGAAGGTGAGAGGTTCTACCATCTAAAAACTTTATATGCTAATTTGATTGGAAATTTCTCTATACAAGGTGAATCTGCAATACAATTGCATTTGAGCAAGAATGAGGTTAAAGGAATTCTTAGGTCCTCACTTCCAAAACCATGGCAATCTGTAGCTCTATGATTGATGAAATATTTCACATGTGATGGTCAATTTTCCATAGTTATAGGGCCTATAATGAAAATGTTGATTTTTTAGAGGCATGGAAATGCATGTCCAGAATTTAGCATAAATCTTCCAAACTTTCTATACTCTGCCATTAGGGCATCTGCAGAAAAGTATTAATAAGGGAAGGGCCCTATGAAACATCATGGCCTCATTTTTCTGGTTGTTAAACATCACTTCCTATCTCAAGCTGATGGAGAGGTATTATGGCAAACATTTTTAGATAACAAACCTCAGGTTAGAGCACCAGAAAGGGTATAGAGTGTAGATGAGGCCTCCTCTACCCATCAAGAAGAGGAGGCAGAACCTTCAACTTTATCTCCAGCTACAGGGAAGGGTAGAGATTCAAAACCCTCACTGGAGGCAACATCATCTTCTACCCCTGTTTCTGACAAGAAGAGGAAAGGAAAAGAAATTAGAGAACCTATTGTTGAGCATACACCATATATGACTCACTCAGTAAGGAGGAAAATGACCTTGGCTAAGGAATCTGTTCCAACAAGACCAACAAGGGAAAGCTAGGGTCAGAAAACAAAGAGAATTTCAAAGAAAACTGACTCTGATATACATTACTGGGCTGAAGAAGTATCCCATGACTCAGATGAAATCCCTCTAGTGAGAAAGAGGAAGCAAAGAGAGGTTTCTCCTAAGCCATCTATTCATACACAACATTCCCTTGCTCCGGAGATAGAACAAAAACAAACTTTTACTATTTCCTTTGATTCTGAGGATGATATACCTGCTCCGAAGGCACCTGCTCCACCTATGCTACAAAGAAGCAAAAGGAAAAGGTAGCTTACCCAAGCTGAGAAAGATACTGCTCTCCTAGCTAAAAATCTTCTGGGTTTCAGAGCTTCTAAGGAAAAAGCTAGAACTTCATCAGTGCCAACAGTTGCAGAGAAGACTCAAGAAGAAACTTAGGATAGGGAGGCTGCAGGAGAAGTTGAAGCTGAGAAAATGGATGTAGCTAGTAGTGAACAGCCAATGGTTGTGGAAGACCCTAATGTATAGCACACAGAAGAAGAAACAGGGACTTACTCTCACCCCTCTGATCAAGAGGATATTGAAATTTCAAAAGAGCAGTAGATGTTAGAAGAGATTGATAATCTAAAAAGATTATTATGGGGGAAAAATCTGATTATTACTGACCTCAAGAAGGTCATGAAGGAGAAAGAGATGGAGCAAAAATACGTAATTGAAAAACTATAAACAAAGCTCCAAAGTAAACAACAAATAATTCAGGAGAAGGAAGCAGAATTAGGAGCCTAGGAGACTGAGACAACTAAAATCATTAAGGAAAAGGAGATAGAGGCAATACAAAGTATTTATGATCTTACCAAGGCCAGAGACAATAGTCTCATCATATTGCAGCATTGATTGAGAAAGTACAGAGCCAAGATAAACAATTGACTTGGGCCAGCAATAAAATAGATGATTAGGAAGAATATATTCATGAGTTAGTTGGCCCAGGGGCAACCATTGAATAGGAGGTACAAACAGATCCATATGTGGGTCCAATCCCAATTGATATTCCTAAGGCCCTGTTCTTGGGAAAGGAGATGTAGAGAATATGAGGCTTCTAATCCTATGCTTCAATTACAGAGGGCAGTTACTGCCATGTCAAAGAGAGTAGAAACCTTGGAAGAAAAAGTCATTCAGATAGCCTCCATTTCATATGAAATTCTATCTTGCATGCCTCCAAGTGCAAGTTATGCTATGTTCTTACAAGAGAGAATACTGCAGAGGAAATTGTCCTTGGTCCTGTCTGATCTTACTGAGAACACAGAAACAGGGGAGGGGTTCATGGAAGCCTATATGAGAAGTTCTGATGAAGACACAAAAATTTTGTGTGAGTTATATTTGCATGGTTTCTGTGTTGATGATATGACCTTCATTATTAACTATTTTGTAGGGGAGTGTTAGCTCAAATCATTCATGTCACTGATGAGAAATCATCAGATTTGGAATGAGAGAATGGAAGCATATCTCAAGAAGGATGCAGAAATAGGTCTTTTCATCAGAAAAGAATGTCCAAACCCCCATGTTTTTAAGGTCCAATTTAGAGCATATGTCTACCACCCGAAAAGTATGACCAAAATTTTGCCATTATGTCTGAAACATCTTTAGGAGTGTTCCATTGATTTTGGTCTTTTCATGAACAATTTAGCTAATCAAATGCTTGCAATGGAAAAGAAAAGGTGAAACATTTTAACTTCAAAGCAAAAAATGAGAGAAGTGGTGACTCCTGCTAACTTGAGATTATTTATGAGGAAGGCTAGGTTAATATCCAAAATGATGGATAAATACCAATAGGAGTGGATAGGTGGACTTTTCAGACCCCCTCTCATCATTGAGCCGCTACCTGTGTGGGCTGAACAAATGGAAGATGATAAGTTCAGGAGTGGATGAAGCAGGTTGATCAGTACAAGGGAAATGGTAATACAAACCACACCACTTGGACAACTTATGCAAAGGACTATAGCTTGATTGATAGAATACTCCATCAGAATAAGTCCAGATTGTGAGAAGCAGGAGGACCTGCTAATCCTTAAGTACGGGGGGATGATGAGTGCCAGGTAGCACCCATGAATACACCATTTTTACCTCTCTTTTTCTCTCTTCTTATTCCATTGTCTCAATGACTGCACCAAAATAGGTTGACAAGATTATTCTAATGATGATTAATAAGAGATGAATTACTTAGAATCATTATTTCTGATTGATGGACTAATGTGCATTGAATTGATGTAAATATACAAAAATCTTCTCTTTTTGAATCAACAGGTGCAGGTGTTTGGGTAAACAATTTTTGTGCATCTCTGGAGGTAGTCCTAATCATATTCGGAGCTAACATTAGAATGCCATGACTGGTCTCCAATGTTCCAATTTGATTGGAGAGATTTTGGGATAAGGATGTGAATCATCTTCGAAGCTAGACTGAAGTCTTGAGCATCTCCAAAGCTGAACAAGAAGGTCACAATCATATCTCCAGAGCTACAGACTAAAACAAACATCTCCGACGCCTCTTTAGAATAGTGCAGATTTCCAACACAACTGTCGATCAGACACTTCCAGTGGTGATCGAGATACTCCTAATGTTACTCAAATCATCACCTGAGTAATTAAGGGTAGTCTATAGTTAACTACTGGAAGTTTTTATATCTTTTTTATTTTACACGAGTTATTGATGAACTGATTTAAATACCTATATTTCAGGGCCTCACTACCCAAGTGTATTTAAAACTAAGACTCAGATTCAATGTGGACTTCTATTCCACTCTATCTATTTTTATTTCATGGATATTTATTCTGTAGTTAGACAGTTAGTAGAATAAAGAGATTGATGTTATCTCATAGAGGAACTAGTAGAATAGGGTGAGTGATCTCTCATCACAAATTGAGATATAAACTTACAGAAGTAGCAGCAGAAGGAGGCGATTAATTTCTGATTTCTGTAATCTTATTTTGATAAATATTTTCTGAATACAAAGTTGATGGAATTGGACTGAATTGATTTGTGATATCATTCTCTTGTGTTGATCCTTTACTTTAGTCTTCATCCCTAAGGGTGTGGAGCAAGGGCCCACTCTCACCACCAAGGCAGAAGGCTACTACTGTTATTTTGTTGTTTCAGATTATGTTTAAAGATAGTTACTATTTTCATAGGTAAATACATGTTTTAGTTGAAAAGAATAATCTAGATTTACTTTAAAGCAATTCATTGTTCAATTTTGTTTTTAGCATTCATGGAATTTATTTCATAGCAGATTGATCAGTAATATTAGTTTCTTTAAAGTAGTAAAGGTCATTAGAGTTAATTAGATAAAACTAGCAACTATAGGATTCCTAATTGTAGATAGCCAAGGACACAACCCTAGATTTGACAAAAGAAATATGATTAAATGATGAGGTACAACGACCCTTGTCAGTAACACTTAGTCATTTTTCACTAAGTGTTGTCATCAATGCCAAAGGGGGAGATTGTTGGCAAGAGACACTATTTCGCATGACAGGTGTTATCATTGATGGCAGCTAAGACTATTCCACTCATCCGCATAACATAATTTGTTCATACCGGAAGTCAGAATTAGAATTTATCTAAGTCCAGGTAGCCAGAGACAAAGCATGTGATAGGTTCCGGTATCTTGGTCTGGATCTCTCTGGTGGTAAATCAGAGTATGCTGCAGATTTGAAGGAGTCATAAGGATTGTCAAGGCAATCTAAATCTACAATTTTAACCTTCGGTGATGAAGGATTCAAAATTTATTTGCATCTGAGTATGGGGTTACAATTTGACAGTGTAGACAACAAAGGAACAGACTGACCTTGAAAATGATCTTGGTTCTGAATAAATGGAAGTTGTCAGTTGGATGATTTGTGATTATCAGTGATAGTGGCCAACATGATTGATGATTTGTGAATGCAAGTTTTGGTCTGTGTTACAAGTTATGCATGGATTTAGCTGACAGAGCAGAGTCTTCAACAAAGTTCTAAGTGTTCTTGAAGCTGACTGAAAAGTGATTGAATATCATGATAAGGATATATATATAGTCGATGGATTTAAGTGATTTGTGTGTGTGTATGATGCGACTATGGAATAACTGTGAAAAGGACAGAGATCTAAGGTTTAGATGATAGCAGATCAGTAAACAAGGCAGAGTAAGGATGAAGTGTATCAATTCAATATTCTGTACTTAACCAGAACTGAATCCTTGCATTGGTAGATGCTAATTATCAATTAAAACTCATTGTAATCTTCTTTCTGTAATCAGTGAGCCTTGTTTTGAGTAGTGAGCTCTGGGCAGTGAGCTTGAATGCATGTGCATTCCCAATTGTAATACTTTTAATAGAGTATAATCTTTGTGGGTTAACCCCCACTGTGGTTTTTCCCTTAACCAGGTTTCCACGTCAAAAATCATTGTGTCATCTATGTTTATTTGTTCCTACTTATGTGTTGATGATTCATGCTTTAAATGTTTTAATTAGTTTTAAGTGATATTATTGCAAGTGATAAAGTTTTGGGACAACTGATTCACCCCCTCTCTTAGTTGTCCAGCCTAGTTCTAACATGTTTTATGTTCAAGGTTATTAAGCATGTATGTATGTATGCTTGTATGTATGTATGTATGTATGTATGTATGTATGTATGTATGTATGCTTATATGTATGTGTGCATGTATTGATGTATGTATGTATGCCTATACGTATGTATACTTATATGTATGTATGTATGTATATATGTATGACTATATGTATGTATGTATGTATTTATAGTGTCGAGGGTAGAGGAGGGTAGAGATGGGGATGAGACAGATAGTGGAGGAGAGGAGTGGATAAGGGTTTAGGGTTTAAGGGTCAAGGGTTTAGGGTTTAAGGGTTGAGGGTTTAAGGTCAAGAGGGATTAGGGTTGGGGGTTGGGGGATTAGGGTTTAGGGTTGAGGGATTAAGGTTTAAGGTTGAGGGTTGAGGGTTTAGGGATAGGATTTAAAGTTTAGGGATAAGGGATTAGGGTTTAGGACCTTGAGGGATTAGGGTTTGGGGTTGAGGCTTTACATATAGCATTTAGGGTTGAGGGATTAGGGTTGAGGGTCGAGGGATTAAGGTTAAGGTAGAGTGTTGAGGGTAAAGGGATTAGGGATAGGGTTTAGGGTTGAGGGATTAGGGATAAGGGATTAGGGTTTAAGGTATAGTGTCGAGGGTTGAGGGTTTAGGAATAGGGATAGAGTTTAGGGTTTAGGGTTGATGGTTGTAAGCATTTAGGGTTTAGGGATAAGGAATTAGGGTTGAGGGTTGAGGGATTAAGGTTGAGGGTTGAGGGATTAAGGTTTAAGGTTGAGGGTTGAGGGTTTAGGGATAGGGTTTAGAGTTTATGGATAAGGGATTAGGGTTTAGGAACTTGAGGGATTAGGGTTTAGGATTGAGGCTTTAGGGATAGCATTTAGGGTTGAGGGATTAAGGTTAAGGTAGAGTGTTGAGGGTAGAGGGATTAGGGATAGGGTTTAGGGTTGAAGGTTTAGGGTTTAGGGATAAGGGATTAGGGTTTAAGGTACAGTGTCGAGGCTTGAGGGTTTAGGGATAGGGTTTAGGATTTAAGGTTTAAGGGTTGAGGGTTGAGGCTTTAGGAATAAGAGAGAGACCTAGATGGCTAAGGGTTGAGAGATAAGGGAGAGATGGGGTGAGATAGATAGGGGAGGAAAGGGGTGGATAAGGGTTGAGGCTTTGAAGCTTTAGGTTTGAGGGATTAGGGTTTAAGGTATAGTGTTGAGGGTTGAGGGTTTAAGGATAGGGTTTAGAATTTAAAATTTAAGTGTTGAGGGTTGAGGATTTAGGGATAAGGTTTATGGTTTAGGGGTAAAAGATTAGGGTTTAGGGTACCATAAATTATAATTAGGGATTAAGGTTTATGGTTTAGGGATTAGGGATTAGGGTTTAGGGTTTAGGGATTAGGGTTTAGGGATGTACAATTAGGGAATACCATAAATAAACTGGAATTTAGGCAAGGTTGGGAAAATTTTGTGAATCATCATGGGCTAGAGATTGGAGATTTTGTTGTGTTCATGTACATGTCCAAGTCATATTTTAAGGTTAAGATATTTCAAAGAACAGGGTGTGTGAAAAATATCAATGCTCTTCAACTTATGAATACCAACATTGATACAGATAAAAGATGTCCTTCTTCTAACAGAGTATGCAGTTCAAGTCAATCAATGGCCAACAAGTTGATGAATGAATTAGTTTATTGGGTGTGCCTCCTTCTTCAAAGTTATGCTTGGAGACTTTACACAAAAAATTGGTAACTCTATACATTATTTTTCATTCTTTTATTTCCTGTACACTATTAAGAACTTGTAAAATCTAATTGTGTAATGTGTTTATGGCAGCGCATTCCTCCTGCATTTGTTTCACAATTTATAGACAACACAGACAAACATATGGTGTTGCAAGGCCCAAGTGGGCAGGAGTAAGGGGTACCATAAATAAACTAGAATTTAGGTAGGGTTGGGAAAATTTTGTGAATCATCATGAGCTGGAGATTGAAGATTTTGTTGTGTTCAAGTACATATCCAAGTCATATTTTAAGGTTAAGATATTTCAAAGAACAAGGTGTGTGAAAAATATCAATGCTCTTTAGCTTATGAATACCAACATTGATACAAATAAAAGATGCCATTCTTCTAACAGAGTATGGAGTTCAAGTCAACTAATGGGCAGCAAGTTGCTGAATGAATTGGTTTTTGATGGGGAAAACAACAATGATGTTGAAGCAATGGAAGAAGATCAAAATTGTAAGTCTAATTTAATTTATTTCAACTTTCAAAGAAAGCATTTGAATTGTAGCTTTACCAAGAGGATTGGTATAACAAAAAATTATTTGTGTTGCAAGCCATTCTTGGAAGAACCCTAGACATTATGGACCCTCTCATGTAGAAAGGCACATGACAGTAAACTCTGCCCCTTATTTCAAATTAGATAAACCCTTTTATTCAATGAAAATGAAGTCACAGAATGTAAACCAACCAATAGTGTCGAGGGTTGAGGGTTTAGGAATAGGAATAGCATTTAGGGTTTAGGGATGAGGGATTAGGTTTGAGGGTCAAGGGATTAGGGTTAAGGTAGAGTGTCGAGGGTTTAGTGATAGGGTGTAGGGTTTAGTGATAGGGTGTAGGGTTTAGGGAATATGGTTTAAGGTAAAGTGTTGAGGGTTTAGGGATAGGGTTTAGGATTTAACGTTTAAGGGTTGAGGGTTGAGGGTTGAAGCTTTAGGGTTTAGGGTTAAGTGAGACCTAGATGGCTAAGGATGGATGGAGAGGTAGACAAGGAGCAATTGAGAGACATAGAGAGGGGAGAGGTAGAGAGGTGAGGGGAAGAGATAAGTGAGATATAGAGAGGTGAGAGATAGAACATGAGCTAACGGAACTAGAGGTGAGAGATATTGCAAAGGTGCTATCAAAGGTGAGATAGGCACAAATATTTATGGATCAATCTATAGCAGGACAAAATGTGAGCGCGTTAGAATGTGCTTGCATTTTGGCTTTCTATACAAATGGTAAAAAGGCCTAGACCCCCATGATCCAAGCCCACATACTCTATTTTCATGTTGTTTATGTGCATGTTCTGACAAAAAAAAGTGTTTTCATGTTGTTGGGAAGTTCACATGCACATTTTGCACATTCTATCACCTTTGCATGAACTTTCCACCACCTTTTTCTACTTTTCCAACTTAAGAAAGAGGAAATAACATAGTTTTCACATCGAATTTGATATATATCAATTCAAGTTTCAATTTTTGTAGTGTTGCAATGTTAATTGTGATTGAATTGTAGGAATTCAACATTATAGATTAGTTAATAGTATTGTTGTTACTAATTCTATTTGAGTGTTATTCAATTTAACATTGAAAAGGAAGCAAGTGGTGAAAAACTCAAATTGTGGAGGAGTTTGATGCAAGAAGAAAAAAACACTACATAATTGGGTACTCTCTCCATTCGAATCTCCATTTTTTAGGTATGTCAAGTCTTTACATGTATGTTCTTTACATTTTCCTTAATTCTATTTGAATTACTTTATCATGCTTTATCATACATGTTTATATCACTTGTATCCAGTATGCATAATTAAAGACTATGTATACATATTTTGTGTTTATATAATAGACTATGTTTTAAATTAGTTCATGGTATGCATAATAAAAGATATCTCAAAGGTCAACATTAATTAAAATAGACACAATCATAATCAAGAAAGCATCTTACAATCTCACATGGTGCCATGTATATTTTCTACACTTGGGCTCTTTAATAATTATGTGTAATAATGAATTAAATAGACCTTAACATACCGTGATGTCAAACTATACAAGAATAAATCCTTACAACATATAAATATACAATCCCTTAAGCATAATACAGCAACAATATTTCAAAATTTCCTAATTGTCCTTTGTTGGCACATGATGGTGGTTACCTTGATCGACTATATACCATTCAATACCCTAAATTACAAAGATTAGTCTAATGATTTTTATGATAGTCCTAGTTATGTCTCCAAATATTCATGTTTCCAAGATAGCTCTAGCTAATGTCCACTTGTTTCCAACTTCTTAGACGTGCAAGAAACAATTTTGAGCATTATATTTATGATAAATAAGTCACTTTTAGTCAGTAGAAGCCAAAATACATCCATTTGCAATCATGGATTAGTTAAGGATAGCTAGGTGGTAAATTTGTTGCCATTGGCAACTTCACAAATTTGGTGTCTTATCTTGTCCTCCTCGGTTTTCTCCATGGATCTCCATCATTGTCTTCATGAATCGTATAATTCATCATGTCATAGTGGCTTCATCATTCCATAATTATCTAATCACAATAACCCTAGATGGCTATCCCTAGGACTACTCTGTGAATTGCACACTATGTATTTCAGCAATTTAGATTTCCTTCATGTGTGTTTCAATGGTTTGCAATGTTAGAACAGTTGCATGTAAAACTTATTGAACATAATTAAACTCCATCACACTACCTCAAATGAAATCAAACTCACTCCAAATTTCATGAATATGACTATCCTTTTGAATAAATCAGTTATGGCATGACAATCCTTTATGAGCACTTGGTCAATCTTCTTCAAACTTTCACCTTTTGTCTATATTGAAAAATCTCTAAAATAATCCTCTTAGAACCTTACGAATAAAGTTATTATCATGTGCATGAAGTGATCAACAATAATGGTTGTCTCTAGAACTAGGTGTGATAGTATTAGATAGTTAGGACTATTATGATTGCCCTCATAGCTGTGACAGTCTTATTTACATCTGAATATGACAGTCATGTCTCCATGTGATGAACTTATCTAGGATATCTTTCTGCAACACCCATCCTAATGTAGAGTAGGGTGGAGAACTTCTACAAACGTTGAAACAATCAAATTTCCAAATTCTAGAGTCCCAACTTAGTGATTACCTTCACAATCTTCTATTTCCCTTGTAGAACAACAAACATGGTTTTTGTGGTATATCTTGCAGAAAATAACTCCAACCCACAATCCAAAAGTTGTTTAGGATACCCTTTTGGGAGTTTTAAAACATATCCAAAATTTAAGGGTGGTTGTTTTGTAATATAAGACCTTAAAATTGACTGTCCCACTTGACAAGAGGCCTAATTAGGCTTGTACAAATAGGTCACTACAGGTTTTTTGATATCCAGGCTTCCAATCTTCAAACCAAGACTCCAAACATGTCAAATTGGGTCTACCTCAACCTTTTCAAGCATTACAAACACCTTCCAAAGAGTTTCTCTACAAACCCTAACCCTTATGCAACTTAATTGCCTAAAAACATGAGTTTTTAGCCTAGAATAATTTGCCTCTAAAATGCACATGATTATCTACTTGAGTTTGGCATTTCCATATTAATGAGCCTTGACTTTAATAATTATCTCTTGATATCCCTTATTCACCCTCTACACTAATCCAAAGCATGCCCTAGTGTGATGTCTCCCACGATCTCAATCACATTTCCTTTCATGACTAGATGGTTATCAACAAGTAGTCAACATCAAGTCCCATGTACTCTTCACTTGTAGCCTCAATAGGTGACTCTCCTTTGACCTTATCCTCATAGGACTGAAGTGAAATTTGTACCATAATGCTTTGTATGGCTGCAATAACATTGTGCAATAATGCTTTGTATGGCTACAATAATGCTTTGTATGCTTTGTACCTATTTTGGTTGAGTGAAATTTACTCTTCTACATGATGATCGTATGTACATTTACTATGAAGGGCTGAATGACATATATTTTAGTTATTTGTATGGATTCATTTCTCAGGAACTAATATTGGTCTCTTTATCATGCTACAGACAAATTCTTTGTCATGCCGAGGAAATGATCAAGAATTAAACCAATACAGGAAGAGATAGAAGCTAAGAATGCAAAGAAAGCAGTGGCTATGAGGAAACTTCATGAGAAGAGGAAATTGGACACGATAAATGAAGACATTCCAATTGAAGAGGAACCGCAACCATCAAAAAGAGATATGGTATTGGCAGCACAAATAAAACAAATGCAAAAACTTCATGCTATGAGAGATTTGAATACCGTAGTTGGAGACACGTCCTCTACCGCAAGTCAATATGTAGGGACACCATCTACCACATCTCAAGTTGAGAGTACATCATCACTCACATGTGATGAAGGAGGTACACCATCATTCCCACCTCAACTTCAAGGTATGTCATATATTCCATCTTCGATCAAAGGTATGCCTTCTAGCCAATCTCATTTAAATATTGATGAAATTCCTAATGTTGAGATGAATTTACCTATCTTAACACCACCTAGAATTTTACATAGAAAGCCAAAGTATTTGATTGATATTGATGAGAATATTTTGTAGCCAATGGAAGGTAAGATTCCAAAACACACTTGTAGAAGATATGCTCATAAGATTTAGAGATTGTTCTTTGAAAAGTTAAATGAGACCGCAAGATGTCAACTATTCGTTGAAATGATGCGAAGTATAAAGTATAGGTCCATCATGAAGATTCTTAGGTTGAGAACATCAGAGGCTTCAAATGAAAAATCTATTGTTAAGAATCTTATGAGTGCATATAATAGTGTGGGTAACACCTCACGTACAAAAGATAGCAATGCAACATAATGTGTGATTACATCAACTATAGTAAGTAGTCAAATGAAGAAAGCTCATCTCATTAGAAAGATGAGTCAAGCATTGAGAATTAATAGGAAAACTTTATCAAGAGCCATTGGAAGGCACCAAAGAATTAAGGACACCAATGCCAATGAATTATGGGCGTTCTTAGGGAGACTACCACAAAAAGATAAACCAATTGTTGAAGCATTGAGATCACTAATTGAAGACTTTTGGAAGAATTACACAAGGGTATCTCTGAGTCAAAGGGATGTGGTAAGAAGGAGAATCGGTAGT
Source organism: Cunninghamia lanceolata (assembly GCA_027924645.1). Classification (NCBI taxonomy): domain Eukaryota; kingdom Viridiplantae; phylum Streptophyta; class Pinopsida; order Cupressales; family Cupressaceae; genus Cunninghamia; species Cunninghamia lanceolata. The sequence goes on along the minus strand of BSBN01001306.1, from coordinate 190,801 downwards.
TGAAACTGTGAGCCACATCCAAAGCATTTTTTGGATATGACTCAAACACAGTTTTTGGTAAATTTCTAGAGATGTATCCTCAAATTGAAATTTGTCAAAGATATTTTGAAATACTAAAACCTTTCTATGTCAAGATAAATCACACACACACACTACTTGTTGTTGTAGATTACATATTGAATTTTCTAACCATTTTGATGTTTATCGGTCTATATGTTTAGATTTGCATACTAATAATCTTTTGCGAGATTGTGGCATACATGCCCCACCAACATCTTCAAGAGACTTCATATCAAGAATTTTATGTGATAGAGAGGAAGGTCAAATATTCTACAGGAAATTATGCTTGGATGACACATGTCAGCATTGCGGTGGCTTGCAACACATGCCAATATGTGAACATATGGAAAGAATACACACGGTTGGAAATGAACTAGTAGAATTTGGTAAGTATAAAATAGTGGCATACAATACAAAAGATGGTAAAGAAGCAAAGAGGTGTGAATTGGTTATTGAAAAGATTCCAATGTATCAGTTTATGCCTATATTTCGTGACAGTATAGTGTATGAGTATGCAAGACATGCCCATAGAGCTAAATGGTTGGACTTGCAATTCAAGTTATGCAAGGACACATTTCTAGTTGGTAGCATTGTTTTAGTCGTTGACTTTGCAGAGAACTATAGTCTACAGCCACAGCGTGAGGTGCAATCAGAATATTACAACTCAATACAGGTTTCTATAATTGTGCACATCGCATTCATTCATGCAGATGATAGTACAAAAGATGACAAAAAGATCATAAGGGAGTATCATTTCTATATTAGTGATGATCGCACGCATTCTATGGAGTTCCTGCAAGGTTGCTTTTAGGTGTTCTACAATGATTTGGCTAGAAGGGGCATATCGTTTAGTCAGCATATCATATGGTCAGATAATTGTGCATCACAAGTCAAGAACTCACAAAATTTCTATTGGCTGAGCAAGAGGCATAATTTTATAGGTGTTCAGCATATGTGGAACTTTTGTGAGGTCAGGCATGGAAAGGGGGAGCATGATGGTGTAGGAGCATGTATCAAAAGAGCCATAGCACGAGAAGAGTCAAAGTATAAAGACAATGCAAAGTTGATAGATGCAAAATCAATCGTCGAGTGGTGTAATGCTTCCATGGGTCCAGGTAATGAAGGTAAGTCTTCAGTTCATAGATTTTTTTGGTTGATAGATGATACTAACATTGCACCATATGAAGGTAAGTCTTCATTTTTGTCCTACTCCTGATGTGGCTAAACTGACATTTCCAACTCATCTAGATGGGTATGTTTAGGCTAGGCATGGTCCTGTTTCTCAACCAAACATGCCGAAATAGTTTGAGCTACATTGTATCAGCGATATCCCTGAAGAGTCCAAAGTTCAAAAAGGTAGCAATCTTTGACAAGTTGTTACTCAAAAACCGTGTCACTTAGAGACTTTCTGTTTGAGGCAACATGATCAGGTAGGGTCCCTCTACAATAACCTCTCTCAATTTTTTATATCTCTGAGGCATTTACCCGTGGTGAAAGGTTTTCTGCTGCCCCAAAAATCATCAGAAGGAGATAGTGTAAAGTTGTAAAGGGGTGTAACTTTCATCCTGCTCTTGATGTAGCCAAACTGACTATTCCAATGTGTCCAGATGGGACATACATTTAGGCTAGGCATGGTCCTGTTTCGCACCCAAACATGTTGAAACAGTCTGAGCTATATTGTACCAGCGATATCCCTGAAGAGTCCAAAGTGCAAAAAGGCAGCAATCTTTGACAAGTTGTTACTCAGAAACTGTGTCACTTAGAGACATTTTGTCTGAGGTAACATGATCAAGTAGGGTCCCTCTACAATAAACTCTCTCAATTTTTTATATCTCTGAGGTGTTTGCCCATGGTGAAAGGTTTTTTGCTGCCCCAAAAATCGTTAGGAGGCAATGTAAAATTGCAAAGGGGCGTAACTTTTGTTCTTCTCCTCGTGCGGCTAAACTGAGTTCCAACACATCTGGATGGGTACGTTTAGGCTAGGCATGGTCCTATTTCACACCCAAACATGCTGAAATAGTTTGAGCTACAAACACTAACTAGTCTTCAATCTTCAAACACTGCAAATACCATAATATCTTGCATAAAACTGATCAATCCTCATGTAGACATGTAGATATTCCTTCCAAAAACTCATATCAATGACCAAAATCTCCAAACATGTCACATAGATCTCATTCTGAAATTTACTAGCCCTCTGCATCATATTACAAGCCCTAAATGATAAAATTCCTTCACAATTTCTCTACAATTTCCTTGAAAGACACCATTCAATCATCAATTATTCTTCACTATTATTTTCATGTTGCACATCATCACTTAGGGATGTCTCTATATGTCATCATAAACCAAGTCTCACATCATAAACTATCACATCGAGAGAGAAAACAATTCCTCTGGCCATTGCAGTGGTGAGCAGAATTAAAAAGCTATCTTTTAACCTTTTATAAAGGCATGCCCGTTAAATTCAACCACACAGAGATGACTGTTTGAATTCCAAATGCCTTTTAAATACTGACCTTTTGATTCCTTTTTCCCGCCCTCATATCAATTAAATATGACCTTAGATTATGATTTGGCGCTTGGGCTTATGAGAGTTTACTGAAGAGGTCAGTTGAGTTAGGTTGAAGGGTTGGTGAACTAATGACTTAAAGACCCTTTAGTAGGTTGACTTAAGTGATAGTAACTAGTGATTATAAGTCAATATTAAATTAAAACAAAATTGCACTTTACACATGATAGGCAATTGAGGGTTTTAAAGTCTTAAGAAAAGTAGATTTTGTTTAGGGTTTAATGCCCAATATGCAAACCCTAACTATCAATAAGAAAGACTTAAACATTCTAACTTTCATCAAGAGATATCTAGGACATTTCAGAGACCTCAGGGACATTAGAAGAAAGTCATTAGAGTATGATACTTATCGTAGGCTTAGGGTTCTAAGACATGAACAACTTCACATTCAAATCAAACTCATGACTCCCTTTGATAAATATAACTCTCCTTGATGATGACATTGAAGTATGATTATGAAAGCTTGTGTCTTCTCTGACTTCTTATTGCATGAACAAAACCACATCCACCATGAACATAAACCTTGCATCATGTCAACCTTCCAAGATAGACCTTATCATGAAAACCATATTCACAACAAAACCTTGCATGAACAAAACCACATCCACCATGAACATGAATCTTGCATCATATAAACCATGTTTGTCTTGTGTAGCATCAACATGAACAGAGAGACCTTATCATGAAAACCATATTCACAACATCATGCACCTCATGACCATCACCTACCTTGAATAAGTGTATCACCTTATCAACATCATGGCATCAACCTTGACATCAATGACAAACAACCTTGACCCTTTGACATCAATGACAAACAATCTACAAATTGCTTTATGGAATTAGATTCAAATTGGTAAATGTGATGACATGATACATATTAACATGGTAAGATGCAAAGTATACATTTATAATATTAACCACATTCTCAAAGGGATTGTTGATGACTTATGGAAGCCTATAGCCCCAATGTTATGTTGCATACTCAAATTAGGTAAGACTCAATGTACTCTCATAACCTTGCCTTATATGCAAGAGGAAATACATTTAATAACCACAATGGTCATCAAGTGCTCATAAGCATATGATTTTGACTATCTTATTCAAGACAACAAACATACTCTTTGCATCCCAATATGGTATAATAACAAGAAATTAAGAAATATTTTCAATTGAGCAACTCATAAAGAATATGGATCAACATACTCATTTGAATATTTTCAATTGGGCAACTCATAAAGAATATGAATATTTTCTATTCAACATGATGATTCATTTTTATTTTAAATACAACTTTTATCTTTTAGTTCTAGAATGAGGTTTAGGTGATACTTGAATAACAATAGTTGGCTTATTGGAGCAACAAACATCCTACGTAATACGATTAGACTTTAAATATTTGAAGTAACCATCTACAAATATCCATTGAAACATGGATTTATAATGTAAATATGAACGCCATCAATAAAAAATATTTGTATTAACCAAATATCCATATAGGCATACATCAATATCTATCGATATAAGTATAACATGTATACAAAATAGCCATATAGGCTTACAAGAATGCCATATAGGCATACAATGTCTCCTATATGCAATACAAAATATATGTCCACAAATGTCATATAGGCATACAACAAAGGACCCCAATAAGTATTCATTCACCTCTGTTCAGTGAAGGGAACAGATCACAAGCAACCTTTGATCTTCGAGAGGATGGAGATGTGTATGAGGGTGGTCTACTATGAACCCAAGGGATGCTCCTTCTATTTAGTTCTTCGTGGATCTATAGTTGTTACAATAAAAAAGTATAGACATTAATATATAGAAATTACATGTTATAAAAAATAAAACATTTAACAAAATAATCACTTACCGCTACCATATAATTTGTCTCCTCATTTGACTTCGTAGTAGGATTAGGCTATGGTGATGTCATGTGCTATAGAAACTATCCAGATAGAAATTAACTTCAAATCAATAATCATTTGATTTTTCAAAAATAAACAACTATAACAAGGAATGTAATTTGAAATTTACTAATCTTCCTCATACCCCCATTAAAGGCATGGAGCTACTTGAATCGTAGTGGACACACCATGCTCCATTACCCTATGAACTTCAGGAGGTGTCTCCGCAACCTACATCATCTGAAAATAAAACAACATTATTCAATTACACAACTAGAATAGTGATGCAAATCATGGCTCCTAACATACACACATGTTCACCTAAATATGGAAGTGCACATAATAAAGCACACTATGATATTCATTGTCACCAATGCATCACTATGATACAACTAAACACATAATACACATAATCACAGTGAAGATTTTACTCTCTTCGTGATATACTATAGCTCTTTCTTATGCTTCCTCAAGTCTCCATTGTTGTTGTGCTCTTTTGGTACATGTTTATGTGAGTTCTTGGAGGAGTTTGTGCTCTCTTTCATCTCAAAGAATATAGTAGTATTAAATGAAGGGTACTCATTAGACTTAGGTGGGTTATATGTAGGATCAGATGTAGGGATGGAAGAAATTGAGCCAATAGGATTGACATAAGTTTGTAGGGGAAAGGGTTCGTGTAGATTTGAAGATTTTGGTCAGGGGTGACTTGTTGCCCCCATAATTAATACCTAAAACCTAGATGATGTTCGATTCAATCATATGCTATATAAGATGTCATGGGTTGATGCCCCTCTCTGTTGTCATGTCCTAGGGTCTAATTGGTGGTAATTATATGAGATTATTAGAGAGAATTTGTTGAAGAATAGTGTGGAGGGGATCAACAAGATTTGGTAGACATGTATGGAAAATGTGGTAGCATAGACAAGGCAGTGAGTTGTTTGAAAAGATGCCTCAAAGAAAAGTGGTCTCATGGTGATGTCCTTGTCTATGCATCTGCTTCTCATGGCATTCCATGAGAGCACATTTCTTTGAGGCATTTTTTCAAATTTAACTATATTGTAATTGAAATTTTGTCATCTATCAACATCTAGCTATTAGTTATGCAATATCTAATAATGCTTTGAGTTTGAAAGATGTGCAATGCAATGTAATCAATGATATGAATATAAAATACAAAAATCTAGTAAATACAATTCATTAGTTAAACCATTTATTTTATTACCTCAGTGAAGCTTTGAACTACACCACCACTGGCAAGTGTTGCCATGAAATCTCCAAGATTAACCTATTCAACATCCAAAATCAGATATTAGAATACCATTCATATAACAATGCTATTCACATGTAATATTTATAATTGTTTACTAGTTACATACCCCGATAGTAGATGTCGTAGTGTAAAATGCAGGTGGAGTATTGCTAAGAACTGCATCAATGCTATGACCCTAAAATTTCATCAAAATCATCAAACTAAATTAGTTAATCTTGCATTTCAAAAATAAAATTTAATAAATTAAATTCAATGAACTTGCTAACATTTACCTGAGTATCAAGGTCGAAAGTCTCACTCAGGAGGGTATCTATCATCACCATCTGCTTAGCTGCAGATGTAGCCTGCGCACCTGCATCCTAACTATCCATGGGGTCATAACCATAAGCCGACCCGCAAGTCTAATAAGTATGGGGTGGAACCCTACTCCTCGCACTCTCCCCCGACCCATGTTGCGTTGCAGGACTGGCATGCTCTATGATGCTCTGGGTCAAGGCACTAATGGACTAAAGTGTCTTGACCTCAACACTCTCCTTCACAATGGAAGGGATAGACACATGCTCATGGGCTGGTCTGCTGAATAATCATCTTGTTGGCTGCTGTGGGTCAACATGTGCCCCTGGTCTATCTTGTGCTGACCCCCACCTCTACCCTGAAATTCCCGCAAATCAAAATAGTTTGGCACTTTATTTTTGACAAAATCACAGTAGAGTTTCCTCAAAAAATATTGTAGGACCTCATTATTGTTGCATGGAGGATTGTCAAAAACCATCCACCACCTTTTCCCAAAATTGTCCCTTATTGCTTGTTTCTTGCACCAATGGATAGGGAACCTCTTGCATGTAATGGGTGGAGGTTGATTTGTTCGTGGGTTTGTGAAAATGGAACACAAGTCCAATTTTGTAATTTGTAACTTCTTTACTTCTTCATACGATAGCTTATCTACATATACTCTCTAAATTCTCTCCTCTTTTCTGACCAACTAGATATTTTCTTGCTAATTGAATCTACATTTGATAACATATATTCAAGAGATTGATCAAGAGTGGATCTATGCAAGGTTGAAGTTGAAGGATCTTTCAACCTTGCAATTATGTCTTCAATTTCTTTTCTATTGTTTTCAATTTGCCCCATTAGATTTTCTTGTGTTCCAAGGGCATGTTGAGGAATGGATGGAGGAGTTTGTTGTTCGGGTTGTTCTTCGGTAGGTATTTCATGTTCAGGTGATTCAGGATTTTGTGGATTTTCAAGACGAGGAGGTGCATTAACATTTCCTATCAATTAAGGAAATTTACATCAAAAATCAACTTAAACCTATCTATTTAAAAAAAATCACACAAATAAATAAATAAAACTCACTCCTTTGGCCTGCTTGATGTCATGGCGATGAATTGGTGAGATTTTGGTGTCAAATTTGGTCTTCAAAAATGCAAGTGTGCTCCTTAGGGTTTACAAGCCGCGGGTGCAAAGAAAACAAAAGGAATGAATGAGCAAAAATGCTCTTTTTTTTATATATAGTTAAACATAACGTGCTTGCATTATAACGCAAGTGCATTATAACACGAGCACGTTATGGCTTGGTTTTTCTGAGACTTAGGCTCGTCATCACCAAACCATAACGTGAGCACGTTATGGCTTAAATTTTTTTGAAAAAAAGTTGGCCACTTTTTGGTCCCCCAACTTTTTGCACCCGCCCATTAAGTCACCTTTACTTTATTTCACTTAAGCTAAACTTAGGAATCTCTCATTAGGGTTTTCTAACTTGCAAATATAAAAGCAAGTGCTCTCATGTAATTATTAAATCTATTTCATTAATTGCATCCTCTTTTGTGCAAATTGCTCTCTTTGTTTTTTTTTCTTGTGGAAGGTTATTAGGTTTTGCAGGTGTTCATTGGGTCCTATGAGGTTGGTTTCACAATTTCTACATGGTATCAGAGCTCCAGATATGCAAGCCCCTTCTCAAATTTTGAGCAAGATCTTTTTTGATTGGTGCATTTTTGTGTAAAACTGAGTATTCCATTGAATTCAGAGTATTTGAAATAGTCAAATTAGCCTTTTATTTGGCTTGATTTGAGCTTTGTAGGCTAGATCTGTAAGGGTTTCAATGGGTGCTTTTTTTTCCAGATCCAAAGGGTACCTGCAATTTTGGAGCATTTTCAACCCAAATAGACCTCACCATCACGTTTAGAAGGCCCAAAAATCTTAAGATTGACTGTCAAATCATTGAAATTGGCCTCGGGCTCATCTGGAGCAAAAAAATTTGCCAAGCAAGTCGTACGGCCTCCCAACACGCAAACTGAGGTGAAATTTTTCAAAAAAAAATTATTATTCTTGCATAAAATGTTTTTTGAAAAATTATATTAAAAAAAAACATTGCAGGTTTTTTATTTTAAAAAGGTTTTTTAACAATTTAAAAAAAAAGAAAACTCAAAAAAATTTCGCAGGGTACCGTGATAGGGGTACGGGACCCCCACTGAGCAGCGGGCACCTTGGGCTCCACCCCCACTGATTTTTTTTTAAGATTTTTTTTAAATAAAAAAATCAAATGTTTTTTAATATTTAAAAATTTTTTTATATATGTAACATGCATTTTTTTTACGCATGTTGAGGGGTTCTGCCGAAGATGCCAAAAATTTTGAATCTGTTGAAGGACTACCACTCTAGGGCTTCTACAAAGAATGTTGTGAGGACTGGCAACGGCTCCCTAGTGGTCATTGTGGGTGTGGATGGCTCTTCAATGGTTGTTGAGGGTTTGGGTTTACCAGATTGTTTGGATCCGTAGGGCAAACTCTGGGAAGCACCTGGGGTTCTGGCCTCCCTCAAGGACTCTGATTTGCTTTTCAAAGCTCTGGTTAGGGTTTCAATTCAGACTCCTCACCATGCATTGATGGCATGCGATCTGGGCAATGGGAAAGGCTCTTCTCACTCTATGATGGCTCTGCCTAAGTTTTTGAAAGTACATTCAGATTCCAGGTTGGCTAGGGATGCGAAATTGCATAGAGGTTTGGGTTCAGTTAAAGCTTTGTATGAGGATCAAATGGCTACGCAGACCTCATCGAAGTTGGCCTTCTTCACAACCCTGCCACTTTCTACCCAAGTTGATGGTCAGTCTGAGCTTAGTGGGGCTTGCACATTCTTTCTTTCAGGGCAAGGGACAATGACAAAAGTCTTAATGGGTGTGGAGATGGCGAAGTTAGGTTCACAGACATCTCCAGGTTCACCCTAGTCCTCAAAAAACTGCTTAGCCAACAGAAGAATCATTGAGTGCTCTGCGAAACCCTTAACAATTGACTTCGATGATACACTATCAAAGGAGATGTTGGATAATGTTGCCTTCTTTTCTGAGAATGGTTTAATTAGAAGATTTAGGCACTTTTGGCCCAGCCTCCCAGATCTTCATGAATGGATGACAAAATCTTGGCTTTCCCTTATGGATGGAGGATTAGAGATTTACCCTAGTGTGAAGGGTTTTTTCATTGTAGTTTTCGATGATACGAAAGACAAAAACACCATTCTAAATTATGTTTGGCAGTGGGATCGAAATCTGCTACAGGTAAAATCTTGGCACCCTGATTTTGATCCATCTGAGTCATTTACAGTTGTGTCAATTTGGGTTTGTCTCCCAAACCTACCCCTTCACTACTGGTTCGAATCTTGTTTTGCTGCAATTGGGAACTCTCTGGGCAAATTTGTGTATTCAGATGAAAACTCTAGAAATTTTATACATACAACTTATGCTAGGATCTTGGTGGAAATGGACATCTCGAAGGATCTTCTAGCTGAAATTATTTTGAGGGCTAATGGACAATGCTAGAATTAGCCATTGGATTTTGAAGGTTTGATCTTCAGATGTAGAAGATGCTATCAAATAGGTCACATTACTACTGAGTGCTCAACTGTCAAGATAGCCAAATTGAGTGGCCTCTTGGTGGAAGGATACCTCCCCCAAGCATTATTCTATTTTGAGTTCTCCCAAAGAGAATCTCTCCCCCACAAAATCAGATGTCAAGAAAAAATATGCAGAGGTGGTGATGGTAAGATCTCCATCAACAAAGATGAAGGCCAAGATGTTCCAACCAAGCGACCCAAGCTGCCAGGAAAATGCAAAAAGTTCTCTAAAACCCTTGATTTCTAAATCTTTTGAACCAACAATTAACCAATCCATAAGCTCTCCTACCTTGGTTGTGTGGTCCCGGAATCTGGTTGCGTCACCTAAACCCTCGAATGGAGTGGATGGTGAAGGATATCTAAATGAGAACAGTCATCCTCAAGATCAAGGTTGGACGGTGGTCAAGAGGAGGAAATATGTCCCTCCTCATAAGATGTCTCTCAGGTCCTCCAATATGGGAGACAAGATGGCAACATAATTCTCTTTTACAGAACTTTTGGGTGGGTGGTTTTGATCTGGCTTTGGCTTTGGCTTAGGTGTTTTTTTCTTGTATAGGTTTCTAGAATTAATAGTGGGAACTATAGATGTAGGCACATCATATTTGTAATCTCTCTACTAGCTAAGCATGGCCTCATTGTAACCTTTTGAAGTTCTAAATATAATCTATCTTTAGTACAGATTAAAAAAAATTGCATTTTTTTAATGTTTTTTTAAACAAAAAATCCATGCCATGTAATAAATTTTTTTTTAAGTTTTTTTAAAAAAAACATGCAATAAATATATTGTTGTACCTACATGCCTCAAAATCTGTGCCCAAGCTTTTGGTGGCTTTTTTGCAATTTTCTCTAAAGTTGGCTATTTCAACAAATTTGGAGGAGCTCTACATTTGTCTCGTGGAGTTTTATTTTTGCTACAACTAACCATTTTGGCAGGGGTCTAAATTTGGAGACAGGTTTGCTAAATTTGGTGGAGGTTGCTTTTTTGCCAAATCTACCCTTCACCATTGGGCTTTTCATTTTTGCACTTGATCTTCAAATGGCAATTTCTTGCCCATACGATCATATTTTTTAGTGTAATTTTTTTTGAAACAGGGTCAAATTTCATGCTCTTTGTAGTGGTGCAGTTGGCTTTTTGTTTTGACTTCTAGTTTTTCCAAAAATCCATTTTCTTAGTGCTCTTGTTGTGCAGTTCTCATTTTGGAGACTTTGACAGGCCATATCTTCTGCATTCACACTCCTTTTTGGGTCCCTTTTTTTTGAAAGTGCATGATTTTCTGTGTACTTCATCATGGTTCTATTGGTTTCCTCTCTTTCTGTCAAAGAATTGTATTTTCAGTAGGTGGTCTTTTTTTAGACATTGTGAGCTTCCATTGTAAGTAATTCTCATATGTAAATGCACTGAAATAAAGTGCTTCAGCATTGTACATGTATTCTTGAGATCTCGCACATCCTTCTGTACCTTATTGTAAGTTTGCACTATGATATAAAGTGCCATGGGAGGTTGATGTTTGCCTTTTGTTTTGCCATCACACCTTTGTCATGCGTGTGTGGCTTAGTTTGCACACCCTTTTATTTGTTGGTACTTTCATGTTTGCACGTTCAGATGTTCTTGTTTCCTTCTACATGCACTTCTTGCTTTCACACAGTTTCAGTGTACCTGTCATGGCTCTCCCTTGTCTGTATTATGGGGGGTTTTTACTATTGGTGCTAATGCTTCCTTGGTTTTGTGTTGGAGTGAGTTATGTATCTATTATTTGTTGCTATGTACTAGGCAGATGTAGTGGTACATCAGTGGCTGGTTACCCATGCATTTTAGTGAGATGGAGCATTTACCATATGGACACTCTTGCATTCCTTTTGTGGAGGTGACCTTCTATTTTCACTTGATCAGTTCTTCAGACTTTTGGTACCTGTGTCATTTGTATCTTTGAGTTCCAGATGTTTTTCCTTTGTTTGCCATCTGATTCGAGTAGTGTCATTGGGGGCACTCATGCAGATTATCTTCTTGATTCTGATCTTCATCTTGTTTTAGAGGAGGTCCTTCTTTCAGCACTATAGCAGTCAATCTTCAACAATGTTTGCAGCTTCTTCATGCTTCACTGGAGTTCTTCATGTTCATATTCCTTTTGGGACATTTTTTGTGGTGGCTTCTTAGTCCTTCACTATTTCTCTCTCTCTTGTAGGGAGGTTTGTTCTCTCTTTTGGGGAGGAGTTTTTCCCATGTAGTTTTCTTCTTTTCTCTATTTGTGAGAGACTCTTTTGTACATGGGTACCTCATCATGCCTAGTTGTCGAGACCCATCTTTTCTTTCATGCATTTGTCCTTAGTTTTTTTAGCTTCTCCCTAAGCTCATCTTAAGGGGGGTGTTAGAGTAATAGGTTCTTTACTTAATTAATTTAATCATATTGATTAATTAATTAAGTCACCTTTACTTTATTTCACTTAAGCTAAACTTAGGAATCTCTCATTGGGGTTTTCTAACTTGAAAATATAAAAACAAGTGCTCTCACGTAATTCTTAAATCCATTTTATTAATTGCATCCTCTTTTGTGAAAATTGCTCTCTTTTCTTTTTTTTCTTGTGGAAGGTTATTAGGTTTTGTAGGTGTTCACTGGGCCCTGTGAGGTTGGTTTCACAACTTCTACAATAACAATATTAATTTTTAATATTAATATTATCATCATAATAACCTTCACATTTATATTATTATTAATATAAATATGTTATTAATATTATTATAATTAATAATAATATATAATATTGTTATGTCGTAAAATGTCCCCCTAGGACTTTTTACCTCCTAAGTTTAGCTCCCAGGTCCCTTGTTTTGCATCTTGCATGTTAGATTTAACTCCCAAGACAAAATGGCCTGAAACCCATGTCAAATGGGGCTTGAGAGACATCTTTGAGCTTAACCCTGCCTTAAAATAGGACCCAAGGGCTAGGGTGCTCATGCTCTAGTCCTGCCCTATTTTAGGTGGGTCCCAAATATGAATGTCAGCTATGTGTCCACCGTTAAAAGGTTTCGTTGCCGACATCTTAAGTTTGAATTACGAAATTTGTAGTGGGAATGCATATATAAGCATGTTTAGGGTTTCATTCGTAAACTAGAAGATGATTATGAACTTTTGGTGAACTTATGATTTTAGAGCATTCAAAGCATTCATTGTGGCAAATCAGACTTGTCTTATTCTTGTGTTTGTTATGCAGATTTGGCTTCATCTTCTCATGTGTTGAAGGATATTCATCTACATGCGAGCTACACCTCTGATGTGATATCTATATGTGTTTTGAATCAATCATTTATCAATTTATTTTTGCCTCTATCTTGCAGGGATACACAATCTTTATCAAACAACGGTGTTGGAAGTCTTGCATGCCATTCCGAGGCTTGAATGAGGCAAGCTCCTAAACACCACAACCCCCAACCCCTCTCCTTGTGATTGCAAGTTACAGGTATCAAGTTTTGCGGAGTGGAGTTGCAGAGGATAAGAATTCTGGATCCAAAAGAAAGAGGTGGAAAAGAGCACTAACATGGCTTGGGGCACTAGTCCCTGTGCCCTCCAGATTTGTAGACCTGAAAATCATCTGAACAGGGATCATCAATGTCGAAAGGAGTCCCGAAGCCCCCAAAGAAATTTCCACCTTGAGCTTGGGCGCTAGTCCTTGTTCCCCCGACTGTTCTGTATCCCAAACTTTAAAAAATAGTCAGTAACTAATCTCTGTCTACTATCTTTGTGTGCAAGCATTTATCAGAATTTGTCCGTTTGTTTACAATTTTGCATAATTAGGGTTTGAAGCATAATCAAGCATTAAATTAATACATTAGTTAGTAAATTCCAAATTTCCATATCATTACAAGTGAGAACCAACCTGTAGGTGAATCCTCTTGCAAAAGTTGTGATTCAACTCGATTAAATGTCCTTGAATGGTATGTAGTGAAAGGAGGATTTAGGCATATTATCAAATCAAACCTTTCCCCTTTTTCCTACATAACATTTTGGTGAACCCATGTTTTTATTAAATTTTGCACCTTTCTGAGTGTTGTACTTCAATTTTACATTCATTCATTGCATTTTCATCTTATTGCATTTGAGAATTTACAAAAAAATAAAAAAAATTGAAAAAATTGGCATCCTAGGCTTGCATTTTGACATAGTTTGCATCAATTCCATTAAATTTCATCTAATCTCTAATTTTTACATTAGATCTGATATAAATTACAGCAGTACATCATTCTATAATCATTTTCATTGCATTTTCATGCTTAAATTGTTAGATTTTGCTTGAAATTTTGCATTTTTCATATAACCTAGTTTCTCCAAAAGTTAGGGTTTGTGGTTAAAATCTTGTTTTAGATTTTACTAATCTTTTTAAACACTTTTTTAGGACTCATTTCTGATTTTAGTGTTTTCAACATAGTGTGTTTTGCATTTACATTTCAAATTTTGCATTTTCACATAGTCAACTTCAACAAAAACTAGCATATTCAGTCATTTTTTCCTTGAAATTGTACTTGCATTGAGCATTGTAGAACTTGTAACGGGTAATTGCAAGAAGATGGGGGGCCAAAAAGGAGTCTTAAGTGGCCACTTTTTTTCTGAAATCAGGAAATGTTGGCCTTGGATGAGAAATTGAGCATAGTTACACTCAAAATTTTAAGATGCAACAAAAACAATGTTTGTAGTGCTCTGAGTCTACTTTCTAAACTACTAATTTTTTTAAAATGGTATAGATTAAGGGGTTCAAAAGAGGGAGCCACAAAAATTAGCGTTGTTTCTATCAAAAAAACATAACATAGCATGTTTTGTGGCTCCCTCAAAAGGTTAACTTTTTTTGGGTATTTTTAAAATCGCTTCGGTGAGAAATTAGCTAACAGCATGTAGTTTATGCCCAATTTTTCTGATAATTTTTTAATGAATATTTGTTTTTTTACTAATTTTCAAAGTGGACACATCCTGAAAAATAGAATTTTGGCCGTGCTACCCCTATAAATTTTGTAAACTAATTGAAAATTATTTTTTTTTAATATGTGTAGAATGGAGTCTAGTTTCTAAAAATGTAATTTTTTTGAAATTTCAATGAATAGTTAATCTAGAATGAAAAAAAGACCAAACACTGGTTTTTGCCCAAAAATAGACACACAAACAAAAGAAATTAAAGATGAAAGGATTAACATTGTCAAAATGTGAAAAAAAATTACATTGTTAAATAGCTAAGAGAAAGCCTAACATTACCTAGGTGTTTGATTTGTTCGATCTTGAAACACGTGCAAATCTGAGGGTTAGCACGAACGAAATAATGTGAAATCCTATAGAATATGCAAAAACACATCTTTAGACATTGGGAAGGCACTCCAAGCCTTTGGGTTGGAAATCCAAAGCAAATCCCAAGCCTAAGGCTTGGGATTCCCAAAGAAAAATATAACGCGAGTGCGTTATAACGTGCTCGCATTATGTTTTATTTTGCATTTTCTCCCTTTTTGCAAAAGTTTGTTCGATGTTTGTGATGTTTGACATAACGCAAGCGCGTTATAACGCGATCGTGATATGTCTCCCTTGGAATGTTTTATGTTCAAGGTTATTAAGCATGTATGTATGTATGTATACTTGTATGTATG
Source organism: Cunninghamia lanceolata (assembly GCA_027924645.1). NCBI lineage: Eukaryota > Viridiplantae > Streptophyta > Pinopsida > Cupressales > Cupressaceae > Cunninghamia > Cunninghamia lanceolata. The sequence goes on along the minus strand of BSBN01001306.1, from coordinate 175,478 downwards.
TATGTATGTATGCATGTTTGTATGTATGTATGTATGTATGTATGTATGTATACTTATATGTATGTATGTATGAATATATGTATGCTTGTATGTATATATGTATGCTTGTATGTATGTATGTATGCTTGTATGTATGTGTGTATGCATGCTTGAATGTATGTATATCTGCATGCATGTTTTTATGTATGTATGTATGTATGTATGTTGAAGGTTTAGGGTTGAGGGATTAGGGTTTAGGATTGATGGATTAGGGATAAGGGATTAGGATTTAAGGTATAGTGTCAAGGGTTGAGGGTTTAGGAATAGGGATAGCGTTTAGGGTTTAGGGTTGAGGGATTAGGGTTTAGGGTTTAGGGTTTAGGGTTGAGGGATTAAGGTTTAGGGTTGAGGGATTAAGGTTTAAGGTTGAGGGTTGAGGGTTGAGGGTTTAGTGATAGGGTTTAGAGTTTAGGGATAAGGGATTAGGGTTTAGGACCTTGAGGGATTAGGATTTAGAGTTGAGGCTTTAGGGATAGCATTTAGGGTTAATGGATTAGGGTTGATGGTTTAGGGATAAGGTTTAGAGTTTAGGGATAAGGGATTAGGGTTTAGGACCTTGAGGGATTAGGGTTTAGGGTTGAGGCTTTAGGGATAGTGTTTAGGGTTGAGGGATTAGGGTTGAGGGTCAAGGGATTAGGGTTAAGGTAGAGTGTTGAGGGTAGAGGGATTAGGGATAGGGTTTAGGGTTGAAGGTTTAGGGTTGAGGGTTTAGGGATAAGGGATTAGGGTTTAAGGTATAGTGTCGAGGGTTGAGAGTTTAGGAATAGGGATAGCATTTAGGGTTTAGGGTTGAGGGATTAGGGTTTAGGGTTTACGGATAAGAGATTAGGGTTGAGGGTTGAGGGTTGAGGATTGAGGGATTAAGGTTTAGGGTTGAGGGATTAAGGTTTAAGGTTGAGGATTGAGGGTTTAGGGTTTGGGATAGGGTTTAGAGTTTAGGGATAAGAGATTAGGGTTGAGACTTTATGAATAGCATTTAGGGTTGATGGATTAGGGTTGAGGGTTTAGGGATAGGGTTTAGAGTTTAGGGATAAGGGTTAGGGTTTAGGACCTTAAGGGATTAGGGTTTAGGGTTGAGGCTTTAGGGATAGCATTTAGGGTTGAGGGATTAGGGTTAAGGATTTAGGGATATGGTTTAGAGTTTAGGGATAAGGGATTAGGGTTTAGGACCTTGAGGGATTAGGGTTTAGGGTTGAGGATTTAGGGATAACGTTTAGGGTTGAGGGATTAGGGTCGAGGGTTGAGGGATTAGGGTTAAAGTAGAGTGATGAGGGTAGAGGGATTAGGGATAGGGTTTAGTGTTGAAGGTATAGGGTTGAGGAATTAGGGTTTAGGGTTGAGGGTTTAAGGTATAGTGTCGAGGGTTGAGGGTTTAGGAATAGGGATAGAATTTAGGGTTTAGGGTTTACGGATAAGAGATTAGGGTTGAGGGTTGAGGGATTAAGGTTTAGGGTTGAGGGATTAAGGTTTAAGGTTGAGGGTTGAGGGTTTAGGGTTTAGGGATAGGGTTTAGAGTTTAGGGATAACAGATTAGGGTTTAGGACCTTGAGGGATTAGGGTTTAGGGTTGAGAGATTAGGGTTAAGGTAAAGTGTTGAGGGTAGATGGATTAGGGATAGGGTTTAGGGTTGAAGGTTTAGGGTTAAGGGATTAGGGTTTAGGGATAAGGGATTAGGTTTTAAGGTATAGTGTCAAGGGTTGAGGGTTTAGGAATAGGGATAGTATTTAGAGTTTAGGGTTGACGGATTAGGGTTTATGGTTTAAGGATAAGGGATTAGGGTTGAGGGTTGAGGGATTAAGGTTTAGGGCTAAGGGATTAAGGTTTAAGGTTGAGGGTTGAGGGTTGAGAGTTTAGGGACAGGGTTTAGAGATTAGGGATAATGGATTAGAGTTTAGGACCTTAAGGGATTAGGGTTTAGGGTTGAGGCTTTATGGATAGTGTTTAGGGTTGAGAGATTAGGGTTGAGGGTCGAGGGATTAGGGTTAAGGTAGGGTGTTGAGGGTAGACGGACTAGGGATAGGGTTTAGGGTGGAAGGTTTAGGGTTGAGGGATTGCGGTTGAGGGATTACAGTTGAGGGTTGAGGGTTTAGGGATAAGGGATTAGGGTTTAAGGTATAGTGTTGAGGGTTGAGGGTTTAGGAATAGGGATAGCATTTAGGGTTTAGGATTGAGGGATTATGGTTTAGGGTTTAGGGATAAGGGATTATGGTTGAGGGTTGAGGGATTATGGTTGAGTGTTGAGGGATTAAGGTTTAGGGTTGAGGGATTAAGGTTTAAGGTTGAGGGTTGAGGGTTTAGGGATAGGGTTTAAATTTTAGGGATAAGGGATTAGGGTTTAGGACCTTGAGGGATTAGGGTTTAGGGTTGAGCCTTTACAGATAGAATTTAGGGTTGGGGGATTAGGGTTGAGGGTTTAGGGATAGGGTTTAGAGTTTAGGGATAAGGGATTAGGGTTTCAGACCTTGAGGGATTATGGTTTAGGGTTGAGGCTTTAGGGATAACATTTAGGGTCGAGGGTTTAGGGATAGGGTCTAGAGTTTAGGGATAAGGGATTAGGGTTTAGGATTAAGGCTTTAGAGAAAGCATTTAGGGTTGAGGGATTAGGGTTAAGGGTCATGGGATTATGGTTAAGGTAGAGTGTTGAGGGTAGAGGGATTAGGGATAAGGTTTAGGGTTGAGGGATTAGGGTTTAGGGTTGAGGGTTTAGGGATAAGGGATTAGGGTTTAAGGTATAGTGTTGAGGGTTGAGGGTTTAGGAATAGGGATAGTGTTTAGGATTTAGGGTTGAGGGATTAGGGATAAGAGATTAGGGTTGAGGGCTGAGGGATTAAGGTTTAGGGTTGATGAATTAAGGTTTAAGGTTGAGGATTGAGGATTGAGGGTTTATGTATAGGGTTTAGATTTTAGGGATAAGGGATAAGGGATTAGGACCTTGAGGGATTAGGGTTTAGGGCTGAGGCTTTATGAATAGCAGTTAGGGTTGACAAATTAGGGTTGAGGATCGAGGGATTAGGGTTAAGGTAGATTGTTGAGGGTAGAGGGATTAGAGATAGGGTTTAGGGTTAAAGGTTTAGGGTTGAGGGATTAGGGTTTAGGGTTGAGGGTTTAGAGATAAGGGATTAGGGTTTAAGGTATAGTGTCGAGGGTTGAGAGTTTAGGAATAGGGATAGTGTTTAGGGTTTAGGGATAAGGGATTAGGGTTGAGGGATTAAGGTTTTGGGTTGAGGTATTAAGGTTTCAAGTTGAGGGTTTAGGGTTTAGGGATAGGCTTTAGAGTTTAGGGATAATGGATTAGGGTTTAGGACCTTAAGGGTTTAGGGTTTAGGGTTGAGGCTTTATGGATAGCATTTAGGGTTGAGGGATTAGGGTTGAGGGTTGAGGGATTAGGGTTAAGGAAGAGTGTTGAGGGTAGAGGGATTAGAGATAGGGTTTAGGGTTGAGGGATTAGGGTTTAGGGTTGAGGGTTTATGGATAAGGGATTAGGGTTTAAGGTATAGTGTTGAGGGTCGAGGGTTTAGGAATAGGGATAGCATTTAGGGTTTAGGGTTGAGGGATTAGGGTTTAGGGTTTAGGTATAAGGGATTAGGGTTTAAGGTTGAGGGATTAAGGTTTAGGGTTGAGGGATTAAGGTTTAGGGTTGAGGGATTAAGGTTTAAGGTTGAGGGTTGAGGGTTTAGGGTTTAGGGATAGGGTTTAGAGCTTAGGGATAAGGGATTAGGGTTTAGGACCTTGAGGGATTAGGGTTGAGGGTTGAGGCTTTACGGATAGCCTTTAAGGTTGAGGGATTAGGGTTAAAGGTTTAGGGATAGGGTTTAGAGTTTAGGGATAAGGGATTAGGGTTTAGGACCTTAAGGGATTAGGGATTAGGGTTGAGGCTTTAGGGATAGCGTTTAGGGATAGGGTTTAGAGTTTAGGGATAAGGGATTAGGGTTTAGGACCTTGAGAGATTAGGGTTTAGGGTTGAGGCTTTAGGGATAGCATTTAGGTTTGAGGAATTAGGGTTGAGGTTCGAGGGATTAGGGCTAAGGTAGAGTGTTGAGGGTAGAGGGATTAGGGATAGGGTTTAGGATTGAAGGTTTAGGGTTGAGGGATTAGGGTTGACAGTTGAGGGTTTAGGGATAAGGGATTAGGGTTTAAGGTATAGTGTCGAGGGTTGAGAGTTTAGGAATAGGGATAGTGTTTAGGGTTTAGGGCTGAGGGATTAGGGTTTAGGGTTTAGGGATAAGAGATTAGGGTGAGGGTTGAGGGATTAAGATTTAGGGTTGAGGGATTAAGGTTTAAGGTTTAAGGTTGAGAGTTGAGGGTTGAGGGTTGAGAGTTTAGGGATAGGGTTTAGAGTTTAGGGATAAGAGACTATGGTTTAGGACCTTGAGGGATTAGGGTTTAGGGTTGAGGGATTAGGGTTGAGGGTTGAGGGATTATGGTTAAGGTAGAGTGTTGAGGGTAGAAAGATTAGGGATAAGGTTTAAGGGTTGAGAGATTAGGGTTTAGTGTTTAGGGTTTAGGGATAAGGGATTAGGGTTTAAGGTATATCGTTGAGGGTTGAGGGTTTAGGAATAGGGATAGCATTTAGGGTTTAGGGTTGAGGGATTAGGGTTTAGGGTTTAGGGATAAGGGATTAGGGTTGAGGGTTGAGGGATTAAGGTTTAAGGTTGAGGGTTTAGGGATAGGGTTTAGAGTTTAGGGATAAGGGAATAAGGTTTAGGACCTTGAGGGATTAGGATTTAGGGTTGAGGCTTTACAGATAGAGTTTAGGGTTGAGGGATTAGGGTTGAGGGTTGAGGGATTAGGTTTAAGGTAGAGTGTTGAGGGTAGAGGGATTAGGGATAGGGTTTAGGGTTGAGTGATTAGGGTTTAGGGATAAGGGATTAGGGTTTAATGTATAGTGTCAAGGGTTGAGGATTTAGGAATAAGGATAGTGTTTAGGGTTAGGGTTGATGGATTGGGGTTTAGGGTTTAGGGATAAGGGATTAGGGTTTAAGGTATAGTGTCAAGGGTTGTAGATTTAGGAATAGGGATAGAGTTTAGTGTTTAGGGTTGATGGATTGGGGTTTAGGGTTTAGGGATAAGGGATTAGGGTTTATGACCTTGAGGGGTTATCTTTGAGAGATGAAGCTTTATGGATAGCATTTAGGGTTGAGGATTGAGGGATTAGGGTTAATATAGAGTGTTAAGGGTAGAGGGATTAGGGTTAAGATAGAGTGTTGAGGGTAGAGGGATTAGGGATAGGGTTTAGGGTTTAAGGTTTAGGGTTGAGGGATTAGGGTTTAGGGTTGAGGTTTTAGGGATAAGAGATTAGGGTTTAAGGTATAGTGTCAAGGGTTGAGGGTTTAGGAATAGGGATAGCATTTAGGGTTTAGGGTTGAGGGTTGAGGGATTAGCGTTTAGGGTTGAGGGATTAAGGTTTAAGGTTGAGGGTTGAGGGTTGAGGGTTTAGGGTTTAGGGATAGGGTTTAGAGTTTAGGGATAAGGGATTAAGGTTTAAGACCTTTAGGGATTACGGTTTAGGGTTTAGGGATCAAAGTTTAGGGTTTAGAGATAAGGAATTAGAGTTAAGGGTTGAGGGATTAAGGTTTAGGGTTGAAGTGTTAAGGTTTAAGGGTGAGGGATTAAGGTTTAAGGTTAAGGGAGAGGTAGAGAGGTGAGGGGGACAGATAGGTGAGAGATAGAAGAAATACATGGATAAATTAGGTACAATCAGAATATTACAATATTACAACTCCACATAGGTTTCAATATTTGTGCACATCGCGTTCATTCATGCGAATGATAGTATAGAGGATGACAAAAAGATTATAAGGGAGTATCATTTTTATATTAGTGATGATCGTACGCATTCTATGGAGTTCGTGTAAGGTTGCTTTCAAGTGCTCTACAATGATTTGGCTAGAAGGGGCATATCATTCAGTCAGCATATCATATGGTCAGATAATTGTGCATCACAATTCAAGAACTCGTGGAATTTCTATTGACTGAGTAGGAGGCATAATATTACAAGTGTTCAACATATGTGGAACTTTTGTGAGGCCGGGCATGGAAAGGGGGAGCATGATGGTGTAGAAGCATATATCAAAAGAGCCATAGCATGAGAAGAGTTAAAGTATAATGATAATACAAAGTTGAAAGATGTAAAATAATCATCAAGTGGTGTAATGCTTCGATGGGTCCAGGTAATGAAGGTAAGTTTTCAGTTCATAGATTTTTTTAGTTGATAGATGATACTAACATTGCACCATATGAGGACTGTTGTACACTAACAGGATCAAGTGAGCTATACTCTTTCAGAAGCTCAATTACAGGTTCATGGAGTATCCATATGCAAAAGATGGCATGCTTTTGTTCTTCATGTACAATTCAAGCCTTGGATGAGTGGGAGTCAAAGGAGTGGGTTGATGAATGGCGGTTAAGTTATCTTAACCCACTTGACACATATCGACCCTCGACGGCACTGGAACTGACATAGATGGAATCATCAGTTGACTTTGACCATATATCAGATCTAGTTCAACCAGGTAATATATCTACTTGCATAGTTTTTAAAATTCCTAATGTTATCTTACTTTGTAGTGTTTTTGTAATGTTGACTACTTTCATCTAATTTGCTACACATATCAATGTAGGGCATGTTTATGCAATTATTGTAGATGAAGATAATGAAGAGGGAGCATATTATTACTTGTGTCGTGTTAAGTCCAAAAAGAAATCAGAGGCCCCAATTACAGATGGAGAAAACATCCAATACCCTATAGGCTCAGTGGTTGTTATTGGAACATGGCCTAGAACGTACCGACATAAGAATGTTAATGTTTGGTTGTTTTAGGACTTTGACACGCATCAGAAGATTCTTCATTACTCGAACCTTGTCATGGCATCCAATGTTCATTTGATATAATTTTAGGGTAGACCTTTGAACAAGACCTTGTGGAAGGTGCGTGAGTCTGACCATGAGGCAATACTTGACACAATAAAGAGTAGAGCAGACCTGGATGGTTCATTGGATTAATTTATAAGTATTCACATTAATTTTGGAAATTCATGTTACATTTATTTGTAAGTATGCACATTAATTTGTAAGTTTACATAGGTTTGTCTTTTTTATTTGTTATTGCATTTTTACACATATACAGTGAATATTGTGATGAATATGTTTGTCATTGATGTCAAAGTGCTTGGATGTTAGTAATTGAGTAAGGAATGCATAATTATGCAGGTCTATTGGTTGTCTATTGTTTGATGATACCATTATTCTTTCAGGATATGTTGTCGGGTTTTGTGATATAAAGACACTTACAACCATACAAGTGATATTGTACCAATGATATCCCTGAAGAGTCCAAAGTACAAAAAGGTAGCAATCTTTGACGAGTTGTTACTCAGAAATCATGACACTTAGAAACATTCCCTCTGAGGCAACGTGATCACATAGAACCCCTCTACAATAACTTCTCTCAGTTTTTGATATCTCTAAGGCGTTTTCCTGTGGTGAAAGGTTTTTTGCTGCCCCAAAAATTGTCAGAAGGAGGTAGTGTAAAGTTGCAAAGGGGTGTAACTTTCATCTTGCTCCTAATGCAAACAAACTAATAGTTCCAACACATCTAGATGGGTACATTTATGCTAGGCATGGTCCTATTTTGCACCCAAACATGCCGAAACAATTTGAGTTACATTGTACCGGCGATATCCTTGAAGAGTCCAAAGTGCAAAAAGGCAGCAATCTTTGATGAGATATTACTCAGAAACCATGATACTTAGAAACATTCTGTCTAAGGCAACGTGATCATGTAAAACCCTTCTACAATAACCTCTCTCAGTTTTTGATGTCTCTAAGGTGTTTTCCCATGGTGAAAGGTTTTTTGCTACCCCAAAAATCATCAGAAGAAGGTAGTGTAAAGTTGCAAAGGGGTGTAACTTTCGTCCTGCTCCTGATGAAACCAAACTGACAGTTCCAACACATCTAGATGGGTACATTTAGGATAGGCATGGTCCTATTTTGCACCCAAACATGCTAAAACAGTTTGAGCTACATTGTACCGGTGATATCCGTAAAGAGTCTAAAGTGCAAAAAGGCAGCAATCTTTGATGAGCTATTACTTAAAAACCATGACACTTAGAAACATTTTGTCTAAGGAAACACGATCACATAGAACTCCTCTATAATAACCTCTCTCAGTTTTTGACATCTCTGATGCGTTTGCCCATGGTGAGGTTTTTTGTTGCCCCAAAAATCGTCAGAAGGAGGTATTGTAAAGTTGCAAAGGAGTGTAACTTTCATCCTTCTCCTGATGTGACCAAACTGACAATTCCAATGTGTCTAGATGCTTAGGTTTAGGCTAGGCATGGTCATTTTTTGTACCCAAACATGTCAAAATAGTTTGAGCTACATTGTACTGGCGATATCCATTAAGAGTCCAAAGTGCAAAAAAGTAGCAATCTTTGACGAGATGTTACTCGGAAACCATGATACTTAGAAACATTCTATCTGAGGCAACGTGATCACATAGAACCCCTCTACAATAACATCTCTCATTTTTTGATATCTCTGAGGTGTTTTCCCATGGTGAAAGGTTTTCTGCTGCCCAAAAAATTGTTAGAAGGAGGTAGTGTAAAGTTGCAAAGGGGTGTAACTTTCGTCCTACTCCTAATGCGACCAAACTGACAGTTCCAATGCATCCAGATTGGTACATTTAAGCTAGGCATGGTATTTTTTTGCACCCAAACATGCCGAAACAGTTTGAGCTACATTGTACTGGCGATATCCTAAAGAGTGCAAAGTGCAAAAAGGTAGCAATCTTTGACGAGTTGTTACTCAAAAATCATGACACTTAGAAACATTCCCTCTGAGGCAACATGATCATGTAGAACCCCTCTACAATAACTTCTCTCAGTTTTTGATATCTCTAAGGCGTTTTCCTGTGGTGAAAGGTTTTCTGCTACCCCAAAAATTGTCAGAAGGAGGTAGTGTAAAGTTGCAAAGGGGTGTAACTTTCGTCCTGCTCCTGATGCGACCAAACTGATAGTTCCAATGCGTCTGGATGGGTATGTTTAGGCTAGGCATGGTCCTGTTTTGCACCTAAACATGCCGAAACAGTTTGAGCTACATTGTACCAGTGATATCCCTAAAGAGTCTAAAGTGCAAAAAGGCAGCAATCTTTGACCAGATATTACTCAGAAACCATGACACTTAGAAACATTCTGTCTGAGGAAACGTGATCATGTAAAACCCTTCTACAATAACCTCTCTTAGTTTTTGATGTCTCTAAGGTGTTTGCCCATGGTGAAAGGTTTTCTGCTACCCCAAAAATTATCAGAAGAAGGTAGTGTAAAGTTGCAAAGGGGTGTAACTTTCGTCCTGCTCCTGATGCAACCAAACTGACAGTTCCAACGCATCTAGATGGGTATATTTAGGATAGGCATGGTCCTATTTTACACCCAAACATGCTAAAACAATTTGAGCTACATTGTATCGGTGATATCCCTAAAGAGTCTAAAGTGCAAAAGGCAGCAATCTTTGATGAGCTATTACTCAGAAACCATGACACTTAGAAACATTTTGTCTAAGGAAACACGATCACATAGAACTCCTCTATAATAACCTCTCTTAGTTTTTGATATCTCTGAGGTATTTACCAGTGGTGAAAGGTTTTCTGCTACCCCAAAAATTGTCAGAAGGAGGTAGTGTAAAGTTGCAAAGGGGTGTAACTTTCGTCCTGCTCCTGATGCAACCAAACTGATAGTTCCAATGCATCTGGATGGGTATGTTTAGACTAGGCATGGTCCTATTTTGCACCCAAACATGCTGAAACAATTTGAGTTACATTGTACCGGCGATATCCCTGAAGAATCCAAGGTGCAAAAAGGCATCAATCTTTGACGAGATATTACTCAGAAACCATGACACTTAGAAACATTATGTCTGAGGCAACGTGATCATGTAAAACCCTTCTACAATAACCTCTCTCAGTTTTTGATGTCTCTAAGGTGTTTGCCCATGGTGAAAGGTTTTTTGCTACCCCAAAAATCATCAGAAGAAGGTAGTGTAAAGTTTCAAAGGGGTGTAACTTTCATCCTGCTCCTGATGCAACCAAACTGACAGTTCCAACACATCTAGATGGGTACATTTAGGATAGGCATGGTCCTATTTTGCACCCAAACATGCTAAAACAGTTTGAGCTACATTGTACCGGTGATATCCCTAAAGAGTCTAAAGTGCAAAAAGGCAGCAATCTTTGATGAGCTATTACTCAAAAACCATGACACTTAGAAACATTTTGTCTAAGGAAACACGATCACATAGAACTCCTCTATAATAACCTCTCTCAATTTTTGACATCTCTGATGCGTTTGCCCATGGTGAGGTTTTTGTTGCCCCAAAAATCGTCAGAAGGAGGTATTGTAAAGTTGCAAAGGGGTGTAACTTTCATCCTTCTCCTGATGCGACCAAACTGACAATTCCAACATATCTAGATGCTTAGGTTTAGGCTAGGCATGGTCATTTTTTGTACCCAAACATGCCAAAATAGTTTGAGCTACATTGTACCGGCGATATCCATTAAGAGTCCAAAGTGCAAAAAAGCAGCAATCTTTGATGAGATGTTACTCAGAAACCATGATACTTAGAAACATTCTATCTGAGGCAACGTGATCACATAGAACCCCTCTACAATAACATCTCTCATTTTTTGATATCTCTGAGGTATTTTCCCATGGTGAAAGGTTTTCTACTGCCCCAAAAATCATTAGAAGGAGGTAGTGTAAAGTTGCAAAGGGGTGTAACTTTCGTCCTACTCCTGATGCGACCAAACTGACAGTTCTAATGCATCCAGATTGGTACATTTAAGCTAGGCATGGTATTTTTTTGCACCCAAACATGCCGAAACAGTTTGAGCTACATTGTACTGGCGATATCCCTGAAGAGTGCAAAGTGCAAAAAGGTAGCAATCTTTGACGAGCTGTTACTTGGAAACCATGACACTTAGAAACATTTCGTTTAAGGCAACACGATCATGTAGAACCCCTCTACAATAACCTCTCTCAGTTTTTGATATCTCTGAGGTATTTACCATTGGTGAAAGGTTTTCTGCTACCCCAAAAATTGTCAGGAGGTAGTGTAAAGTTGCAAAGGGGTGTAACTTTCGTCCTGCTCCTGATGCAACCAAACTGATAGTTCCAATGCATCTGGATGGGTATGGTTAGGCTAGGCATGGTCTTGTTTTGCACCTAAACATGTCGAAATAGTTTGAGCTACATTGTACTAGTGATATCCTCACACATTACCTTTGCTATAACTGTTATAGTCTTCACATGTCAGCATGCATCTTATGGTTGTTAACATACTTGTTCTAGTAGTCAACATAGTCATATATGAACTACTTGTTCTTTTATCTTGGTTCATCTTGACTTTGTTCTCTAGTACTATCTCTGCAGGGTTTGTTTTAGTCCTTCAATGCTTCGTTCCATCACTGCAATCTTAGACCTCTATTAGGCTTGAAATAGACCTCTATTAGGCTACTCTCCTAAACCTTAATATCATATTCATGGTGTCATATCCATGTTGTTCAACCCTCATCTTCTTCCACCTTTAGGTCACTATGTTATTAGGCTTGAACTTAGACTTTTGTGATATTTGAAACCCTCTACACTTCATGGCTCTATCATTATGTAATGATCTACACTGTCATTATGTAATGATCTACACTGCACCTATCTTTCTTATCATATTTCATAGCAATCTTGCAAAGAGTTGGGGTAATTGTATGCAACTTTCTGCGAGATCAATACAATGTCATAAAAGGGCTTTCAAGATTAACAATTTTTTGGGTAGGGAATTGCTTTATGGAATTAGAGTCAAATTGGTAAATGTGATGACATGATACATATTAACATGGTGAGATGCAAAGTATACATTTATAATATTAACCACATTCTCAAAGGGATTGCTGATGACTTATGGAAGCCTATAGCCCCAATGTTATGTTGCATACTCAACTTAGGTAAGATTCAATGTACTCTCTATTTAGTGGAAAATTGGATTTGTTAATGTTTTAGTGTTTTTATGTTTGAATCCGCCTTTCCACTTTACATTCAAGGATCTAGGGTCGAGTGGCAATTCACTATCATACCCTAGATCGCTATGAGATGTAGGGAAGCTTGGATTAGGGAATTTAATTACCAATTTATCTTCTCTTATGATCAATTGACCATTAAAACCCTAATTATGCAAATACGACAATAAACTGATGAATAAAAGAAAAAGCTCCTGCAGACAAAAGTAAAATAGCAAATCACAGAGTACTTATTTTTGAGGTTACAAGGTGGAACAGTCAGGGACACTGGTGCGGGTGCCCTAGTCCAAGGTACCAGTTTCTTCACGAGATCTGGACCTCCTGACACTAATCATCCCTGTAACCCCTGTTTCTAGAGATTCAGCTACGGAGGACACTAGAGCGAGCACCCAAGTCCTAGAAATGCTCCGATGTCCTACTTCTCTTCAGATCCTAAATCCTTGATGTCTGCTAATTCTTCCTGCAACTTCACTTTTCCCAAATACGACACCTGTAACCTACAATCACAAGACTTTGGGAGGGGGTTGTGGTGTTTAGAGGCTTGACTCATTCAAGCCTCGAAGGACACTTAAGTCTATGAACACAGTTATTAGATGGAGAATGCATGCCCTTGTGAGTCAGAGGCAAAAACCAAGGGAATTGATAATGAAAACATAATATAATGTCACCTTGTAGTGAACATATCATGGGAGGAAGATGCTCTTTATTCCATGATGAAATGGATGCTCAAATCTATAAATACAAACACACAAACCACACAAGTTTTCTCTTGCAACAATATGAAAGCCTTGAATCACCTTAAGAACACTTGAACATCATAATTGCCATCTAGTTGAAATCTCATTTTACAAATGAATGCCTAAACATGCTTTTATATGAAACTACAAACGCTCCCGCCAAGATTTTTGTAATTCAAACTTACCGTGTCGGCAAAGGACCCAAATAACAGTCATAAACTGACACCCAGAAAATGGGGTTGCCCCAAAATAGGGTAGGACTAGGGTGCGGGCACCCAAGTCCTCCCCCCTATTTTGGGCAGGGTACAACTCAAGGGGTCCTCCTAGGTCCCATTTGTCATGTTACCTAGGGCTCATTCCATAGGGATGCCAAATTATGAACTAAGATGTCCTAAATGTGTGCAAAAGACCCGGGAGCTAAACCTTAGGAGGGAAAAGCCCCCAAGGGGACATATTTTGACATTACATTTTGCCCACACTTTAATGTATGTATAAATGTGAGGCCAATACACGCATTAAAGTAAGGTCACAAACACAGCAAACACATCAAGCACGGAGAAGACACACCAATCACATAGAAAATAGTAATAGGCATGCAAAACATGGAGAAGATAGTTACAGTCATGCAGAACACGGAGAAGACAGTCAATGCATAGAAGACACATTAATGCATGGAAGACAGGCATGATTTCTTTTCTTTTCTTTTTCTTTCATATATATGAAATGCAGATGCAAGTACTAGAAAGTAAACAAACCTCCCATAATACATGATGCACTCATTGTGCAAGTCTTTGTATATATAGGGCAACAAACACGCAAGACACGCAAAACCTCCCAAAATGCAGGAACCACAACACGAAGGCGCTAATCTTTCTATTGCATATGGGGCAACAAACACGCCAAACACACACACTTGAAGACATGGAGAGAAAATGGCAAACAAGCAATGGAGTGTACCTATTTCTAGGTCCAACACCATCTCAGGCACATTATAGGCACACATCGATGATTGGGTTTTGCCACAACAATTGCCGAAGACACACTTAAGGGTTGAGTTAGTCACAGAACTGCTCCCCGCCTCCATAGAGGACTCTTTGAAAATGACAGGATGATGCAATCTACTCTAAGAAATACACCATCCCCGCCTCTGCATAGGGCTTAAGAAAAAAGGATATGCTCAATATCCCATCTCTACAGAGGGCTTACATGATTGATTGATTGATTTCAAACAAACTTAAGATGCATTATGCACTCATCGCGCAGGTCTTTGCACCTAAGAACAAACACATTGCTAACATCTATAACAGACAACTTACCTTATATATGCCCCCACCTTAAGGTGGTTGATATCAGTTATTGATATCAAGCACGTTAAGGTAGGAAGAAAACACACAAGGGAACACCAACTTTCACAAATCCCATGCCCCCCGGAGGTGACATGTACTTTACGATCGTCGAATGTTCCCACAAACACATCCCTGCAAGAAACATGTTACTATCTACAAGATCATGATAAAAATCAACATCAATGCATATGATAAACCACACAAAGAACCAAGGTTATACTATGAATCCAGAGTTCAAGGATAAACCCTAATTATGCAAATACAACAATAAACTGATGAATAACAGAAAAAGCTCTTGCAAACGAAAGTAAAATAGCAAATCACAAAGTACTTACTTTTGAGGTTTCAAGGTGGAACAATCAGGGACACTGGTGCATGCGCCCTAGTCCAAGGTACCAGTTTCTTCGCGAGATCTGGACCTCCTTCTGACACTGATCAGCCCTGTAACTCCTATTTCTAGAGATTCAGCGGCAGAGGACACTAGAGCAAGCGCCCAAGCCCTAGAAATGCTCCAGTGTCCTGCTTCTCTTTGGATCCTAAATCCTTGATGTCTGCTAATTCTTCCTGCAACTTCACTTTTCCCAAATGCGACACCTGTAACCTACAATCACAAGACTTTGGGAGGGGGTTGTGGTGTTTAGAGGCTTGCCTCAATCAAGCCTTGGAGGACACTTAAGTATGTGAACACCGTTATTAGATGGAGAATGCATGCCCTTGTGAGGCAGAGGCAAAAACCAAGGGAATTAATAATGAAAACACAATATAATGTCACCTTGTAGTGAAGATATCATGGGAGGAAGATGCTCTTTATTCCATGATGAAATGGATGCTCAAATCTGCAAATACAAACACACAAACCACACAAGTTTTCTCTTGCAACATAATGAAAGCCTTGAATCACCTTAAGAACACTTGAACATCACAATTGCCATCTACTTGAAATCTTGTTATACAAATGAATGCCTAAACATGCTTTTATATGAAACTACAAACGTTCCCACCAAGATTTTCGTAATTCAAACTTACCGTGTCAGCAAAGGACCCAAATAACGGTCATAAACCAACACTTAGAAAATGGGGCTGCCCCAAAATAGGGTAGGACTAGGGTGTGGGCACCCAAGTCCTCCCCCCTATTCTAGGCAGGGTACAGCTCAAGGGGTCCTCCTAGGTCCCATTTGTCATGTTACCTAGGGCTCATTCCATAGCAATGCCAAATTATGCACTAAGATGTCCTAAATGCATGCAAAAGACTCGGGAGCTAAACCTTAGGAGGGAAAAGCCCCCAAGGGGACATATTCTGACGTTACATTTTGCCCACACTTTAATGTATGTATAAATGTGAGGCCAATACATGCATTAAAGTAAGGTCACAAACACAGCAAACACATCAAGCATGGAGAAGACACACCAATCACATAGAAAACAGTAACAGGCATGCAAAACATGGAGAAGACAGTTACAGTCATGCAGAACACGGAGAAGATAGTCAATGCATAACATTAATGCATGGAAGACAGGCATGATTTCTTTTCTTTTCTTTTTCTTTTATATATATGAAATACAGATGCAAGTACTAGAAAGTAAACATACCTCCCATAATACATGATGCAATCATTGCGCAAGTCTTTGTATATATGGGGCAACAAACACGAAAGACACACAAAACCTCCCAAAATGCAGGAAGCACAACCCTAACGCACTGATCTTTATATTGCATATGGGGCAACAAACATGCCAAACAAAAGCAAGCACGCCAAACATACACACTTGAAGACACGAAGAGAAAATGGTAGAAAAGCAATGGAGTGTACATATTACTAAGTCCAACACCATCTCAGGCACATTACAGGCACACACTGATGATTGGGCTTTGCCACAACAATTGTCGAAGACACGCTTAAGGGTTGAGTTAGTCACAGAACTGCTCCCCGCCTCTGTAGAGGACTCTTTGAAAATGACAGGATGATGCAATCTGCTCTGAGAAATACACCATCCCCGCATCTACATAGGGCTTAAGAAAAAAGGATATGCTCAATATCCGGTCTCTGCAGAGGGCTTACATGATTGATTGATTGATTTCAAAAAAACTCAAGATGCATTATCCACTCATCGCGTAGGTCTTTGCACCTGATAACAAACACATTGCTAACATCTATAACAGACAACTTACCTTATATATGCCCCCACCTTAAGGTGGTTGATATTAGTCATTGATATCAAGCACGTTAATGTAGGAAGAAAACACACAAGGGAATACCGACTTTCACAAATCCCATGCCCCGCGGAGGTGACATGTACTTTACGATCGTTGAATGTTCCCACAAACACATCCCTGCAAGAAACATTTTACTATCTACAAGATCATGATAAAAATCAACATCAATGCATATGATAAACTACACAAAGAACCAAGGTTATACTACGAATCCAGAGTTCAAGGATAAACCCTAATTATGCAAATACGGCAATAAACTGACAAATAATAGAAAAAGCTCTTGCAGGCAAAAGTAAAATAGCAAATCACAGAGTACTTATTTTTGAGGTTTCAAGGTGGAACAGTTAGGGACACTGGTGCAGGAACCCTAGTCCAAGGTACCAATTTCTTCGTGAGATCTGGACCTCCTTCTTACACTGATTATACCTATAACTCCTGTTTCTAGAGATTCATCTGCGGAGGACACTAGAGCGAGCGCCCAAGTCCTAGAAATACTTCAGTGTCCTACTTCTCTTCAGATCCTAAATCCTTGATGTCTGCTAATCCTTGCTGCAACTTCACTTTTCCCAAATACAACACCTGTAACCTGTAATCACAAGACTTTGGGAGGGGGTTGTGGTGTTTAGAGGCTTGCCTCAATCAAGCCTCGAAGGACACTTAAGTCTGTGAACACCGTTATTAGATGGAGAATGCATGCCCTTGTGCGGCAGAGGCAAAAACCAAGGGAATTGATAATGAAAACACAATATAATATCACCTTGTAGTGAAGATATCATGGGAGGAAGATGCTCTTTATTCCATGATGAAATGGATGCTCAAATCTGCAAATACAAACAGACAAACCACACAAGTTTTCTCTTGCAACACAATGAAAGCCTTGAATCACCTTGAGAACACTTGAACATCACAATTGCCATCTAGTTGAAATCTCAGTATACAAATGAATGCCTAAACATGCTTTTATATGAAACTACAAACGCTCCCACCAAGATTTTTGTAATTCAAACTTATTGTGTCAGCAAAGGACCCAAATAACGGTCATAAACTGACACCTAAAAAATGGGACTGCCCCAAAATAGGGTAGGACTAGGGTGTGGGCACCCAAGTCCTCCCCCCTATTTTGGGCAGGGTACACCTCAAGGGGTCCTCCTAGGTCCCATTTGTCATGTTACCTAGGGCTCATTCCATAGGGATGCCAAATTATGAACTAAGATGTCCTAAATGCGTGCAAAAGACCCGGGAGCTAAACCTTAGGAGGGAAGAGCCCCCAAGGGGACATATTTCGACGTTACATTTTGCCCACAGTTTAATGTATGTATAAATGTGAGGCCAATACATGCATTAAAGTAAGGTCACAAACACAGCAAACACATCAAGCATGGAGAAGACACACCAATCACATAGAAAATAGTAACAGGCATGCAAAACATGGAGAAGATAGTTGCAGTCATGCAGAACACGGAGAAGACAGTCAATGCATAGAAGACACATTAATGCATGGAAGACAGGCATGATTTCTTTTCTTTTCTTTTTCTTTCATATATATGAAATGCAGATGTAAGTACTGGAAAGTAAACATACCTCCCATAATACATGATGCACTCATTGCGCAAGTCTTTATATATATGGGACAACAAACATGCAAGACACGTAAGACCTCCCAAAATGCAAGAAGCACAACCCTAAGGCACTGATCTTTATATTGCATATGGGGCAACAAACACGCCAAACAAAAGCAAGCACGCCAAACACACACACTTGAAGACACAGAGAAAAAATGGCAGACAAGCAATAGAGTGTACCTATTTCTAGGTCCAACACCATCTTAGGCACATTATAGGCACACACTGATGATTGGGCTTTGCCACAACAATTGCCGAAGACATGCTTAAGGGTTGAGTTAGTCACAGAATAGCTCCCTGCCTCCGTAGAGGACTTTTTGAAAATGACAGGATGATGCAATCTGCTCTGAGAAATACACCATCCCCACCTCTGCATAGGGCTTAAGAAAAAAAGATATGCTCAATATCCCATCTTTGCAGAGGGCTTACATGATTGATTGATTGATTTCAAACAAACTCAAGAGGCATTATGCACTCATCACGCAGGTCTTTGCACCTGATAACAAACACATTGCTAACATCTATAACAGACAACTTACCTTATATATGCCCCCACCTTAAGGTGGTTGATATTAGTCATTGATATCAAGCACGTTAAGGAAGGAAGAAAACACACAAGGGAACACTGACTTTCATAAATCCCATGCCCCCCGGAAGTGACATGTACTTTACGATCGTCGAATGTTCCCACAAACACATCCCTGCGAGAAACATGTTACTATCTACAAGATCATGATAAATATCAACATCAATGCATATGATAAACCACACAAAGAGCCAAGGTTATACTACGAATCCAGAGTTCAAGGATAAACCCTAATTATGTAAATACGGCAATAAACTAACGAATAACAGAAAAAGCTCTTGCAAATGAAAGTAAAATAGCAAATCACAGAGTACTTATTTTTGAGGTTTCAAGGTGGAACAGTCAGGGACACTGGTGCGGGTGCCCTAGTCCAAGGTACCAATTTCTTCGTGAGATCTGGACCTCCTTCTGACACTGATTATCCCTGTAACTCCTATTTCTAGAGATTTAGCTGCAGAGGACACTAGAGCGAGCGCCTAAGTCCTAGAAATGCTCCAGTGTCCTGCTTCTCTTCAGATCCTAAATCCTTGATGTTTGCTAATTCTTCCTGCAACTTCACTTTTCCCAAATGCGACACCTATAACCTGCAATCACAAGACTTTGGGAGGGGGTTGTGGTGTTTAGAGGCTTGCCTCAATCAAGCCTCAGAGGACACTTAAGTCTGTGAACACCGTTATTAGATGGAGAATGCATGCCCTTGTGAGGCAAAGGCAAAAACCAAGGGAATTGATAATGAAAACATAATATAATGTCACCTTGTAGTGAACATATCATGGGAGGAAGATGCTCTTTATTTCATGATGAAATGGATGCTCAAATCTGTAAATATAAACACACAAACCACACAAGTTTTCTCTTGCAACACAATGAAAGCCTTGAATCACCTTGAGAACACTTGAACATCACAATTGCCATCTAGTTGAAATCTTGTTTTACAAATAAATGCCTAAACATGCTTTTATATGAAACTACAAACGCTCCCACCAAGATTTTCGTAAATCAAACTTACCGTGTCGACAAAGGACCCAAATAATGGTCATAAACCGGCACCCAGAAAATGGGGCTGCCCCAAAATAGGGTAGGACTAGGGTGCGAGCACCCAAGTCCTCCTCCCTATTTTGGGTAGGGTACAGCTCAAGGGGTCCTCCTAGGTCCCATTTGTCATGTTACCTAGGGCTCATTCCATAGGGATGCCAAATTATGAACTAAGATGTCCTAAATGCGTGCAAAAGACCTGAGAGCTAAACCTTAGGAGGGAAAAGCCCCCAAGGGGACATATTCTGACGTTACATTTTGCCCACACTTTAATGTATGTATAAATGTAAGGCCAATACATGCATTAAAGTAAGGTCACAAACACAGCAAACACATCAAGCATGGAGAAGACACACCAATCACATAGAAAACAGTAATAGGCATGCAAAACATGGAGAAGACAGTTACAGTCATGCAGAACATGGAGAAGACAGTCAATGCATAGAAGACACATTAATGCATGGAAGATAGGCATGATTTCTTTTCTTTTCTTTTTCTTTCATATATATGAAATGCAGATGCAAGTACTAGAAAGTAAACAAACCTCCCATAATACATGATGCACTCATCGCGCAAGTCTTTGTATATATGGGGCAACAAACACGCAAGACACGCAAAACCTCCCAAAATGTAGGAAGCACAATCCTAAGGCACTGATCTTTATATTGCATATGGGGCAACAAACATGCCAAACAAAAGCAAGCACACCAAACACACACACTTGAAGACACGGAGAAAAAATGGCAGACAAGCAATAGAGTGTACCTATTTCTAGGTCCAACACCATCTCAGGCACATTACAGGCACACACTGATGATTGGGATTTGCCACAACAATTGCTGAAGACGTGCTTAAGGGTTGAGTTAGTCACATAACTGCTCCCCACCTCCATAGAGGACTTTTTGAAAATGACAGGATGATGCAATCTACTCTGAGAAATACACCATCCTCGCCTCTGCATAGGGCTTAAGAAAAAAGGATATGCTCAATATCCCATCTCTGCAGAGGGCTTACATGATTGATTGATTGATTTCAAACAAACTCAAGATGTATTATGCACTCATCACGCAGGTCTTTGCACCTGATAACAAACACATTGCTAACATCTATAACATACAACTTACCTTCTATTTGCCCCCACCTTAAGGTGGTTGATATCAGTCATTGATATCAAGCACGTTAAGGAAGGAAGAAAACACACAAGGGAACACTGACTTTCACAAATCCCATGCCCCCCGGAGGTGATATGTACTTTACGATCATCGAATGTTCCCACAAACACATCCCTACAAGAAACATGTTACTGTCTACAAGATCATGATAAAAATCAACATCAATGCATATGATAAACCACACAAAGAGCCAAGGTTATACTACAAATCTAGAGTTCAAGGATAACCATAGGGCTATATCATGAAGCTCTCTGAATCGAGTACCACCAAGGCTAGATTCAAAGACAATCAAAGGTGCATAGAGAAAAAGTATTGTTAAGGTTTGTAAATGAGATAGAAACATCATAAAATTCACTACGTGGAAAGCATGAGTGCTTCCACTAGCCAAGCATCAAATAAGATATACAACCCCATCATCATATTAGGAACTAAGTCCATTTTTTTATTGCTCTCGAAAGGGACACTAGGTCCGCATCAGTATAAATGTTTGTCATCATCCGCTTGCTAGGTGTAAACACTAGAGGAAGGGAAATAATAAATAAGAGAGGATAAACAAGTGTCTTAGGGATAGTCATGTAGGAGGGTGCTCCCAAGTCACCAATCGCAACGCTATGTCTATAAGACAAAGCGCACAACAATGAAATCAGAGAGAGAGGCAATTTGGAAGAATGATTATACAAATAGAAGAAGGTCACAATAAAGGAAGTCTCCTAGTATCCTGGACCTTACAAAAGAGTCAAGGGCCATCCCAGGAGGCCTAAACAACAAATAACATATCACAAGGGAAGCACATCACGAGAGAGATAAAGGGTTAGAGATACTTACCTGTAGGGCCCCTGTCGGGCTAGAGCTATCTATAAGCAAATCATTGTCGTCATCTTCCCACTCCCTAATGTTAGAGGAAAGTGGGACATAGGGTACCATAGCCAAATTCATGTCTTGTTCATCATGTTGTTCGTCGTTAGGATCATTATTGTTTGGTTGAATGTTGGGATCAATTATTTCTTGTTGAGAGGCAAGGTTTATAGCATAAGCTTGTCTTATTTTTCTTCTTTCTCTTGCTTTTCTATTTCATTTTCTTTTACCACTTATCTCTTGTAAGATAAGGCTATCATCTTTCATAGGTTTGTGTAATTTAGAAGATGAAGCACTGGGATCAAACCTCATTTGTCGCGGTGGAACATTTTATTGTGGACAATGACCTCCCGATCCTTGTAAGGATTTCAATGGAGGAACCTCAGCATAGGGACCTTGTCCTTTCGATCTAAAGTTCTCTTGTCTTTTGTCATTTGTTGTATAGAAGGACTAGGTATTTTAGTTTTATCCCAAAAATAATTCAATCTGTAATGTTTTTTCTCAACCAAAGGTTTATATTTATTGCGGGAGACAATAATCATGCGTCCATCAAAAGGGAATTTTAGATAATGGTGTATTGTTGAAGGGATAGATTTCATTTCTTTTAGCCAAGGATGTCCCAATTTAATACGAAAGATGTCAGAAACAGGGACAACATCAAACCATTGTTCGACTTGTTTTCCAGATAGTGTTACCAACAATGATATCTTACCCAAAGGTTTGATAAAGGTTCCCTTATGTGTCTTAATCATCATGTTCGAGGGGTCATAAGAACCTTGCATTAGTTGATGTCAAAAGAGAAACTCCTTAGTTGCAACATTAGTCATGCAATTAGGATCAATAAGAGTTCCATCCACAGGGTTTCCCATTATTTTCACAGTGATGTAAAGAGGTCCATCAGAGTCTCCAATTGTTCTATCATGAGGTGTAAAGACAATTTCAAGTTCAGGTGCTTTTCTTTTCATGTAAGGTCTAGGAGGGAAAATATTATTGTTGTTGTAATTAGAGGCCATGTTTTTATGCTCAAATCAGATTTGAGAGTTTCTCCAAAAGTCTATCGATATACCCCAAAATAGCCTCAAATGCTTGATTTTTGTACTCTTTTCAATGCAAATGAATGATACAAAGAATGTTGTAAGGATTTTGATTGATGGAAGAAAATTATATGTATGATATCAGTCCAAAACAGCAATATGATCACTCTCAACACATTCTTGATGCAAATCCAAAATAATGCCAAGTCAAAATATAGTGAAAATATGTCAAAATAGGCACTTTTGTCACCAAAACTCAATGCAAAAGAGCATAACAAAGGATGTTGTGAGGAAAATTTTTATGGAAATCAAATAATATCAGTAATAAAAAACACTTTGTGCCAAAATACCCAACACAACATGCTTTTAGTGCCACTTAAGGTAAAACCCTAGTGAAAATATAGCAAAAATAGGCTATTTTTCACAGTTTTTCAATTCCAAGACCTAGCAAAGGAGGTTTTGTAATGAATCTCAGGAGTTAAAGAAAATAATATCAATTATATCATTTATCTTAATCCATAAAATTGATCACAACATGCTTAGAGTGCAAACTAGGTCAAACCCTAGGGTAAAAATAGTCAAAATGTGTAGTTTTTCACCGAATTTTCAATACAAGAGCCCTTTAAAAGGTTGTTGTGAATATTTTTATGAGGGGAAGAAAATTATTAACCTACTAACAGCCAATTAATTCAAAAATACTTTTCACAACACGCCTATGGTGCAAGTTTATAGAGTCGATAAGGCTAAATATAGTGAAAATCAGTGTTTTTGAAGCCCTAGGTTTGAGATCTTGGGATAAAGTGCTATGTGAATGTTTTGAAGTATTATTTATGATGGAAATTAATTAATATCAGATCTTTAAATGATTTTCAAACTCTAATATGCAAAACACCAATGCAAATCTAACGAAAATGCATGAAAAATTGCTAGTTTTTGTTGAAATTTTCTATGCAAAAATGCAAATATTTTAAATCTAAATGCAAATTTACACTAAAAT
This sequence comes from Cunninghamia lanceolata, assembly GCA_027924645.1. Lineage (NCBI taxonomy): Eukaryota > Viridiplantae > Streptophyta > Pinopsida > Cupressales > Cupressaceae > Cunninghamia > Cunninghamia lanceolata. The sequence goes on along the minus strand of BSBN01001306.1, from coordinate 151,778 downwards.
GAAAGACTACAGCCAAATTAAAATTTAATGAGCCTCTAAAATCAGTATAAAAATCTGAAAGAAGATTTTTCCTACTAACCCTAGATTTTGGAATTACTAGGTTTAATGAAAATTGCCAAAATTTCTACAAAAGCCTAGCAAATTAATGATGAAAATGCAATGCAAATGATTGAATTTTTGTTTTTTTATGTATTTTATATAATATATGATGCAAAAATCATGAATTAGGAAAATTTAGAAAGAATTGATGTGATTTAGTAAGCCAAACAATGCAATTTTTTCAAATTTTTCAATTTTTTTGAATTTTTGTCAATGCAATAAAGTGAAAGACTATATGAATGAATGAAATAAATCCAAATATGAAGACACACACTCAAAAAGTTGCAATTTAAGTATAAAACATGGGTTCACCAAAATGTTTAGTGGAAATTTGGATTTGTTAATGTTTTAGTGTTTTGATGTTTGAATCCGCCTTTCCACTTTGCATTCAAGGATCTAGGGTCGAGTGGAAATTCACTATCATACCCTAGATCACTGTGAGATGTAGGGAAGCTTGGATTAGGGAATTTAATTACCAATTTATCTTCTCTTATGCTCAATTGACCATCAAAACCCTAATTATGTAAATACGGCAATAAACTGACGAATAACGGAAAAAGCTCTTGCAGACAGAAGTAAAATAGTAAATCATAGAGTACCTATTTTTGGGGTTCCGAGGTAGAACAATTAGGGACACTGGTGTGGGTGCCCTAGTCCAAGGTACCAGTTTCTTCACGGGATACGGACCTCCTTCTGACACTAGTCAGCCCTATAACTCATGTTTCTGGAGATTCAGCTGCAGAGGACACTAGAGCGAGCGCCCAAATCCTAGAAATGCTCCAGTGTCCTACTTCTCTTTGGATCCTGAATCCTTGATGTCTGCTAATTCTTCCTGCAACTTCACTTTTCCCAAATGTGACACCTGTAACCTACAATCATAAGACTTTGAGAGGGGGTTGTAGTGTTTAGAGGCTTGCCTTAGTCAAGCCCCGGAGGACACTTAAGTCTCTGAACACTGCTGTCAAATAAAGAGTGCGTGCCCTTGTGAGGCAGAGGCAAAAACTAAAGGAATTGATAATGAAAACACAATATAATGTCACCTTGTAGTGAAGATATCATAGGAGGAAGATTCTCTTCATTCCATGATGAAATGGATGCTCAAATCTGCAAATACAAACACACAAACCACGCAAGTCTACTCTTGCAACACAATGAAAGCCTTGAATCACCTTGAGAACACTTGAACATCACAATTGCCATCTAGTTGAAATCTTGTTTTACAAATGAATGCCTAAACATGCTTTTATATGCAACTACAAACACTCCCACCAATTTTTTTGTAATTCAAACTTACCGTGTCAACAAAGGACCCAAATAATGGTCATAGATTGACACCTAGAAAATGGAGCTACCCCAAAATAGGGCAGGACTAGGGTCTGAGCGCCCAAGTCCTCCCCCCTATTTTGGGTAGGGTATAGCTCAAGGGGTCCTCCTAGGTCCCATTTGTCATGTTACCTAGGGCTCATTCCATCAGGATGCCAAATTATGAACTAAAATGTCCTAAATGCATGCAAAAGACTCGGGAGCTAAACCTTAGGAGGGAAAAGCCCCCAAGGGGACATTTTTTGATGTTACACTCTCATAACCTCACCTTATATGCAAGATGAATTACATTTAATAACCACAATGATCATCAGGTGCTCATAAGCATATGATTTTAACTATCTTATGCAAGACAACAAACATACTCTTTGCATCTCAATATGGTATAATAACAAGGAATTAAGAAATATTTTCAATTGAGCAACTCATAAAGAATATGGATCAGCATACCAAGGAGAAACCATAAGAACATTCTTTTGGAACATAGGGAATTGTAATATCCCCTTGGTCACTTGCAAAATTAGATAGAGTTGTTTGTGAAACCATGAGACATGATCCTTAATATTGTACAAATGGCACATGATCCAAAGGGTTGTGTAAGAATTATAGGTTGTCTTTTGAGTTGTACAAAATGATTCATATCACTATGTGAATTATGCATGGTACAAGGAACCATGAATTTTGTGTTGGATCAAGTGGCATTGTTTAGGTGGCACATGATGCAAGGACTTATGCACGAGGTTGTACATCGCTATGTGAGTGACTAAGGCTAACATGCAAGATTGTGCAATAGCATGTAGATCATGATGTGAACAAAAAAACTTGCTTTCCATTTATCCATTTAACCAATCTTCCTTTCTCTATTTTCTTCAGCATGTATAGTTTTGAGAGACTAAATATTTCAACCCAAAAGTCAAATTCTCTTATCATCAATTGGGATGGATTCTTTGACAATTAAACTTTGAAACCTAGAGGCATACAAAAATGATCTACACTGCACCTATCCATATTACATAATGATCAACAAAAATGATTTGTATTAACCAAATATCCATATAGGCATACATCAATATCTGTCGATATAAGTATAACATATATACAAAATAGCCATATAGGCTTACAAGAATGCCATATAGGCATACAATGTCAACTATATGCAATACAAAATATATGTCCACAAATGCAATAGAGGTATACAACAAAGGAACACAATAAAAAGTCATTCTCCTCTGTCCGGTAAAGAGAATAGATCACGGGCAATCTTTGATCTTCAAGGGGATGGAGATGCGTATGAGGGTGGTCTACTACGAATTCGAGGGCTGCTCCTCCTATTTAGTTGTATATGGATCTGTAGTTGTTACAATAAAAGGTATAGACATTAATATATAGAAATTACATTATAAAAAATGAAACATTTAACAAAATAATCACTTACCACTATCTGAAAATCTATCTCCTCATTTGCCTTAGTACTAGGATTAGGTTGTGGCAATGTCATGTCCTATAGAAACCATCCATATAGAAATTAAACTTCAAATCAATAATCATTTGATTTTTCAAAAATAAACAACTATAACAATGAATGTAATTTGAAATTTACTAATCTGTCTCATACCCCCGTCAAAGGCATGGAGCTATGAATCACAGAGGACACACCATGCTCCATTTCCCTATGAACTTTGGGAGGTGTCTTCGCAGCCTGCATCATTTGAAAATAAAACAACATTGTTAGAATATATTAGGCTCATGATTCAAAATTACAGTAACACCTCTTTGTAGCTTAGAATGTCTCTGTTTTGACTCTATCCAAACATTTAGTGCCTATAACAGTCCTAAGTTTATCCCAAACAACATTTCATCCTACCTAACGTGCATGTTTCTTTCTATGACAATGGAAGAGGATTTGCCACTCAACAAGAACACACATCATTAATTTTACAAAAGGACTATTATACAAAAGAGTTACTAATTAGTTATAGTAGTCATAACATAGAAAATGGTCCAAGGCCCTATTATTTAGTTGAAGAAGCTATCCTTGTGCAAGCTTTAAAGGTGCTACCATGCAAATGTTGCATAAGACTATCATAAAAATGGTTATTCATTTGTTTGACCTCATGTTTTGCTAGATTATTATTATTTATTGTTTAGGGATTGTTCATACACCTAACTCATGATCCTCTCATCACAAGAACAGTCTTGATAGCCAAATTAGTATGCAAAATACCATGTAGACTGCCTTAGAAGACTATCACAAATAAATCAACAATAGGACTATCATAAGTTTAGAGGCATCAATGGCATCATTTCCATCTACTTGTCATGGTATTCCATGAGACCACATTTCTTTGAGGCATTTTTTCAAATAACTATATTATAATTAAAATTTTGTCATCTATCAACATCTAGTTATTACTTATGCAATGTCTAGTATTGCTTTAAGTTTGAAAGATGTGCAATGCAATGTAATCAACGATATGAATGTAAAATCCAAAAATCTAGTAAGTACAATTCATTAGTTAAACTATTTATTTTATTACATGAGTGAATATTTGAACTCCACCACCACTGGCAGGTGTTGCCGTGAAATCTCCAAGATGAACCTATTCAACATCCAAAATTAGATATTAGAATACCATTCATATAACAATGCTATTCACATGTAATATTTATAATTGTTTACTAGTTACATACCCCGGCAGTAGATGTCATAGTGTAATATGTAGGTGAAGAATTGCTGAAAACTGTATCAACTCTATAACCCTGAAATTTTATTAAAATCATCAAACTAAATTAGTTAATCTTGCATTTCAAAAATAAAATTTAATAAATTAAATTCAATGAACTTGCTAAGATTTACCTGAGTATCAAGGTTGAAAGTCTCACTCAGGAGGGCATCTGTCATCACCATCTGCTCAGCTGTAGATGTAGCCTATGCACCTGCGTCTCGACTATCTGTGGGGTCATAACCACAAGCTGACCCACACTCCCCTGGCCCATGCTATGTTGCAGGACTAGCATGCTCTATGATGCTCTGGGTCAAGGTACTAATGGACTGAAGTGTCTCGACCTCAACACTCTCCTTCACAACGGAAGGGATAGACACGTGCTCATGGGTTGGTCTGGTGAGTGCTCATCTCGCTGGCCACTGTGGGTTAACACGTACCCCTGGTCCATCTTGCGCTAACCCCCACCTTTACCCTGAAACTCCCGCATATCAAAATAATTTGGCACTTTATTTTTGACAAACTCGCAGTAGAGTTTCCTCAAAAAATATTGTGGGACCTCATTATTGTTGCATGGAGGATGGTCAAAAACCATCCACCACCTCTGCCCAAAATTGTCCTTATCACTTGGTTGTTACACCAATGGATAGGGAGCCTCTTGCATGTAAGGGGTAGAGGTTGATTTGTTCATGGTTCTATGAAAATAGAACACAAGTCCAATTTTGTAATTTGTTCATTTTTAACGTGTTCATAGGACAACTTATTTGCATATAACTCTCCAAATTCTCTTCTCTTTTCTGACCAACTAGAGATTTGCTTGCTAATTAAATCTACATTTGATAACTGTTACTAAATTTTGTTCACACTAAATTTAGTTAGACCTAAGTGTAGTTGTTTCAGGAAGAATAAAAGAAAACTTTGAGGTTATTGCATTTAATGAATTGTTGATGTCTTGACAAAGCAGAGATAGATATTCAGTTGTCAGGATAACCCATCAGTCCAATCAGGACTGATGAATCACCATAACAAGTGAATCAGGATGTCAAGGAATCAATCATTCAAGAAATACAGTTGACCTAATATAGTGTAATCTTTCAGGAGTTATAAGATAGGTTCATTATTCAGTTGATCATATTTGAAAGAAAGAAGGAAAGATATTTATTTAAGCTATCATTTCATGTCATATTTGGAACATACAATTCAGTATCTGTTACTTTATTCTATGCATTGATTAAAAAGGAAACATACATACATCAAGTGCATAAGATAAATTAACTGATCATGTTTAAAAGAAATGTTCAAATGTGTCCCACACAAGCTGTGGGAGTAACTAAACTAGCAATGCAGACATATGCAAGCTATACATCTAATGATAAAAGAAATAAGGAGGAACACATGATAAAACTATATATCCATCATTGCCTAAGCAAGGAGATTGTTGAGCTAGTTGTCAGTTAAACTAGTGGACAGTTGATCTTCAGTCCTCATCTTCAGCTCCAGTTGTATCAATTATACCTGCAAAAAATTGGAGAAAGTCCTGTAAGAGCTCCAGATATTTCATATTATCATATGTTTTTATCAAATAGATTTATCAACTTGCAAACATCATGCACTTCATATGCCACAAGCAATCAGTGATCAGAATCAACTGAGAGAATCACAAAGTAATCAGATATGAGTATCAGAACAGAGAAGGATAGCTAAGCAAGTGCCTTACATTAGAAATCAAAGGTATATTTTTATGACTAACATGTGTGTTTCATGTGTAGGTACAGATAAACATTCTTTTTTAGATTCTTTTCAAGCATGTGGAGAAAATGGGCTCCCATAAGGGTTGAGCCCAGCATGCTCAAAATTAAGTACAAAGGAAGAAAGCAGCTGGATCATATCATGCCATATGAGACAATCAATCCAAATGATCAAAGTACAGATAGCATCAAAAGAAGATATCAATTACTCGTATAAAAGGTACAACTTTATCATAGAGTAGATGAGAGAAGAACATCAATCAAGGTACTTTTTAATCTCTTTCTAATTGTCTTGCTTAATGAACAAATGCATATATAGCCACTATGAAAATTTAGATGAACCAGAGAATATAAGCTAAATAAGAGTCCATCATGATATCAAGAGAGCCATAAAAGCTCTGAGAATAGTTGATCAGATAAGTCTAAACTATGAATGAGCAATCACAATTATATAACAATCATTGAGGAACTGTAGCAATAATAGAGACAATGAATTTGTTTAGAACACAACATAGATCCATAGGTGCCAGAGGACTATATATTGATATAATAGTCATTAAATCAAAGATAACAACTACATGGTAAAAGTTAGAAAATAGTCATAGCTATATTGCAATGAAAGAGGTAGCTATGAATCCATGAGAAGCCTCCAGAATAAACAGAATCCAAGCAAAGATCAATAGGGGTGCAACAAACCAATAAGGAGATCACAATGGAAGACATTGAGAGCAGGGTCTCAACAAGAATATCATGGTCAGCGAAGACAACAAGTTCAACCATGAAGGTACAGTCATCATTGTGTCACTTACAAGTCATAGAACTAAGTAGCATTCATGCCAAAGTTACAAATGCAATCATGAAATCATAAGGACAGAGTACAAGGTCCTCAATTTGATAAAAGGTTCATTTTTTTTTTAGAATAGATAACACTATGTGAGGATAATCTTTACAAATGCAGTGATAAATCAAATAGAGAACAACATCAGTTCATCTTGTATACATAAAGAAGATCCTCAAGCAGAAGTATAGTGACCCATGGAGCAAAACACAACAATACATGAAAGAAGTTTCTTATTATTAGTTCAAACTAGATAAATCTTATCAAAATTCTTATGATAAAGACCAAGTAACAAGATGGACAATGATGCATGTCATCATTCACATTGTAAATCACAACAGTCATGAATTATTATGTAGGAAGCTAAAGGATAGTGATAGTCCTATGGATACTTGTTTTAAGGACAACCTAACACCAAATGATGGAAGACATAAGTTTTTAGGTACTCCATATATTAAAAATAGTACAGTCTTGTGTACAGAGTTTGAAGTGTGTAGATCCATTGTAGAAGACAGAATCCAGAAGATCATGATGGTCATATATTTTACAAATCTGAAGTGGAACCATAGAAGAGTAGCATAGGCAATCAGCTCAAACATAAAATAGAGAAAATATTTATCACTTTTGTTGTGAATGAGGTGTAAGTTGTAACAACTTTGGAAAACTGTGACAGCAAGCCACATAACACATTTTCTTTTAAGTTATAGTCAAGAATTCATTTCTTCAAAGCACAAAATACAGAGCACAAAAGTCGTGGCCATGAATTTTCAATAAACCCTCATCCTCCTTCCTCATGAAGAAAGGTTCTTTTATCTAAGTAGAGTAATAATGGAAAAGAAAGTGTGCAAAACAAATAATGAAGCAAAGAAAAGCATATCAGCTATGGTCATGGCCTAAGAGGCCTGTTTCTTTAAAAAATTTCAAAGGACTGTGTTTTTCTTTAAAACCCTTATCATCAATGGAGCTACAGCTAAAGGAAAAGCAATAGATACAAGAAGATGAAGCATTACCTCGAATATTTAAAGGAGAAAGAGCTACAGTAGCCTGCTTCGAAGTTGCTATTAGAAGTTTTTGAAAGTGTATGAAACCATGGCCTTGAGACTCAAAAGACACAGAAGAGAGGAGTGCATAGACAGAGACACCAAAAGACACATCAGAAGATGCAAATACTACTTTGTAGCCTCGGCTTGTAGGCCTTTTTATGCAAGAATGTCAAAAAAATGCCTCAGACATGATAAACAGTGAACTTACCTCCTTTTTTGTAGAGTTTTGTGAAGAAACCTCAGAAATTGCATAAGAAACCAGTGAAATTTTCAAACCCTAGAGATGTAGCATGGCAGCTCAAGCAAAGCTCGTGAAGTGAAAAGAACAAAATGAAATATCTTAGGGTTTGAAAGTGTTTTGATTAGATGTCAAAGATTTTACACATTATTTCTTTTGACTTCAAAACAAAGAATCATTACCTTTTAATCTGCATCGAGGTCAAGACTTTAGAGTCCAAAGTACCTAATGATAATGCACAGGGGAGCCCGTGAGGGCATTTTTTTTATTATTACCTTGATTTATTTTCACAATGGTCAAGAATAATAATCATGCAGAGGTAAGATTCTTTACCTTATCCTTTCCTATCTTTTCCCAGTAAATCAAAGTCAACAAGATACCGAGTGATTTGAACATGATTGCTTTTGAAGAAATAAGGATAAAATAGAGTATCTTGTTTATTTTGATATAATATATTTTGCATGAGGGTATATTGTAAAAGGAGATATAAGGAGATTTTGTTATGTATTGATCTATTATTGCATGAAGGCAATTGTAATGGGAGATATAAGGTGATATTGTATTGATTTATATATGCATGGAGTATAAATGGAAAGGAGGCATAAGGATTATTATTTTTTCTTTTTCCTTGTATTTAGGAAGATGAAATATGGTGCATGGGTTAAATATGCATGACATAACCTATTTATGCATGGAGAGATAAGAATGTTAAAAGTGAATGCCTTATGCATGCATGACATCCTAATTTGTTTAGGCATCAATTTTGAGGCATTGAGATAGTCATATTCATGCAAGGGAGTCAGAAGGGGGTATTTTTATCTTTTCTCTCATTTTTGCATGATTATGCAAAGTTTAAATGTTGTAGATTAGGTGATCAAATCAAGGTTAAAACATAAACTAAAATGCATAAACACACAAAAGTTATACCTCAACAAGAAGACCCAATCTCATCAAGGGAAGAGGAAACTTGCACCCAGGAGCTCCTAAGACATGGTAATCCCTAGATAATGATTCAAATGTGAAATGCTATTACTCTAATTGCAACTCACTAATTAGCTCAATGGATATTTGGGCATTGTAACTTTGCATAAAACTTGGATCTTCAAATGGGTTGAGAGATGTTGTATTTATAGAGATTTTGGAGGGATTTTGATCCAAGGGTGGAGATTGATTTGAAAGATCAATGGTGGAGGATAAAAGTGACATCGAAGGCCTAGATTAGATCTTGGAGGAATGGAGGGCTAGGAATAAAAGTAAATCTTTTATTCATTTTGGGAAAAGGAGTGATTAAATGAGCATGGGTGTGAAGGATTATTTTTGAATTAAAGATTCATATGGGGAATGTAAAATGAATTAAAAATTCATTTGAAGATAAGTGGAAATAAATGAGTATGGGTGAGGAAAGGGGTTGTAAGAAGAATTAATTGTGATGTGGGATGTTTTTAAATAGAAAAATTGACTTATGTGGATTTATTTCAATTTTTTATTTGGAGGATGTGGGGAAGGGTGTTAAACTAGGTTTGACCACCCAAATGAGAGGTTGGGATTAATTAAACATAGGTTTTATTTAATTAATCCTAGGGATAGGATGAGGTAGGCTAGGGTAGGTAATTAAATAATAGCTATTTAATTACCTAGGGTAGGGATAGGTCAATTAATAGGCTGAATTAATTAGTTAAACATGGTTTAGCTAATTAATTAGATTTAGTGAAAAAGAGGGAATTTGATTAAGTAAATATTGCATATTTATTAAATCAATTGGCTAAGGTTTGGACTATTGAATTAATGAAATTAATTCAATTTTGGGGATAAAATGTTGTAAAAATTAGGTGATGAATGGATAATTAATTAAATAAAAATTTAATTAATTGATTAGAAGGGAAATTGGTATGTTTAGGGATGTCGGGAGTCGGTTTGATGGTAAAAGACATTTTTAGGTGTCTACATTTGCCCCTCTTTGATGTGGCATCAGGACCTAGGAGGGAAGTGGCATTAGGTCGAAGAAAAATATGCCCCAACTACCAGGAAGGAGTAAGATGGACAAGGGATGCCCCCTTGAGAGGTCGGCAGGAAAATAAAAAAAATTTGGGTGAGTTCTCGAAAGGATGCGACGGGAGTGAAAGTTGAATAGGGGACAGAAAAAGAAGATGACAGGAAGAAAAACAGAGGAAAAAGGCTGAGATATGCACCCTAGAGGGGAAAAAGAGTGGATGGGGGGATGACATGACATGCTATATTAGGTGAAGTGGACCCTAAGAGTGCCACATTTGCACACATTGACTTGGTGAGAAGGAGTAGTGGAGATATGGTAGATCGTAACCCCCAGTTCCCGTGACTTTGACACATCTCTGAGTGGTTTTGATCATTTGGCCGGGCACCAGAGGCTGGACCCCAGGTAGGTCCTAACCCTAGCTTTGTGACTTTTTGGTTTACGTGCATTTTTGGGGTTTAGGAATTAGGGTTTAGGAATGTAGCACTATCGCTGGATCGTGTAGCACGAAGAAGGGCACAGATTAGCGCAATCCTCTGGATTGGCGCTATCCGCCAAGGTAGCTTTAGGGCAATTTGTCGCCATCTATCTAGCATTTTAGCGCTATTCTTTAAAATAGCGCAATGTTGGAAAGTGGTTAGGGTTTGGTGTTTTAGTGCCATATGCATGTTAGGGTAGCGCTATGTTGTGAACTAACGCCATTTTGGGTTGTAGCACTATTTTCATTTTAGCGTTATATAGGGGATTAGCGCAATATATGATATATGGGCTTTTGGTAGAATTGGCGCTATTCACTGGATTAGCACCAAGTGACAGGGCGACGCCATTTGGTAAAATGGCACTAAGTATGTTGTGCAGTAGCGCAATATGTGGGAGTAGTGCAAAGTGTCTTGCGCAGTGGCGCTATTATTTATAATAGCGCCATTTGGAAGAAGTAGTAGCTCTATTTGGAAAAACGGTGCGAAGCATGGAATGTTTTGGCGCCAAGTGATTTGAGCATTCAACATTAGAAGAAAGGGGGTGATTTGGAAGAAGACAGGTAGATTTCTGACCAGAAAGTTGTGGATGCAGGATACGCAGTCATTTATAGTGTATTCACGGGAGCAACGTGTGCCATCTATGATGGCACTGTTTGACTAGTTTGATGATGCCACACGGGCCCGACTAGCTAGGTTGGGGCTCTTGATAGTGGCGTTGATGCCGATGCTATGAGCCCATAGAGCTTTGATGATAGCCGTGGTGGAGCGGTACCATTCAGAGACATGCACCTTTTTGTTACCGACTGGTGAGATCACGATCACACTTGAGGATGTTTATCACATCCTCAAGCTACCTATTCAAGGCCGGTGGGTTAGATATGATATGAGGAGGGGACGGAGGGCCCTGATCAGAGTATTTGGTGAGGCTCACATTGTGTTATCAGCAGATGGGTGAGAGATGAGCTACGAGGGGACACTGGCGATGGGTGCAAATCCCTTTGCCTTATTTCTGTGTGCTTTGATTGGTGGTGTGGTGATGCCGAATAGGTGGGGCAGGGGTTTTCCAGTTGGCTGGAGGAAGATGATCGAGGGGATGGTGAGGAATGAGACTGTATATGCCTAGGGGCTAGCAATGTTGGGGCAGCTGTATCATGAGATGCATATAGTTGTCTATCTGTATGATTCAGTGTTGTCAGTCAGGGTCATGTTGTTACACATGTGGATTTGGGAGCACATTACAGTTACCCGGCCGATGTGTGGGTACTACCACCAGCCATTTGAGGCATTTGTGTTTTTATATTGGGATGCTGAGTACACGTATACTGGACAGGTGCGGTATTGGAGGCAGATGTTAGATGATGTTATTCAGGTGACGTGGTGACCCTACATCAGGGTGGAGCCATGGTCGGATGATGATTTGCACATGCCTTTTACTTTTTAGCAACGATATCTGATGGGTGACCACACCATAGACATGTATCTACCCTCACGGGTCATGCGACAGTTTGGATTGAGGCAGGACACTCCACAGCAGATGGTCATTTTTGCTCAGACCCCTCGAGATGCGCCCTTCTAGCCTACAGCCATATAGCCACAGGTCGCTCTTGATGACTTTGCAGCTCTATGGCCAGTGCGGTGGGATTGGGGGAGCACAATTAGGGATGTAGGTACTACACATGCATATGATATATGGTGGCAGATGTAGCAGCCGACTTGGTTTACAGACCCAGTAGAGGAGGCAGTCCCAGCAGAGGAGGCAGCGAGGTCAGGTGATGGTGATTCAGATGATGGGGATGATGGCTCCGATGGAGATGATTTCCTAGAGGAGGGGGAGGAGATCATTGAGGACTACCTAGTGGAGGTGGGAGTAGATGGAGAGGAGAGGGTGGTTGGAGGGGAGGGGCAGCTGATGGATGTGCTGGACGCAGCAGTAGCTGGACAGGTGCCCCAGCAGCAGGTGAGACAACAGGCACCTATTCAGCAAGTTCCTATTGAGAAGGTGCAGATTGGAGTGGGGTGACAGCCTAGAGGGCCTTGACGGTGTGGGGGACAGTCAAGGGTGGATAGGGGGGTTTACCCCCACCACAGGTAGGGCAACAGGCAGAGGCAGGCCCATCAGGGGCAGGTGGGGAGCCAAAGGTTGAGAGGCTCACACCTCGTTGGTGGCCTCAGGGTGAGGAGGAGGAGATGGAGACCTTAGGAGCATAGGTGGCCAGCCTATAGGAGGCTTTACAGAGCTGGGAGGCAGAGTTGGTTTAGTTGCAGGGTACAGTGGCTTTGCTAGATGGGTCAGATGGACAGGTGGCTACATTGCAGGCACAGCTAGCCCAGACTCAGGGTGACATAGTGACTTTGACGAGGGAGTGGGATGCAATGCTTGCCAGGGCATAGCAGGCAGAGACTACGATGGGTACCCTGTAGGCGTCAGGTGCTAGTCTCGCCCTTGTTTTGATAGTGATGCAAACACAGTTGTCTCAGGCACAGACACAGTCATATCAGTTACAGGGACAACTAACCTAGGTACAGGGGGAGTTGACAGAGGCCAGACCATGGGTGGAGTATTATCAGGGCCTTTATTACGTGGCAGTGCCAGCAGAGAAGCGTGCACCGAGCTTCAGTCAGGTCAGTGTATCGAGGGCATCCAGGTCTCATAGGTCTAGATCTGTTCAAAGCGTCCAGCAGGTTCCACAGGTTCAAGTACAGTCCCAGCCACAGCCACAGACAGGACCATAGCCACAACCAGGATCAGAGTCTCCCACTCCTTCAGAGAGAGGATCCTCCATGTGACAACTATATCATGTTAGCCCTTAGAGGCATTGTATCAGGACATTGTATTTTTTGATGTATATATGAGCGATGTACATTTTTTGCGGTGATTATATATGATATGATGCTTTTTGATGGTCTATGTGTTTGTTTATGATGCTTTATTATGATTATGATGATGCCTATGTTGATGGGTGCAGTATGCTTTGTGGATTTATATGCTATGGATGTGTTGTGTTTATCCAATGCAATGCATTATGTTGATGTTATGGATGTACCTATTGATGTAATATGATGGATGCAATGATAGTTTACTTATAGTGATATATGCATGGTTGTGATCTATGGTCTATGATGTATAATGCAAATAAATGTTCAGATTAATAAACATTTATTATGGATGTTAAATGTGACGTAATGGAAATACATACTTATCTAAATAAACACATGTTTATGTATGGGAATATGGATATGCAACTAGATGATTGTTAAATGCAGTTAAATGATTATGATTGTGATGATGTAATGTAACTAAATGTTTATGAGATGATATATGAAATGCGATGCAATGATACTAATTTTAAAATGCACCTATGTGATGACAAACTTAAATGAGTATGATATGATTTGCGATGTTAAATGATGTATAGTGTACAACTAAATGATTCTAAAATGAACCTAAATGATATGATATGCAACTTAAATGATTCTAAAATGAACCTAAATGATTATGCAAATGATATGTGATGATATCGAAGATGCTAGGTGAGATGTGAAGTGGGTGATATGTGAGATAATCAAGTCCTGACACACATGATGTTCTTTGTTTGACCCTGAGTGGTGGGGTTGTGGGAAAGGGGACTAGGTGGGGAGAAGATAGGGGTGGGTGGATGGGGATCAGATATGATTGGGAGTTAGGTCATGAAACACCACGTCATTATGGGGGGGATATGGTTTCGTTCGGGATATGTCGAGTGAGAGTTAGTTGGGGGAGTTGGATTAGTGAGGGGATTTTAGATGGGGGGAGATAGGGTAGGTGATTACGAAATCTAGGCCCATATAGTATTGTTGAATGAGTGATTAGGATGATAATTTGAGCTAGTAACAGTAGTTGCATAACATTAATTGAGAGCATTTCTTAGTTTACTATAGTAATGTAGGATACAGTTCACAAAGGTATGAAATGACCTAGGTGATGATATATATCCCACAATTGCATGGACTAGACCCACAAACAATAGGTTGATTTCATGTGTGCCCAAGGTAGTATAATCTTGCCTTAGCCCAGGAAGGGGACTCATAGCGATGAGTGCCAGTAATACATATAAGGTTTTGATGCCAGTATATGCAAATGGGACACATCATGCTAGAACCGACCTAGGCTTCAAGATATGAATACTATTCTTGGAGTAATAAAACCAACCCACAAGCACAGCATATAGAAACAATGACCATGTCTACTCTAGGTGTTGTCTGCCACTTGCCATGATATAATGAGATCAAGGTAGCTTTGAAGATGACTTAGAGTGAGACAAAAAGATAAAAATTGATAATCAAAAAGACCAACGAAAAGATACAAATAGCCTTTGTGTACTCTTGCCAATCGACATGTTGATAGGATGACTGATTTTTGTCTATTGTAGGAATGATATATCCTAGGACGCAAATCAGTTGGATTTGATTGGAGAATTTTTGAGAAGTGGGCAAAAGGATAGTCTGGCCATGTGTAGGATTATGGTTGGTATGTTGATTGATGATTCTTGTGTTAGGGAACATGCTTCAAGTGTATATGTAGTGTGTGTATCATTTATTAGATCTAGAAAGCTCAATGAATGGGGACCATCCAAATGGGGTGGATGGGTGCATCTTAGGTACCTGAGTACTGGAAACATCCTTCATATTCCAGACTGCCTACATACCCTGTGTCCACAGGATCAAGGTACCTTCAAGATGCGGGTGAAATGAATATGTAGTTCTGGTTAGACTTGATGATGTGGGAATGGTTTAGGATGGGTGCGATGGTGGGGATTGATGTATGTTTTGATGATTTTTTTGGATTTTCTGTGTTTTCTATTGTTTTTGGATTTTTTGATTTTGTATTATTTTTGGATTTTCTGGTTTTCAGCTCTACAAAGGGGACCTTACAAGGATCCTCGTTCCATGAGTTAGCCTTGGGATGGGATAGTGCAAGGTGGGCGATAGGATTTGATGTTTCGCAATTCCATGCCATGGGATGTGTGGAATATGGAGTGTTGTGATGGAAAGAGGACTTATTTAGATGGTAGAACTGGTCACTATACATGGCACCTGAAATAGGTTTTCACCATGGTACTTATCCAAGGCGTCACCGAAGTGATTTTCACCATTGGAAGTTTTTATTGCACTTAGTTTTTTTTTATTTTTTGATTTTTTTTATTTTTCTTTTTTTATTTATTTTTTGACTTGGGGTACCTGATGGGTTATGCATAACATTTCTTTAGATGTAGGATGTTCATAGGCTCATCCAAAGGCTGTCCCTCAGGTGTTGCAAGCTGATACGCTCCTGATCCATAGTCGACTATGATGACATAAGGTCCTAGCCAATTGGATTTGAACTTTCCTTACTTAGGACGCTCTTGCAGGTTCTTCTGATTTTCCATAAGGACAAGGTCACCTACTTCAAATTTTTCGTTTCTAATCCTTTTGTTGTAGCTTCTTCTAAGGCAATTTTGATATGCCTGTAGGTGGTTCAACACATTCAAGCATTTCTCATCCAGTAATTCTAGCTGGTGCAACCTTGCAACTCGGTATTCCTCATCAGTGATTATGTTTTGTAGGGATACTCATAGAGATGGGAGCTCGACCTCAATAGGTAAAATGGCTTCAGATCTAAATACTAGTGAAAATGGAGTGGCTCCTATGGGGGTGTGGATGCTTGTGTGGTAGGCCCATAGGGCAAGGTTGAGTTTGAGGTGCCAGTCACGACCAGCTTCATTAACTGTCTTCTTTAGGATGCACAGGATGGTTTTGTTTGAAGCTTCAGCTTGACCATTTCCTTGAGGGTAATATGGTGTGGAGAAATGGTGTTTGATTTCAAATTTTTTACATAAGGTATGAACTTCTTGGTTCTTGAATGGCTTTCCATTGTTGGTGACGATGGAATGAGGGATACCATAGTGGTAGATGATATAGTGGAGGATGAATTTGGCTATCTAGGTTCTAGTGGTGAAGGTGAGTGGGTGGAAGTACTGAACTTATGGCCATTAGAGGATGGGGCATGTATTTTCCCTACGAGGTTGAGTCCCCACTATGAGAAAGGCCACGGTTTCATGATGGGTTGCAACTCCTATGCTGGCGCGTGAATGAGATCCCCATGTTGTTGACATGGTAGGCATTTTTTGATAAACTGATAGGCATCTTAGTCCATGGTTGGCCAATAGTATCTGGTCCTTAGGATATTTTTAGATAGAGCAGGTCCGCTTGAATGTGCCCCATAGATGCCTACGTGTACCTCTTCCAAGGATACCTCAGCTTCCCTAGAGTCTAAACATCAGAGAAGCATGCCATCAAGACTCCTTTTGTATAGGGTGTCGCCTACAAGGATGAAGTGGGAGGCTCGACAGATGAACAATTTTTGATGAGGTGGATAGGTTAGGGGGGAGGATATTATTGTGGAGGTATAGGTAGGTTTCTTGATACCATGGGGATAGGGGACCAATGATTTCACACACTAGTTCTGATTGAGGAACATCATATGTTGGGATGGGGAGTTCTTCTATCAGGAACTCACGCTTCTTGTTGTTTTTCTTCATGTTGACCAAGGATCCGATGGTGGCCATGGCATCTGTAGCTTTGTTGTTGAGCCTTGGGATTTGCTCGAAGTGGATGTGGAAGCTGCAAGAAGGTACATCAACAACAAATGGTTGAAAATCCCTAGAAGTAACTTGACCAGATGGCCAAAGGATCTTCCTAGCAGTGACTTTGTAGAGGAAGTTTATGATTTGATCACTCTTTTGAGTCACATCAAAGGACTCCCCTCTTCCTCCAAGTTCCAAGAATGAATGTACACTTACATCAAGGTGATTCTTTGAGGTACACAGAGAATATTCTGGGGAGAGCAGATCAGTAATGCATTGCATGAGCAACTGGTAAAGGTCAATACCACATTCAAATTCTATATGATCTCGTATCTTGTATATGCAGCTGCTAGCATGAGAAGCTTTCCAGGTTTGACTTAGGTTGGTGATAGGAGATTGGTCCCTGTATATGAGTATTACCCTCAAATAACTCTAAAAGGATCAATTTATCATTTTCAAAGGGTCAGTGATGCCTTCTTTTCAGTATTCATGTGTCTACGGGATAATGAACTCATTCAGAAAAGAGTCTCAGATGAAGCTTGGGAGGTAGTGAATTCTTTTGGTTGCTTGTTCCTGCAATTCCCCACTTTCACATATCTCAGGGTAGGGTATTATCTCAGTTACCCTTATATTCTTCCATGGTATCCTAGTGACCGTATTGTTCTCATGGAGCTATGCAGGTAGTTGATTGTAGTGCACAATAAATAGATCGAGTTGAAGAAGTCAGGGATAAAGTTCCCCGTTGAAATTGGAAGGTATTCAATTCAATCAGCTAACAAAGCAAAAATAGTTGATTCTAAATTACAGCTGGTCACTATGAGAACCTACAAGAAAAGAGACCATTTTGACTTTAGAAGAGTGCAAGATAAGATCAAAAGGAAGTCAACATTCCATGTGCCAATGGTTGAAGATATTTGGGCTGATCTTAGGACATAGAATGAGATCAGGAAACTAGACTACTACAGACTTCACCTGAGTTAGATAGAAGAGTTGGGCCTTGCTGATATTCCAGACGGAATGGAGGATGATGGGGATGTTCTAGATCCCAAATATAACACTGAGAATGTTGAAGTCTCACCTCTCCCAGAGGTGAAATGGTTAGTCAAAGAAGAAACATCCATAAGGAAAAGATTTCAACTAATCCTATCCAACACAAATGTGTGGTTGGAAAGTAAAGGAATTAAATTGAAAGAGTTCCTCACAGGGTCAGAGACTGAAGCACAAGAACAAACAGGCAAGAAGGTAGAGAACAGAACCAAGAACAAGAGCGACGCCCCTTCTTCTTCTAAGATACGCAAACCAAAAATTAAGTTTGTATCCAAAGGAGGGAAGAAGAAGGAAGTTGCAAAAACTTCCAATGTCACTGAATCAAGTGTTGAAGATACTAATGTTGATCAAATGGCAATTGAAGATGTTGAGGTTGAAGAAGAAAATATTTAGAAGTCAAAGGATGCTCAACAAACAAAAGTATCTGATAAATCTGATGAAGAAAATGAAACTGAACAAGGTAAAGATGAGGATACAGAAGAGGAACAACTTGGTGATCCACCTCAATCCCCTGAGAAAGATCTTCCCACTAGAACACAAGTTTCTACACCTCTTCCTCATACTCTAGTTTCTAGTACTCTCCCAGTGATTTCAAATGTTCCTCTTTCACCTATCTTTGTTGTTTCTTCTAATAATACCCCTCCTTCTGTAAAAACCAGTTTTGGGACCATTTTTTATTCTTCCGATTCCATCCCAGGTTTATCTTCTCCATCTTTTGACATTAGTGAACAATCTGTCTTAGAGAATCTTATGGATGCTTCAGAAAAGGTTGTTGATACAGGTGTAGTTTTTACCAACACCAGTCCTATTGTGACTATAATAGTTATAAATATGGATCTAGCAAAACAAGTAGTAGATTCATCTCTAGTTGTTGGTGCTTTTGTGCTTCCCCCATGGTTATCTGCATATACTCCAAAGAGGAAGAAGCAAACTATTTCCTCTGATGAGATTGATATTGAAAAGATGTTACCTATAAAAGCAAAGACTCTGAGGAAGAAGCCTAAGATTGTTTCTAGGCTTGTCAACGAGAAAGGAATCAGATATGCAGAAATTGATGACACTTCTGACATGAATGATTATGTCATTTCAAGGGTTGAGTTGGGCAAGCTAACTCATGAGGGCATAAAAGAATATTTTCAAACTACTGCCAGCACTTTGCTTGAAAAGTATGATGAAGTCAAAAAAGAGAAGGCACAGTATAAGGCCAAAGTAGAACAACTTGCTACGGTTCTTCAAAAGATAGTAAAGACATCAGAAATTGTAGAACCTATGGCAGTGACTGTAGAAGATCCCCTGATCCAAAAGGTTGAAAAAGCACAAGCCAGAGGAAGGGTGGTAGGAGATATTGTGGAGTGTTTGTTAGCTCAAGGGCGAATTCTGCTAAAAACCACTGTAGAAAGAAAAGAGGACATGGATAAAGCTAAAGGTGAACTAGACAACCTAGTTGACTTACTCTCACAAGAGCTGCAAGATCAAGAAGAGAGCTTGGAGGAGTGGATAGATATGAAAAAGATTAAGATAAAGAATCTGATCACCATTGGGGTCATTGCAAATAGGGAATCATATCTCAAAACCAAGGAAACTCTGGTTCATTATATCCACATAATAAAAGGTTTACTTGAAGATCTATGTCAAGCTCGGGAAGCCAATGAAGATAGTGATGTTACACTTCTACACAGGCTGGAAGAACTTCCATGCACCCTCACAGGTGAAGACCATAAGTTCCTCTCCGTAGAGGAAATGGTAAGTTCCTTTGAAAAGATGGTTCAAAGGAAATTCGAAGAGGAGGTGCCCTCAGTACTTTCCATGGATAGCCTATATGATCAGAATTCAACTTTACAGAACTTGAAGGACAACCTAGACAAACATGAAAAGGCAATAAAGGCAGTAAAAGATGCAATTATGCGGGCCCGTACCATCTTCAAAAACACAGCTAAACCAGATGCATGCGATATGGCAGCCATACAGGCCATGAACCAAGATTTTCTAAAGAAGAATGATGGAGGAAGCTCTTGCCTTAGTTTATTTATTTATTTTTTTCTTGTACATGTCATTTGAATTTTGTTGTGGACATATCCACATGTAATTTTCCAAAATGTAATTACATGTGAGACAAAGGAAGTCTCAAGTCAAGTAGGACTCTTTTGTTGAATAAGTCAAAGTAGTTGTAAATTTCCTATTTTTACTCTAGGCCCCTCCCTATAAATAAAGAGGGCCTCCATTGTAATATCGATCTTTTTTCTATTACAAAGAAACTCTACCAAATTGGAAAACATTTCAAGACTTTGAGCTTTTTATGTTTATCATATTTTTCAAGTGAATATCAATATAAGAAGGCAATTTGAGTATCAAACTTTGAGTTGAATCATATTGTCTTATGATATCAGTGTTCTTATGTCATTGGTGTTATATTATATTGAATCATTGTTGGAATCATGGAGTTTATTGAGACTTGAGAGGAGTGTTCTTATTTTGGTTAAATAGACTTTGTGCTATTTTTCTCTTTGCGGGAGTTTGTATTTATTTGTGGGAATGGAATTGTTTAGAGACTTTGTGCTGTAAACTGTTGTGTTCAAGTTAGTTATATCATATTGGGTGAAAGTGGAGACTTCGGGCTGCATTTGAATTCAATTAAGTTTGTTTGTGAGAAATAAGCCAAACGATAGAAAACTTTGTGTTTCTATGGTTTGTCTCAGTTCAAGAATTATCAAATATCATCTTTTGTAAAGCTATTATTTTGTAAGAGAGAAACATCTATTCTGAAAAAAGAGAATAGGATGCGATGGAAACATCCCAAGAATAGTTTTAGTTTATTTTAGTATTGAAAGTTGTTTGTTAGAAAGAGCTCATTATCTAGAGGGAACCTCCCCTTCCTAAGAGGAGAGACTCAGTCTCATCATAGCTATGGCAATATAACCATTTTGTCATTAGTTAGCTAAACAACAAAATATTCACCCAACAATTTTTTGGCGACTCTACTGGGGAAGGAACGCGCAACTTGAAGCCTCACACTCTAAGTTGAAACATTTCAGTTCTTTTCCATTTGTTTCAAAATTTTATTGAGTATACTACATTCTGGCAGATTCACGGTATACAAGAACCAAGAGAGCTCAAGGCATTATTGATCTTGTATTTGAGTTGATGCAGCAAAATAACTTTGGCCTTTTGCCGCCACGACCTCAACTTCAGTGAACTAGGAGTTTTCCTCCTACCAACGCCAAGTCTCCAATACTAGGTGAAGCTTCTAGTTCTAGTACTGGCAGAGTTTTGTTTGTTCATACTCCAGAGAGGTTTGTTATCCCACCCTTTAATCAGCACATCATGGCAGCTTAAGGCCCTTGGGGTAACACTTTTGGTCCTTTGAATTTAACTCCAACTTTGCATGAACTACCTCATAGTTCGAGGAAGAATTTTCCTAAGTTCTATGGTGATGGGAAAGTTCATTCGGATGAACACATTGCAGCTTTCTGCATAACTTGTGGTGTGATAGGTGTTGAGCATGAAGATGTAGCAGTAAGACTTTTTGTGGAAACACTGCAAGGTGTTGCTGCCAATTGGTTTTACCATCTTCAAGATTAGACTATAACCAATTGGAATACTCTCAAGACCAAGTTTGAGGCTAGGTTCAAACCTACAGAAGATGCACATGCCTTATTGGCTTAGCTCACACAAATGACGAAAGAGCCTCATGAACCCATGCGAGACTTCATTACCAAGTTCAATAAGCTGAGAAATAGGATTCCTGCAACTGCTCAACCAACGGCGGAGAATCTCAAATGCTTTTTCATTAATACTCAGCTTCTTAAGGTGAGTTTTCTAATGAGACGGGCTGGTCCCATAGATCTTTCTATAGCTCAAATTTTGGCTACTGAAGTGGAAGATGATCTTATCCTTGCGGGTAAGATAAGAAGAGATTCTAATAGAAATAAAGGTCCCTCTTTTGCTGAGAATTCTTCCACAAGCACCACGGATCCTATGGTGCAAAAGTTAGCAAATGAATTGCTAGCTCTGAAAAGACAAATGTCACAAGGTATATCTGCCCCTCCTTATCGGGTAATACCAAGGAGGACATTTCCCAACAATTCATATCAAGGCAATGCTGCTAAAAATCAAGGGCAACCCAATCATCTTCCACCTACACATGGGAAGCTTGCCATTGAAGCAGCGCCAGTCAACTCAGCAGTTGGCTATTATGAAGCCGAACATGATCATTCTTTCCAACCTGAGTTGGACCAAGAGAATGATGCTAATATCTTTGCGGAAGGAGAAGATGAATTAGCTGGAGACTCTACCATTGGCTTTCTAAATTACCAAGATGAAGCTGAAAAAGAAGGAGAAGTGTATGATGGAGCATATGATGTTTTTACTAGGTCCCAAAATCAGCCAAATCAGCAAGTTGATAAAGGAAAAGCTAGAGAAGAACCTCAACCAGTGATCTTGATTGCTAAACGGGGAACTCCATTGCCTTTTCAACCAAAGGACCCGATGGGCAATAAGAAAGTAAGTACATCTAACAATCTTGTATCTTCTACTTCTGTCCCTCAGACCGGTACTACCCCTAATAAAAATTAGAATGATGGATTCCCTTCCTCTATCTCTAGTTCATTTCAGCTATTTGATATAATAGATCATGCTAGGAAGACCAAAATCCAAATGTCTAAGGTTGAGTATTTACAAGCTAATCCTAAACAGTTTGATAGGTTAGCTAAATACATCAAAAATAAGACCATCCCTACATGACAAGATTTTCAAAATTTGCCCATGATCCCTCAAAGAACAAATCCACTCAAAATAATCTTGTCACTACTCCCTTTGTCACCTCCAGAAAAATAGAACCTTTCTATGTTTCCTTATTGGTCAATGGTCACAAGTTGAGCAATTGCATAATAGATTCTGGAGCCTCTGATAATGTTATGCCCGCCAAAGTAGCAGACTCCCTTGGCCTCACCTTAACTAAGACCTTTGGGAGATGTTTTTCCATGGAAAATAAACAAGTACCACTTTTGGGTCAAATCAAAGATGCCCAATTTGCATTTGCAGCCTTTCCAGACAAGAGGATTAAGATGACAGTGCTAGTAGTTGATGTTCCAGCTTCCTATGGCATTCTGCTTGGATGTAATTTTTGTAAGGATGTAGGTGGGGAGTTGAACATGGATCTATCTGAAGCAAGGATACCTGTTAAAGGCGTCATGCAAAAGTTACTTCTAGAGAAAGAGGCAAAATGCATTGTTACCCAAACGGCAAATCCCAAAGCTTAAATTTTGTTTGAGTCCTCGGGAATGGGTAATTATTTCCTATCCACTAAAGATGTTCCTAGTTCATCATATGAGAGCTCATCAGGTGATAGCTCAGACCATTCAGATGGAGAATCAGAAGAGTATTCAAATGAAAGTTTTGGTGAAAGTATAGTAATGCCAAATTCTTCCCTCACTGATGACGAAGAATCTTTTGGTCAAAGAAATTCCAAAAATTCAAATTCTAATGAGGTTTGGGTTTTAGAATTCGATGGTAGTTGTTCCTCTACCAATTTTGGAGCTGGAGTTGTTTTGATATCCCCACAAGGTGATATCTTACCTTTCTCATAAAAGTTGCAATTTGACAATACCAACAACACCGCTGAATATGAGTCATTGTTGCTGGGACTGGAAGCTGCTCATGCTAGGGGTGTTAAAATTCTTCATGCTCAAGGAGATGTTGAATTAGTGGTTTATCAAGTGAGAAATTTGTATCAAACCAAAAATGAAAGATTGAGACACTGTTGCAATCGCGTGTGGGATTGTATTGAAGGTTTTGATGCTTTCAACATTTCTGTGGTGCCAAGAGAGTTTAATGATCATGCAGATTCATTAGCTATCTCTGCAACCCTTATGGTTCCCCATAAGGATTTCAAAGGAAACAAGTACATAATTAAGCTAGTCTTTCGACCAAGTGTACCTGACAATGCTGACCATTGGCAGGTGTTCAATGGCGATAACCAAATCATAGCTTTCTTGGAAAAGACAGATAGCTTTGATGAACTCTATTTTGAAGGTAGTGAATCTCCACCATGGGAATATGTTTCTGAAATAGATTCACAAACTGGTGAAGAGTTTCTTCAACTTAAAGGGAATAAGATTCCAAAAGGTTTGGTTTCCCTTGAAAAGCTAGTTGATAAGCATGAAAGATATATCAAGCAGCAGCAACAATAGGATTCAAGTTCCTCTATGGAATTTGAGCAAGTAAATTTGAGTTTGGAGGTGAATCCCAAAATGGTCAACATTGGGAAATGTTACACTACCGATGAGAAGTTCAAATTCATTACACTCCTTCACCATTACATTGATGTCTTGGCATATTCCTATGATGACCTGAAGTCCTTCAGGCCAAAGGAAATTCAGCATGAAATTCCCCTCAAAGCTAGGTCATTGCCTCACAAGCAGAAACAAAGGTAATGCAACCCCAAAATATCAGATACTATCCTTTCCGAGATTCAGAAGATGTTGAATGCAAGGATAATCTTTCCAATTCATCATTCCACTTGGATCGCGAACATAGTTACTGTAAGGAAGAATAACAGAAAAATCTATATCTACGTTGATTTTAGGAATCTCAACCAGTCTTCCCTAAAAGATAACTACCCCCTACCCATCATGGATCAAGTATTGCAAATAGTTTTTCAGGGTATAATCAAGTGGAGGTCAATGAAGCAGATCAGTATAAAACTACTTTTACAACACCTTAGAGTACCTTTGCATATCGCAAGATGCCTTTTGGTCTGATCAATTATGGTGCCACATTCCAGAGAGTAATGGACCTCGCCTTCAGAAATGAGATGGGGAAGTTCATTGTGGTGTATCTTGATGACTTGACTATTTTCTCCAAACATCGTCATGATCATGCATACCATTTATGACAAGTGCTGGAACGATGTCGGCAAAATGGTATCTCTCTCAATCCTAAGAAGTCAGTTTTTGGGGTTACAGAAGGTAAACTTCTCGGTCACATTGTATCCCGACAAGGTACTAAAATTGCTTTTGAAAGAGTCAAATCCATTCAAAGTCTTACTCTGTCTGCTAGTAAGACTGTAGTTCATTCTTTCTTCGGAAAGGTGAATTTTCTACGAAGGTTCATTCCTAAATTTGCAGAGAAAACCCGTCACATCATCAACATGATGAAGGGTAAGGCTACTTTCCATTGGAGTGCAGAAGGCAAAGCGGCATTTGAGGATATCAAGAGGGCTATTGCTCATGCTCCAGTCCTTGTTTGTCCTAACTATACCAAAGATTTCATAGTTTACAACTACGCTTCTGAACATACACTTTTAGCCATTCTTGTTCAGCAGAATGAAGAAGGTATGGAATCCCCCATATCATTTATGAGTTGTCCTCTCAAAGCTCATGAATTGAAATATTTGAATATGGAGAAGCATGCTTATGCTGTGGTCAAAGCGGTAAAGCATTTCTGGTTCTATATTTTGAATTCACATACTATTGTCCTGGTGCCTAATACAACAGGAAAGTCTATTCTGACTCAACAGGAGTTCGGAACAAAAAGAGGTAATTGGATTGCTAAGATCCAAGAGTTTGATCTGGATATCAAACCTACCAAGCTTGTGCGTGGTAGAGGTTTGTGTCAATTGATCGTTGACAATGTACCAAATGAGACAGGGGATGAAGAAGAAGTTGAAGATATGCCAACTATTCTTTTTGTCACTACTACTGATGAGTGGTATTCAAATATTGCTCATTTTCTTACCTATGGTGAGTGTCGTCATCTATCTTATAAGGAGAAAAGAACTATCAAGTTGAAGGCTTCTAACTATGTCCTATGGGACAATGGTTTGTACAAAAGAAGCTTTGATGGAGTATTTCTCCATTGCGTGGATAAAGCACAACAAAGTAGACTTCTGGAGTCTTTCCACAATTTGGCCTATGGAGGACATTTTTTTGCACCTGTGATGGCTCACAAGATTCTGTGGGCTAGATACTATTGGCCCACATTGTTTCAAGATGCGTACAATTGGGTACGTAGGTGTGAGTTGTGTCAGCAATTTGTTGGGAAACCTAAGTTGGCCACACTACCTCTCAAGTTGGTGGTGATTGAAGAACCTTTTCAACAATGGGGCATCGACTTCATTGGCGCTGTGAACCCACCATCAAGTGTGGGACACAACTATGTTCTCACTACGACAGATTATTTTACCAAGTGGGTGGAAGTCATCCCAGTTAAGCATGCTACTTCTGAAGTGGTATGTAATTTCCTCAAGGAAAACATTATTTCCCGGTTTGGAGTCCCAAACAAGATTGTAGCAGATAATGCTACTTATTTCTCTTCTCATGAGATTACTGACTTTTGCTATGGGCATGGGATCATTCTTTCCCACTCTTCAAACTATTATCCGCAAGGAAATGATCAAGCGGAATCAAGTAACAAAAATCTGGTTACTATTATCAGGAAGCTGGTAGAAGAGAATCAGAGAACTTGGCATAAAGTGTTGTTTGATGCTTTATGGGCGGATAGGATTACCCCTAAAAGGGCAATAGGTATGTCACCATTTCAGCTTCTGTATGGTTTGAATGCAAAGATACCAATTACCTTGGAGTTGCCGGCACTAAAGTTGGCAAAGGCAGTGGAAGATAGAACTTTTGATAGTTCTATTGATAAAAGGATCATGTGCCTAACTGAACTTGAGGAGCAACAAACTATGGTAGTGGAATGTATTGCTGAGCATCAAAGTCAGGTAAAGAAACTCTTTGACAAGAAAGCAAGGGCTCGTGATTTTCAGATTGGAGATCAAGTCTTGTTGTGGGACAAGAGGAGAGAACCAAAAGGAATGCATGGGAAATTTGATTCCTTATGGAGGGGTCCATTCACCATTCATTAGTTCTGTGGGGAAAATAGTTTCTTGCTGGAATATCAGGATGAAACACCGTTCTTGCTACCTCACAGTGGACAACATCTGAAGCACTTTAATCCTTGAAGTATCAGATAAGTTCATTTGTACATTTGTATAGTTTTGTGTTTTTATTTTTGTGTTTTTGTTTAGTATTTTGTGTTTTTTTCTTTTTGGTAGCTTGACTCTATAGCCCAATGGCATGGATGAAGGCACTTAGAGATAGGATTCTCCTCCCTTCGATCATTTCAAAGTTTGATCGATGGAAGTTCCCCAGTTACAGCTAGTTGTTGTTCTCAAAATCAGCCACGCTCGTTTTTGTAGACAACCCCCTACGAAACTTGTCCATTTCATAATCTACACTCTATGTTCGCAAATCAAGACAAAATTCTCTTGGTCTCGAGTGAAGTCATCTGACATCCTAGAAGAGTTTGCGACTTTCCCTCGCCATGATTTCTCAAAAATTGGGAAGCTTATTGTAATCGTAAAATCGCCAAAATATCAATTGTTGGACATTTTGGGGTGTTAGAAAAGTTTTTGTTACTACATGCAATGGCGGCAGAAATAACCGCTCTTACATGTATTTTGTTTTTTTTTATGTGCATAGTCAGCTATTTCTGCCACTTTCACATATCTCATTGTTTTGTTTTAACCCGTAAAAGCGGCCCAAAACCTCGCTCGTGCATGACTCTTCTTGAATCCTAACATGCAACATCGGTCTTTTCCACCGCTTGCACATATGTTCAACCTTTCTCTTAACAAGCATGATCAGTCATTCCCGCCACCCAAGCATATCAAATTGTGAACTCCAGTGGCATTAATTGCCACTCGTGTTGGCATTAAGATCATGTCTTTCAACCCTTTTTAATATGTTAACTCATTGTTTTCCATCATTTCTTTTATTCTAAAACCTCCCAATCAATTTGTGAATCCCTTCTTCAACCGTTCGATCACGTACTTTTGGATTATAACGGATTTCAAGTTGTCGCTTGGCACACTTAGGGTTTCCTCCTTTTAATAGGTAAGTGTTTTTCATTATTGTTTCCTTGTTAAAGTTTTCTATTTCTTGTTAGTTGAAGTGATCGAACCCCTATCCTTTCAGGATTATATTGTTTGTATATTGTTCAAAACAAAATCATAGTTTTTATATCTTTCTTCTTTTGTGTCATTTGTAAAACCCTAGTTTTGTGCAAATCCCCTCTGGCCAGATATAATATTGTGAGTATTTGCCAAATTTTTTGTCTCGTAAGGAGTTGATCACTGTGTACCCACACGACAAAGCTTTACCCTTCAAAAAACATGTCCATTGAAAACCAGTTCTTACATAAACATTGTGATGTCAGCTATATTAGCCGCTCTAACATGTTTCTGTTGTAAATAAGTCAAAAGTGAAGTCGGCATTTTTCGCCATTTATGTATTTGAAGAATGTGTTCAAGTGTAAGTGTATGGGCGGTGAAATTTGCCGCCCTTACACAAAGAAGACTGAAATACCAACTTGAAGAGCCAGTGTTATTCACCTCTCAAACACTTACAACTCTCCCTTACATGCAGTGTCGGCATTTTTTGCCGCTAAAGCATCATGCACTTGCAATTCAGCATACATGTAAAAGCGGTCCAATTAGCCAACCATGCACATGCCTTCAAAGTTACAAAATACCCTAATGTAAGGGCGGTCATTCTGACCGCCCCTACATGTAAAACATTCTTCCAAAAAGAAAACACATGTAATGTCGGTGTTTTTCACCAACTTTACATAATAACGATAAATCCTTCCCAGACATGTGCAAGCGGCTAAAACATCCGACTTTACACATGTGCAAGTATTTCCCTGTGCAGGAGCGGTCATTTTGACCGCTCATGCACATTTTCTTGAATTTTTCTCAACACTGGGAAAATTCACCTTTCAAGACCTGTTAGCCCGCTTTCGCCCTTACCTTGATTTGCGTGCACTTAAGTCCTTCAACATATGCTTTCTTGTCCATGATCATTGAATCGTGGTTATCCCAGTTTATCCATTTTTCCCCAAACTGCAAGATCATGGCCTTTTGCAGTTCTCAACAAGTGTTCGTGGTAGATATCTATCTCAGAGTTCTATTCAGAGATGATGTCAGAGCCATCTCTGTCCAAAGTAAAAATCATCAAATACAAGTACCAAGGTGTCTTTCCGGTGATGGTAGTACAGTCAAATATTGATGAAATCAGAGATACAAAAAATAGGACATGTGGACATGGCAGAATTTGTGGAAAGAACAAAATAGACAAATCCTTCTAGGCATATGCAGAAGATCATTGATAGTAATATTCATTTGGTTGCATCATTTCTAGTTTCTGCACACAATCTCGAGTTCATTCTTCAGGTAGCCAGCCATTACAACAGGGACACTAGAGTCGTGACAGATTCTCAAGGGAATGTGATCATGAGATTGGATGCAAAACTCCTCGATAAAATCTTCATGTGTCCACCCATTGTAAACATTGGACAGATTGACTTTGCTCAGGGGCAAAAGGATTATGACACAGATGTGGAAGCTGCAAGAAGGTACATCAACAACAAATGGTTGAAAAGCCCTAGAAGTAATTTGACCAGATGGCCAAAGGATCTTCCTAGGAGTGACTTTGTAGAGGAAGTTTGTGATTTGATCACTCTTTTGAGTCACATCAGAGGACTCCCCTCTTCCTCCAAGTTCCAAGAATGAATGTACACTTACATCAAGGTGATTCTTTGAGGTACACAGAGAATATTCTGGGGAGAGCAAATCAGTAATGCATTGCATGAGAAAATGGTAAAGGTCAATACCACATTCAAATTCTATATGACCTCATATCTTGTATATGCAACTGCTAGCATGAGAAGCTTTCCAGGTTTGACTCAGGTTGGTGACAGGAGATTGGTCCCTGTATATGAGTATTACCCTCAAATATCTCTAAAAGGATCAATTCATCATTTCTAAAGGGTCAATGATGCCTTCTTTTCAGTATTCATGTGCCTATGGGATAATGAACTCGTTTAGAAAAGAGTCTCAGATGAAGCTTGGGAGGTAGTGAATTCTTTTGGTTGCTTGTTCTTGCAATTCCCCACTTTCACATATCTTAGGGTAGGGTATTATCCCAGTTACCCTTATATTCTTCCACGGTATCCTAGTGACTGTATTGTTCTCATGGAGCTATGTAGACAGTTGTTTATAGTGCACAATAAACAAATGGAGCTGAAGAAGTCAGGGATAAATTTCCCCGTTGAAATTGGAAGGTATTCAATTCAATCAGCTAACAAAGCAAAAATAGTTGATTTTGAATTACAGCTGGTCACTATGAGAACCTACAAGAAAAGAGACCATTTTGACTTTAGAAGAGTGCAAGATAAGATCAAAAGGAAGTCAACCTTCCATGTTCCAATGGTTGAAGATATTTGGGCTGATCTCAGGACATAGAACGAGATCAGGAAACTAGACTACTGCAGACTTCACCTGAGTCAGATAGAAGGCTGGGCCTCGCTGATATTCCAGATGGAATGGAGGATGATGGGGATATTCTAGATCCCAAATATAACACTGAGAATGTTGAAGTCTCACCTCTCCCAGAGGTGAAATGGTCAGTCAAAGAAGAAACATCCATAAGGAAAAGATTTCAACTAATCCTATCCAACACAAATGTGTGGTTGGAAAGTAAAGGGATTAAATTGAAAGAGTTCCTCACAGGGTCAAAGACTAAACCACAAGAACAGACAGGCAAGAAGGTAGAGAATGGTATCAAGAACAAGAGTGATGCCCCTTCTTCTTCTAAGATACGCAAACCAAAAATTAAGTTTGTATCCAAAGGAGGGAAGAAGAAGGAAGTTGCAGAAACTTCCAATGTCACTGAATCAGGTGTTGAAGATACTAATGTTGATCAAATGGAGATTGAAGATTTTGAGGTTGAAGAAGCAAATATTCATAAGTCAAAGGATGCTCAACAAACAAAAGTATCTGATAAATCTGATGAAGAAGATGAAACTGAACAAGGTAAAGATGAGGATATAGAAGAGGAACAACTTGGTGATCCACCTCAATCCCCTGAGAAAGATCTTCCCACTAGAACACAAGTTTCTACAACTCTTCCTCATACTCTAGTTTCTAGTAGTCTCCCAGTGATTTCAAATGTTCCTCTTTCACCTATCTTTGTTGTTTCTTTTGATAATACCCCTCCTTCTGTAAAACCCAGTTTTGGGACCATTTTTTATTCTTCCAGTTCCATCCCAGGTTTATCTTCTCCATCTTTTGACATTGGTGAACAATCTGTCTTAGAGAATCTTATGGATGCTTTAGAAAAGGTTGTTGATACAGGTGTAGTTTTTACCAACACCAGTCCTATTGTGACTATAACAGGTATAAATATGGATCCGGCAAAACAAGTAGTAGATTCATCTCCAGTTGTTGGTGCTTCTGTGCTTCCCCCATGGTTATCTGCATATACTCCAAAGAGGAAGAAGCAAGCTATTTCACCTGATGAGATTGATATTGAAAAGTTGTTACCTATAAAAGCAAAGACTCTGAAGAAGAAGCCTAAGACTATTTCTAGGCTTGTCAACGAGAAAGGAATTAGATACGCATAAATTGCTAAACCACCAGAAGATGCCACTGTTGACACTTTTGATATGAATGATTATGTCATTTCAAGGGTTGAGTTGGGCAAGCTAACTCATGAGGGTATAAAAGTAGATTTTCAAACTACTGCCAGCACTTTGTTTGAAAATTATGATGAAGTCAAAAAACAGAAGGAACAGTATAAGGCCAAAGCAGAACAACTTGTTGCGGTTCTTCAAAAGATAGTAAAGACATCAGAAATTGTAGAACCAATGGCAGTGACTGTAGAAGATCCCCTGATCCAAAAGGTTGAAAAAGCACAAGCTAGAGGAAGGGTGGAAGGAGATATTGTGGAGCATTTGTTAGCTCAAGGGTGAATTCTGCTAAAAACCACTGTAGAAAGAAAAGAGAAGATGGATAAAGCTAAAGATGAGCTGGGCAACCTGGTTGACTTACTCTCACAAGAGCTACAAGATCAAGAAGAGAGCTTGGAGGAGTGGATAGATATGAAAAAGACTAAGATAAAGAATATGATCACCATTGGGGTCATTGCAAATAGGGAATCATATCTCAAAACCATGGAGACTCTGGCTCATCGTATCCACATAATAAAAGGTTTACTTGAAGATCTATGTCAAGCTCAAGAAGCCAGTGAAGATAGTGATGTTACGCTTCTACACAGGCTGGAAGAACTTCCATGCACCCTCACAGGTGAAGACCATAAGTTCCTCTCCATAGAGGAAATGGTAAGTTCCTTTGAAAAGATGGTTCAAAGGAAATTCGAAGAGGAGGTGCCCTCAGTACTTTCCATGGATAACCTATATGATCAGCATTCAACTTTACAGAACTTGAAGGACAACCTGGACAAACATGAAAAGGCAATAAAGGTAGTAAAAGATGCAATTCTTTGGGCCCGCACCATCTTCAAAAACACAGCTAAACCAGATGCATGCGAGATAGCAGCCATACAGGCCATGTACCAGGATTTTCTAAAGAAGAATGATGGAGGAAGCTAGTGCCTTAGTTTTTTTTTTTTTCCTTGTACATGTCATTTGAATTTTGTTATGGACATATCCACATGTAATTTTCCAAAATGTAATTACATGTGAGACAAAGGAAGTCTCAAGTCAAGTAGGACTCTTTTGTTTAATAAGTCAAAGTAGTTGTAAATTTTCTATTTTTACTCTAGGCCCCTCCCTATAAATAAAGAGGACCCCTATTGTAATATTGATCTTTTTTCTATTACAAAGAAACTCTACCAAATTGGAAAACATTTCAAGACTTTGAGCTTTTTATGTTTATCATATTTTTCAAGTGAATATCAATATAAGAAGGCAATTTGAGTATCAAACTTTGAGTTGAATCATATTGTCTTATGATATCAGTGTTCTTATGTCATTGGTGTTATATTATATTGAATCATTGTTGGAATCGTGGAGTTTATTGAGACTTGAGAGGAGTGTTCTTGTTTTAGTTAAATAGACTTTGTGCTATTTTTTTCTTTGCGGGAATTTGTATTTATTTGTGGGAACGGAATTGTTTAGAGACTTTGTGCTGTAAACTGTTGTGTTCAAGTTATTTATATCATATTGGGTGAAAGTGGAGACTTTGGGCTGCATTTGAATTCAATTAAGTTTGTTTGTGAGAAATAAGCCAAACGATAGAAAACTTTGTGTTTCTATGGTTTGTCTCGGTTCAAGAATTATCAAATATCATCTTTTGTGAAGCTGTTATTTTATAAGAGAGAAACATCTATTCTGAAAAAAGAGAATAGGATGCGATGGAAACACCCCAAGAATAGTTTTAGTTTATTTTAGTATTGAAAGTTGTTTGTTAGAAAGAGCTCATTATCTAGAGGAAACCTCCCCTTGCTAAGAGGAGAGACTTAGTCTCATCATAGCTGTGGCAATATAACTATTTTGTCATTAGTTAGCTAAACGAAAAAATATTCACCCAACAGATTGAGGCGGACCTTGTCTTGCTCTAATCTATCAAAGATTTTTGCCAAGACATCCAAGTGTTCTTCCCTTGTCTTCAATTTTCCTAGCAAGTCATCCACATAGTCTTCCATGATGTGGTGGAAGAGGTCATTGAAGATGATAGTCATAGCTCTTTGATATGTAGCTCCGGCATTCTTTAGGCCAAACGGCATTACGACCCAGTATTACGTCCCCCATGGACATGTGAAGGCTATCTTATGTTGATCCTCTTCGGAAATTTTGATTTGGTTATACCCTGAAAAGCCATCCATGAGGGATAACATCTCATGTCCTACCATTAGATCCACTATCATGTCAATGTTAGGTAATAGGAAGTCATCCTTTGGGTAGGCTTTGTTGAGATCTATGAAGTCAGTGTAGCAGCAGATTCAGCCATCTGGTTTGGCTACTGGTACTAGGTTGGAGACCCATTCAGGATAATCAATTAGGTGAATGAACCCAAAATCCAGTAGTTTCTTTAGCTCTGCCTTGACTAGGAGGGCCACTTGAGGATTCATTTTTCTGAGCTTCTGCTTTACTAGTTTCACATTAGGGCGTACTACAAGGTGATGGACAACCAAAGCGGGATCTAGCCTGGGCATGTCTGCATAGGTCCATGCAAAATTGTGATTTCAGCATTTGAAGAATGCCATAAAGTTTTCCTGTTCTTGTGTGCTGAGAGATTCTACCCTGAAAGTGATTTTTGGTTCTTCTTCTGTCCCAAGATTCATCTCTTGGGCTGGCTTGACTAGGACAGGTGATCTGTCTGGATAAACCTGGTCTATCTCGGGAACGCCCATGCTTCCATCTCCTAGAGCCTCATGGAGGTTTTCACCAGGAGATACGTCTTTTGTTTTTACGTTTTTGGGATCTGACACTGCCGCAGAACGGTTTTCACCATCAGATCCATTTTTTATTTTTATGTTTTTATGACTAGAAGTAGGGGTTGTCTCCTTGAAATAGGCGTGCGTATCAAGTTCCATGATGTATCCTGCTCTGTGATCTCCCAAGGGGAAGTGATCTCTAACCCCCATCATTTCAGCGATGGCCTCATTGTTTGGTGCTACATCAAGGATAGGAGGTCCCTGTTGGTCCCAATCTATGAGGACTAGGCATACCAGTGGTAAGTCATTGGATGACGAGGCTAGGGTGGTGACTGTGTAGATGGTGCATATGGATGAGTCAAAGAAATTAGCAAAGTCACTAAAGGAGTCTTGATGGTCTGTTTCATTGACGTTATCAACTTCGGGGGAGACTGTAGTGACCTCGGCTAAGATGCATTTGCCGGCAGTGAGGATACATTGTCTTTGACCATATCCTAACCCTTGGGTATAAGGGTTTCTTGTTTCTTGGACTAGTTCCACAATCCCCTGCTCATGAAGGTTGATACCACCTTATCCTTTGTAGCCCATGTTTTTGACAATTTCTAAACCTTTACCATAGATTTATGTTGGTATGGTGGGAGCTTCTTGTTCAATTTCTTCGTCCTTATATAGCTAGGATGAGATATCTTCAAGTACATCCTGATCCAGGAGATGTTTCTTCTCAAAGATGGGTGATGGTTTACACTTGATGATGACTGTGTTGGTTGCTTCTGTGTTTGGGATGCCAAATGTTTTAGGATTGGGTAATGTGCCCACACAAAAGGTACCGTGTAGGTCATACTCCCCACATCCCATGTCAGTTAGCTTGATCTTGACCTTGAGCGGTGGTGGTGTTTGGGATGAAGTGGCAATGTTGGCGAGGTCGATGTATGAGGTGGAAGCTGTTGGATTGGCTTTGGTGGTGGCTTTGTTGTATGGGTAGAAGGTGTGGTTGTGGCCTTCCAAGAAACTGCAGTATTGGAAGGGGCGAGGGTCGGCATATATAGTTACCTCCGTA
This sequence comes from Cunninghamia lanceolata, assembly GCA_027924645.1. Lineage (NCBI taxonomy): Eukaryota > Viridiplantae > Streptophyta > Pinopsida > Cupressales > Cupressaceae > Cunninghamia > Cunninghamia lanceolata. Next base: position 116,356 of record BSBN01001306.1, on the reverse strand, counting down.
CCATTGTGAGGCAACTTGAGGCATTGATGGAATGTGGAGGGGATGGCTTGCATGGCATGGATCCATGGTTGGCTGAGAAGAATGTTGTAGGGGAGGTCAAGATCAAGGACCTGACATTTTGTTTCCAGTATTTTCTGTCCCACTTGAATAGGGAGCTTGATGGTGCCTTCATATAGCCATTCGGTGTCATCATAGCCTTTGATTGTAATGGACTTGCTGGTGTCTACAACCACATCTGAGTACCCCAAGTGTTTTAGCAGTTTAAGAGTGCATATTTTTAGGCTGGAGCCACCATCTATTAAGACTCTTTTGATTATGTGTTTGTGGATATAGACTTCGATATGTAAGGCGTCGTTGTGTAGGTGTTCAGAAGTGGGAAGATCCTTTTCTAAAAATGTGAGATGGTGAGGTGCGGCGATATGTCCTACCATGGCTTGGAATTGGGTCACATTCAAGTTGGCGGGTACTTGAGTTTCTAAGAGTGCTTTGTCAAGGACGTCTTTGTGGAGGGGTGATGTGCGAAGTAGCTCGAGGATGGAGATTTGTGTGGGTGTCTTTCCTAGATGCTCTAGGAGGTTATACTGATTGGTAGGTGATGGACGTGTGGTTGGATGAGGGGGTAGGGGATCAGATGTGGATGCAAGCATTTGTTCAGTGGTAGGGGCTGTGTGGATGGATACACAGCCACGACGGGTTGTGACAGCGCAATCGGGTGCTTGTGCCTGAATGGTGATTGTGTTGACATGGTGAGATGATGGTTCTATCCGCCCTACAATAGAATCATAGGATGCAGGTGGTGGGGTGACGTTGTATGCTTGACTGGATGAGGAGGCTTTATTATGGTTGGGAAGTGGATCCTTGTAAGCTTCGAGGTTGGCGTTTGGCGATGGTTGGGTGCTTTGATCAAGGCTGACTTGATTTTGATCTATAAGGTCTTGGATGCAATGCTTTAGTTGCATGCAGTCAATGGTTTTATGACCCACAATGTGGTGGTATTCGCAATAATCATTTTCATTGTACTATGCTGCTTTGAGTTCATTCTCTTGATAGGGTCTAACAGGTGGGAGTGTAATCAAACCTTTCTTGAGACATCTATCAAGGATGTCCTCGATGGGTTCCCCTAAGGGTGTAAATTATCATCGAGGTTTGCATGGTTTAGTTTTCTGCCTTTGGTTATTTATATTGGTGGTATAGGCATGTACAAGTCTTTGATTCTGTACATGTTGGACAGATTTCACATCTGTGACGCCATCGTTCAAAGTGTTCTTGTTCTTCCCCTAATAGCATGACTTGTCATTTGATTGTGTGTTGGCGTTGTTGTTTGTATTGGGGGTGTTGATATGGGGTTTGTTGGTGTTGTTGTTGTTGTTGTTGGATTTGTAGTCATACAATTTGATGGAGCCCTTGGCAATGAGGGCCCATTCGATGGTGGTACCTTTGTCGATGACCTCTTCAAAGGTAGATGCACAAAGGATTTGTAAATGAAACCCTATTTCCTGATTGAGGTTGGTTACAAACATGGTGACGAGTTGTTTTTCAGGAATTGGCCATGGGAGTTTGCTTGCTAAGCTTCTCCACCTCTGTAAGAAGGAAGCGAAGGATTCTCTATTTTTTTGTTTTGTGTTGCAAAGGTCGGTCATAGATATCTCATGTTCGAAGTTGTAGGAGAAATGGTTGACAAATTTCTCTGCGAGCTCAGGAAAAGACCTAATGCCCAGGGTTAGATGTGCAAACCATTCAGCGGCTTGACCATTGAGGCTTTTTGGAAAGAGTCTCATAAGATATGTATCGTTATTTGAGACATCTAAGGAAGCGAGGTAAAACTCCCTAAGATGATCCCTAGGGTCTCCCTTTCCCTTGTATTTGTCAAATTTAGGTGTTTCAAAGTTCTTGGGGAAAGGGGGCATGTACAATGTGTGATCAAATGGATAGGGGAAGATGCCCTCAAAGGAATAGTGCTTGCACTTGCCCCTAGTTTGTATGTCGTCTACCTTTTGGATCAAGGCCTGTACAACGGTTGTGAGACCCTATGTTGGTGGTGGTTGGGGTGTGTGGGTTTGCGGGTTGATGAGATGTTGGAGATTGGGTGGTATTTGATGTTGAAGAGTTTGGGAGGTTGAGTTTTGGTATTGTGGGGTGGTGTTTTGATTGAGTTGTGCAAGATGTTGTTGATGAGCATAGAGTTGTTGGAGAATGTGTGGGGGTATTTGGGGATTGGTTTGATGTTGTGTTGATGATGTTATGGGGTTATGTGGATACGTGACATTGGATGGATTGATGTTGGGTAGGTGGACGTTGGATGGGTTGGATGCATTGTAAGGTGGTTGTGAGAATAATTGTCTTAGGTATGCTATGGTTTGAGGGTTGGGTGGAGGCACACTCGTGGAAGTACTTGCTTGCGTGATGTTCCCTTGTATGCCCAAGGTGATTTGTGGAATGGAAGAGTTTATGGTGGTTGTGGTAGTGGATGTGATGACGAGTTGGGAGGTAGTAGGAATGGAGACACTTGTGGGGATTGTAGGTGTGATGACATTGGAGGTTGTGTTGGCAATAGATATGATGGGAGTTGATGTTTGAGGGATGATAGGTTGGGTGTTTGATGTAGATGTTTGGGAAGATGTGGTAGGAATGACATTAGAGGTGGATGGTTGAGATGATGTCGTGTTGTGGGGTAGTTGAGCACCAATTTTGAGGAGATAATCAAGATATCTATTTGGATCCGACCTTAGGATTTTGTCAAGTAGGTCCATGCTATCGAAATCTTGTGTAAAGCTCAAGACATTTAGATCATCTTGGGACATGGTGGGGACATTTTGTGTTGGTGGTGGTGGTGGTGGCAGCGGTTGTTGTAAGAAATGGAAGGGATTTTCATTGGGATTATATGGGGGGATGTGAAAGAGCATAAGTAGATTGTGTGTTTGGCTGATGGGTATGTTGTTGTCATTGGTGTTAGGCATTCCTATGCCCTGATATTATCCTGCCATTTCTTGATTCTTTTTGTGTTGTGATCTAGTTATGGGCATGCACGTGTATGGATTTGATTTTGAGGTGGAGTGAAATGGATAGGGAGACCTTAGAGAATTTGGATTAATTTGTTGGACCCAAAGATGGATGTGGTAGTGAGATGGACTAGTGAAGAAGATGAAGGGGTGATTGTAGTGTGATGAAAGATCGATTGGTTTCTAGGGGTGATAAGAATGGTATTGTGATTTGTTTTGCACAAATTTGGACCAAAAGATAGATGATGGATGACCTTTGCTTGAGGATGGTTTGAGAAAAGATTTTGATGTTTAGTTTTGATGTTTGATATGAAGGATTTTGATGGTCAACAAATTGAGCTTAGGTAAGATCTAGATTTGTTTCGTACAAATGGATGTTTCTCTTTGTTTGGGGTAGACTAATGACCTTACACAAAGAGGGATGATTGTTTCACTTGAAACGTAGACTATTGACTCTCCAAGCAAGATATAATGTGAAGGATGAAATCTAGATCTAGCTTTAACTCAAAGGGATGACGAGTTTTTTAGTTGATTTTTCGATGGGTGTTTTGATTTGGAAGATTTTGGATATGTTTTGGATTTTTGGAATGATTTATTGTGACAAGGATTTTTGTTTTGGTCCAAAAAGGTATGCAAAGATCAATGAGGATGAATGGATACGAAATTGAGTGGGTTTGATATAGCAAAGGGTCCAACAATGATAGTGATTGATTCTCTAAGGTCAAAATGAAGGTATGATTTGAAAATTTTAAGGAGAAAATGGATGGGATGCTGATAGATTTTTGGAAGGTGAATATGGATTATGGCATAGCAGATCCTAAAGATCACAACTGAATAGGTCTCAATTTCAGGAAATTCAATCTAAAAATAACATCAATCCACAGGTGAAATGGTGCCAAAATCAAACAGAGATGGTGCTAAAACAGGGCAGTGTTGGTCGAGGCTCTGAAAAAGACAAATTTTGATGGCAAATTTGGATTTGTTTTGATTGGGATTTGATCAAATGGTTTTCAATGTCTCTTAACAAGTGGTTTGAAAATAATTTAAGCACATTAACACACAATAACCAAGATTTTTGTTTGTGAAGAGACGTGTGATTTTGTTAAACAAGCACTTTGCACAACCTAAGGCGAAGATATGACAGTATTTGTTGAATCCCCTAGCTGCGCCTACTCAAAGTGGGTAGCTCTAGGATCTTAGTAGCACCGGCTCCTCCTTACAATTGCACACACTTCTCACGCATACCAAGATCTAGGTTTCTTATAAGGCTTGTCCCTCACCAAACCTTTGGATTGTCCCTACCACCTCAGCTCAGAACTGCATGAATCGAGGCTGCTTCAAAGGTTTCCCTTTTGCGTCAACAAATAGAAGGATTTTGGCTTGCTAAACAAAGGTTCGTAGTAAGTGCTTTCGTTCAGGTGGTTATACGTGCGGCAACGCTGCTCTCCATTATGGAGTCTCCCAGCCTTCAAGGGTTATGCCTTGGAGGGTTTTGGGGGAGGTTGGCTGTCGGTATAACACAACAACACCTGTTGTCTATGACTTTCATCACAAACACCTTATTTTATATGGCGGCTTGAAAGAGCTTGCCTTTAGCTTGTTGCCGCTTGGATCATTCCCACCTTTCGAAGCGGGGTGGCAGGCCCTCTAAGGATTAACAAAAGCGACACAACCAGAAAAATACTTTTGATCCCCAATTTCATACAAAGATGCAAGGGGAGAGCATACGTATTCTTTATGATTGTATCACACTAAACATGGTTCATTTTAGTTCTTTAGATTATGTTGGGGGTGATCTATGCAAGTGTTGTGAGAAGCTTTTGATTCCCACGGTCACCAAAATGGTGCGAGGGAAGAGCATACACTTTTCACACTACAAACACAAACCACGAAAATACTTCACACAAATTAGATTGGTTTTCTTGATTATATGAGTGAAGAATGCAGATTGTTATTCTTTTTTATCCAATTGATTTCATTGATGCAATTTGTGGTTCTTTTTAAAAGCCCAAAGTTGAAATATTTTGATAGTTGTTGGCACACAATTTTGTGAATTTTAGAACACCAAATTTAAAATGTTTCCCACACACACACACACAAAGATTTATTTGTTTGTTGATCAATTTTTATAACACCAAATCGAAATGTTGTGTAAACTAGCATGCAAGGGTTTGTTTTAAGTTCTAATTGAAATGTTTGCTAATCTAAAGACAAACACCCTGCAAAAACTTGTTAGTGTCTGCAAAATGATGTTGATGATCTATAAAACACTTGTCAACACCTGCACAGGACACAAAAGTCAATCTCAGAAATAGCGCTAACATAGAGACCTAATCGCACCACTGCGGACAGAAAATGGCGCTACTAACAGAAACCTATTAAGAAAATCTGACCCTGGATAGATAGCGTTGATTCAAAAATATGCGCTAATAAATATTACAGACTATGACATAACAAGATATAGCACTAATACATCATACATAAAGCACTGAAACATATAATAGCGCTAATATGACACAGAAAGCACTAAACACACAATAGCGCTAATATGCCTCTGACAATGCGCCACTGCACGTGCAGTCAAAGGGTCTGGTCAACAGCAAAAATAGCATCGATCTGGTGTTAATAGCACCAATACGTGCCTGAACTCGTCCGTCCTACAAAACAGAAGTCTTCCAAGTGAAAAAGGAGGTTAGGCTGCACGTAGAAGAGGTTTTGTTAGCATTGTTAGTCTTGACAAATGAAAAAATAGGACAAAATAGAAGCCAAAATGCATGTTTTAGATTTTATGAAAAATTTGACATGACCTCCCCTTGTTCCTTCAAGATTCCTGTGAAAATAGAGAGCAACTAAATAGGGACAAACAGCAGGAAGAACATAGAAAGAATGGACTTATGAGTGAGTTATAAGGAAGAAAGTTGCTGCACAAAATAGCTCTAAAACAGAAGATAGCGCCAAAACTCGTTAGAGATAGCACCACTGCGCAGGTAAGATAGCGCTAGACCTGCAAAAACATGTCCTAAGAACAAAAACTCACACAAATAGATTAGATATGGACCTTGTGGATCCCACCGAGCGTGCCAATGTAGATTAAGTGATCAAATCAAGGTTAAAACATAAACTAAAATACATAAACACACAAAAGTTATACCTCAACAAGAAGACCCAATCTCATCAAGGGAAGAGGAAACTTGCACCTAAGAGCTCCTAAGACATGATAATCCCTCGATAATGATTCAAATGTGAAATTCTATTACTCTAATTGCAACTGACTAATTATCTCAATAGATATTTGGGCATGGTGACTTTGCATAAAACTTGGATCTTCAAATGGGTTGAGAGATGTTGTATTTATAAAGATTTTGGAGGGATTTTGATCCAAGGTTGGAGATTGATTTGAAAGATCAATGGTGGAAGATAAAAGTGACATGGAGGGCCTAGATTAGATCTTGGAGGAATGGAGGGCTAGGAATAAAAGTAAATCTTTTATTCATTTTGGGAAAAGGAGTGATTAAATGAGCATGGGTGTGAAGGATTATTTTTGAATTAAAGATTCATATGAGGAATGTAAAATAAATTAAAAATTCATTTGGGGATAAGTGGAAATAAATGAGTATGGGTGAGGTAAGGGGTTGTAAGAAGAATTAATTGTGATGTGGGATGTTTTTAAATAAAAAATTGACTTATGTGGATTTATTTCAATTTTTTATTTGGAGGATGTGGGGAAGGGTGTTAAACTAGGTTTGACCACCCAAATGAGAGGTTGGGATTAATTAAACATAGGTTTTATTTAATTAATCCTAGGGCTAGGATGAGGTAGGCTAGGGTAGGTAATTAAATAATAGCTATTTAATTACCTAGCGTAGGGATAGGTCAATTAATAGGTTGAATTAATTAGTTAAACATGGTTTAGCTAATTAATTAGATTTAGTGAAAAATAAGGAATTTGATTAAATAAATATTGCATATTTATTAAATCAATTGGCTAAGGTTTGGACTATTGAATTAATGAAATTAATTCAATTTTGGGGATAAAATGTTGTAAAAATTAGGTGATGAATGGATAATTAATTAAATAAAAATTTAATTAATTGATCAGAAGGGAAATTGGTACGTTTAGGGATGTCGGGAGTCGGTTTGATGGTAGAAGACATTTTTAGGTGTCTACAAATGTAAGACAAATAATAAAGTAATACCATTATAAATTACTTTATTATTTTGTTGCAATTTGTAAAATCAAATGAGATAGAACAAGTTGTAACTAATAGTAAAGTAATCATGCAAACGATTACTTTATTATTTTTCCCACATTCCTAAAATTATTGAAAACTAAGAGAAGAAGATAATTGAGGCTTTTAGAGGCTTTTTACATGGTTTTTGGGCCATTTTTAGGGTTCTTGGTCAACTTCTTGGTCAAGCACATGGAGAGGTCCAAATTGAAGCTATTTTTGCTCAATTTGTGGCAGTTTGAGCCCTTATTTTTGGGGATTTTTGAGTTTGCTCGTGGATCACTTTGGAGGACTTGTTTTTAGAGGCAGTTAACTGTAGTTTCATTTTTGCATGCCTCTTAGTGAGAGCAAGCTATATATTGTAAAGCAAAACTTATTTTTTCTAGTTCTTTCATTCTTTTCTCTTTTACACATTGAGAGAGAAGAAGGTTTTATAGCTCATTTTTTACAGTTTTATAGAGATTACAGTAGGTTACAGGTTACACACACACACACACACACACACACACACACACACACACACACATATATATATATTTGTTTTAGCTTATGGATATGAACATTATTAACCCTATGTCTTTTATTTATTTCTACCCTCCTTAGTCAAATTTATCATTAATGAGTGGTATGGGGTGCAAGCAAGGGCTTTTGACAGAAGATTTAATGTAATTTAATGCTTTTAACCCTCTTTCCTTGAGGGAGCATGGGAGGTAGGTAAATGATGTAAAATCAGTGGAAGAGAGGTCTTTCCTGGATGCTAAGGTAGGAGGTCAGCGAATTTTTCGGGAGACCAAATATCAATTGGGAGGTTCCCTACACTTTCTGAAACTCGTCTAGTCAACTCAAGAGAAACCCAATTTCTCTAACCCCTGGATATCTATATATTTCAAAGGATGGTAAATGCATAGGGAAGGGGAATTTGTAGGTTCAAGAAATGGTGTCCAAATGTAGAAGGTGTAGATTCTATCTAAGAGATTGAAGTGCATTCCTTAGGGCTCAAACTGTATGTATGTTGTCCCACACTTGATTTTGATAAGGAAATTTGTACAACCTGATCCTCTTCTTTTTCTGTGGGTACATATAATGTTTGGGGTTTTCTATTTTCTGGATAGTTGTTAAAAATTAAAACTTGGGGGTTATTTCTGTTTTGATCCTTATCTATTTTCCCCTCAATATTAGCTCTCTATTTAAACAAATTGTTCTCGTATAAATGTGTGTTTTGATAAAAAAATTCAATCTTTTGTGGTCACTTTATGGCATTTAGATTTAATTCGTTCTTGGCACCTTTATTTCTTTCTTTACAGTGTGCTTCCATGTCCTGTATGCTATTCTTTTATATCTGTTAAAATCTACATTTTATTTTGTGTTTTGCTAGAGGTTGTACCTCTTTCATAGTGCCTTTTGGTCTCATGCAGAGAGGACATTTTCAAAAATTGGGGTTTTCACCTAGCAATTGATTTCCTTCAAAGTATTCTTAAGACGTTTCAATAAATTCATTTTGTGCATATCCTGCAATCATTGCAGCCTATGAGACATACTTATTTTAGGCATTTGTCAAATAGTTCATGAAACTTGTCTTTGACTCCATATTTTGCATAGGAATATACTAGGGCACTTACAACTACCACATCTGACAAGAATTCCCCTTTCGTTATGCCTAGATAGATGTCCATCCCCTATTCACAATCACCCATTTTGGCACAGGCAGGGAGGACGCTAGCAAAGGTTGGGAAATTGACTTTACACCTGTCAACCGTAGCTGCTTGAGATTGTCTAAAGCCTTTTCAACAAATCCATTTCATGCATATCCTAAAATCATTGCATTCCATGAGTTGACGTCTCTTTGAGGCATTTTGTCAATAGATCATGTGCATTGTCTATGCTCCTACATTTTGCATACATGTCTACTAAAGCGTATTCAACCATAATATCTGATGAAAATCCCCTTCCGTTTTGTTTTGATGAATGTCCATATCTCCTTCCAAAGCTTCAATTTGTGCAAGGCATGTAGGATGTTGTCAAAGGTTGAGGAGTTGGGCTTTACATCGCCAGTTGGAAATCTGACATGCTGCACATTATTATAGTGTAAGCCTATTTTTCAAACTGTTTCCTTTAGCATCCTTAATAATCTCCACAAGAAACCTGTCTCTGTTTAAAATGATGGAAACTTTCACATCTCTCACAACCATATTTCTAGCAACATTATTGGAAATAAATTTTGTTGCAGCGTGGAAATTTGCACATACTCGAAGGTTCCTAACAACACTAATAGTTGTTCCAAGAGGCATGTTTAATAAATCAAATGCAATTGCCAACTCTTACTATAGTGGCAGAGAAATAATTCTTCCACAGCATTAAGTAAGTGTCTTTAAATTTGGAAATACCTTGCTGCCTTCATCTTCCAAGCTAATTTCTCCAACTCTAGGTTAGAAAGTTATTACTCACAAAAAAAAAGTGGAATAGTAATTATGAAAGTAAAAAGGTATAAATGCGTAAATATGAACTAATGTGAAGGAGGAAAATGTTGATGTAAATAAATGTAGGATGAATTAGCACTAGGAAATTATAAGTGTGAAGAAATAAAAATGTAATATAATGTGTATGAATCCTAGTATGTGATGTGTTAGAATTAGGGATGATTAAAATTTATATAATGTAGATTCTATCTTAATTTCAATTAATTATTTTGAAGGACTTTTAAGGGTATCTGTTTATTTATTTATTTATGTATTATTTACATTTAATTGATGTAAATTCGATACAATTAGATAGCATGTGGTAGAAAGTAGATTTATTTTTTAAAACAATTAATTGTTTTATAGATTTGGAAATTTCATATCTTGCTTCAAGGAGGTAAATTTTATTTAGTTACAAATTATCTCACTTTTAAAAAAAAAAGTAAAATGTAGATTTACTTTTAAATACAATTGATTGTTTTATTATCTGTTATATTTAAAATATGGATTTATTTTATATCAATTTACTTATGGTTATCATCTTTAGAATATTAGGACCTATCACAAAGAAAATATATACCCAGGAATATAAAATTTATTAGTCATGAAATGTCTCATTATTTTAGAATGAGAACTTTTATTATCTTTTATATTTAAAAGTTAGATTTTATCTAATTTCAAGTAAAATGTTTCGAACTTTTATTATTTTTATGTTTAGAATTTAGATTTTATTCAATTTTAAGTAACACTTTTAATATTTTTATGTTTAGAATTTAGATTTTATTCAATTCCAAGTAAAATTTTTATTATTTTTATGTTTTAGATTTTATTCAATTTCAAGTAATTGTCCTAGTTAATTAATTAAGAGAGGTCTCATCACTTCAGAATATATGAACTTTTTCTATCTTGTGTATTTAGAAATTAGATTTTATTAAATTTCAAGTAATTAATCTAGTATGGATATTTAAGGGTTACCTTTATATGCATAAGAATAGAGCAGGTAATTAGCCTCATTAGTATTTCTCTATTTTGAGTTTTCTCACATATAAAAAATGCATGAGTAGCTTTGAATAATGAGAGAGAGAGAGAGGCTCCTAATGTGTGGCTAATTATGTTAAACTTTGGAATTTAATAAGTTACATAGCATGTGGATTATGGTAAATTGAAATATGTTTTGTGATTGGTTAGATAGAAATGATTATTCTTTACTATGCATTTTGATTGTAAATTTGAAATCAGGCTTGATTACTATGTAAGAAAATAATATTCTTTTAATTACATTAAAAATGATGGAAGAGTAGAGAACCCATTTTGTTGTAGTCTCCTTAGAAGGAAAACCTACCATTTTTAATATATATTACCATGGGAGAAAATCAACATGATTGATAAGAAGAAAAGTTCTATAATCTCACTAACATTGAACATGACATGCATTTTACCAACTTAGACCAGCATGCCTAGGATAAATAGGAGTAGACTATTGAGTCCTATTAAACTCATACAATGAAGGATAGATCAAAACTATGATCTGAAAATGAAGCTACAAGGTCTAGGTAATGGTGCAACATTACCTATAGATAGACTCTTAAGTAAATGATATTCTTTTAATTACATTAAAAATGATGGAAGAGTAGAGAACCCAAATTGTTGTAGTCTCCTTACAAAGGAAAACCTACCATTTTTAATACATATTACCATGGGAGAAAATTAACAAGATTGATAAGAAGAAAAGTTCTACAATCTTACTAACATTGAACATGACATGCATTTTACCAACTTAGACTAGCCTGCCTAGGATAAATAGGAGTAGACCATTGAGTCCTATTAAACCCATACAATGAAGGATAGATCATAACTATGATATGAAAATGAAGCTACAAGTCTAGGTAATGGTGCAACGTTACCTACAGACAGACTCTTGTTGGCGATAGGTACCGTTGTATGCTCTCACCTCACATTCACAGACCTTGGTGATCAGAAAACGAGGCTTGTTGATAACACAAGTCTAATTCAGAGATGGATTGGAAATTATCAGATAAGGCAACCAGTCCATACAAAAAAAACCCTAACTGCCATATGCTCTCACCTCACCTTTGTAGATCTTGGCGATCAGAAAGCACTAGGGAACCTCGAATGGACTTAGTCACCAAATACCCAAATTGTCTTATACATGTGAACTAAATTTTCTTGAGCAGACACCTGATAGGGATTCCTCCACACTAGGACTAACTGACAAACACCCCTTTAGATGTTTGTGGTAGTTGACTAATTTTTGTCCCTGCTTCACTGAGTGGTTGGCAGCTGACAAAGAACTATCTGGGGGAGGGGATAACCCTAGAAAGGGCTGGATACCTGCTCGCAGTTGCATCAAACATAGTGCAAAATAGAACTACATATTCGCATTCCTCGTGTTAGTTGCATCTGAAGGAGGGGGGCCTTGATCTTGTGGATATAGGGTATGTAGGCAATCTAGACAGTGAAGGATGCCCCCAGTACTCAGGTCCCCCAATGTAGGGTGTTCTTTTATAGTTTCTATGTAGTGATTTCTGAGTCGTGTTAGCATGAGATTGTCTAGTTAGTTTTGTGTAGATGATAAGGATATAAGTCACTAGGGAGAAAGCAAGTTCTTAGGAGTGAATGCATGATGTAATGAAGAACTTAAGGTATGTGTGATCCACTGTTCTTATAGGTTATCTTGCGCAATGTACTCTCTCTCTCTTCACTAGATTTAAAATTGGTGATCTTTCAGAACTTGATGATTTTAGTAAACTCAAACTCATGTTCATCTCATCTCTATAACATGCATTAAGTACTTCTTAGAATTAATAGAATAATTTCACATTTCTTGCATCTGTTAGATCAAAAAATTTATTTCCTCGGTATCTTTGAATTCAGAGTTAGTATTATTTGTTTAAGGATGAGTCGGGTCCTTACAACCACTTTTTGGCCCCCCAACTTTTTGCACCCGCCCAACATCATTTTTAGATCTAATCTGATTTGTTTTGCATCATAAATCTAATTATAAAACATTTATACATCATTTTGCATAGTTTCATGTCTTAATTTCACAATTAGGTTTTGAAAACCTTGCAGTTTCACTAGATTTTGCTTTATCATCTATCTAGATCTGCATTATAGGTGTGTTGTAAAGGATATTGCTGCATTATTGGACTGATATTAAGGTTATAATTCACTTCCCCTCATCAATTTCCTTACAACACTTCTTCTTTTAGTCTTTTGCATTGAAAAAGTGAAAAAATCAAGCATTTTTAGTCATAAACATACATAATTTTGCATTTATTTTCTTGCATATATCATGGATTCTTCTCATCATTCATCTTTGGAAGATTTATTTGAATACATTGTAAATGTTGATAATTTCTACAAATTCACTTATAAATATCCTCAAGTATTACATCAAATAGCATACATCTATTGTATTGACATGTCTAAAAGCACTACTTGTGATATTCTTCATTCCATAACCTATTTTGAAAGCCTTGTCACTATTGTGGGTATTTTCCCTTCAATATTAGAAAATATCACTAATTTCATATCTGCAAATAATCATGAGGAAAGTAATGGTAAAAATGTCCTTCCTTCCCTCCCTTCATTTCATGATGATATAATGGACATTCTTTCTGAGGCCTATGAGACTGATATAGCCCTAGGTGATTCATCTAATAAAAAGACTTTTACCAACATAACCTCACTTGGTGAGGATATTTTGACACAAGAAGAAGACATCATTGACACATTCCTTAACACCACTCTTCCATCTCTACATGCTCTCCCTGGCTAGGATGAAGCATTGGAGGATGCAGATTCTTTATGTGAACAACTTCTTCAACCTATTGACACTAAAAATTTACCAACTGATCTTCAAACACTTATTGACTACATCTTAAACAAAGAAATAGATCACATACCCCTACTTGACCACTCACATACCATGCAATCTACCAACAATTTGGAAAACATCAACAAACATATTATTCCTCACAAACCAATTGAAATGGGCATCTTTCAGGTTCCCTCATTACCTCACTCAACCAAAATGGGTATCTTTCTAGCTCCTACATCACCCCATTTGATTGACATAGAAAACTGTAACATTCCTTCTACACCATCATTAATATATACCTTTCCATTGACAACTCCTACAATTTCCCCTTCACAAGCTCAAGAAAATATGGAAGAAAGAAGAAGAGATAAAGCTTTAACCATCAAATTAAAATCAAGATCAAGGACAACAGGTAAGTATTTCTAACCCTAGTGGTCACCTATGTCATATCATTATTTGCTCGCTTATGTGACCTCCCCTCTTGTGTTGTGTTCCTCCTGTGATGTGTTATGTGTTGTTTAGGCCTCCTTGGATGACCCTTGATACTCTTGTAAGGTCGAGGGTACTAGTAGACCGCCTCTATTGTGACCATTCTTCTATCTTGCTTCTCCTCTATTTTCATTGTTGTGTGTTGTATCTTCGGTGCATAGCATTGCAGTTGATGACCTCGAGGCATCCTCCTACATGATTTTTCCTAAGACACTTGTTCTCCTCTCTCATTTTATTGTTTACCTTCTTCTAGTGATTCTACCTAGTTGACAGATGATGAAAAACAAATATACTGATACGAACTGCATGTCTCTTCAACAAGCAAAGTGAAAATGGACCTAGTCCATATATGAAGACGAGGTTGATTTATATAGTATTGAGAGTGCTTCTGGATTCAACTGTGTCTATTTTTGTTTGAAGGTTTCAGATCATACTCAATGATCCATCATTAGGAAAAGGAGAGTAGTCTCATCATCACTACTCTCCTCTTCCTGATGATGGATCATTGAGTATGATCTGAAATGTTGAAACAAAAATAGACACAATTGAATCTAGAAGCACTCTCAATACTATCATGGACTGTGGAAAACTCATGCCTACTATTGATTTATATATCCAATGCTTGGGTAGTAGAATCACTCCATGTGATATTTGATGTTGTCTAATTTTGCTAACAAATCATAACAATACATCTGCTTTGTGCACTTTGATTGTTTTGGGTGTCTCACCTTGTTGTTACACTCGGTTCTGAGATGCCTGTAGTATAAGCCCCATGGCTTAGACTCAAACTCGTTTGTGTAGCCTTGGCTTCTTTGTTTTCATGCATTGCTTGGATTAAGAAGTGTGTGTTTGTGGGAACATTCGGTGATTGTGAGCACATGTCACCTTTTGGGGCATGGGCTTTATGAAATCTCTTGTTCCCTTGTGTGTTTTCTCTCTACCTTAACATGCTTGATATCGGTACATGATATCAACCACCTTAAGGTGGGGGCATATAAAGTAAGCTATCTGTTGATTTTGATACTAACGAAGCATGTTTGTAAGCCCTCTGCAGAGACAGGATGTTGTCTCTCCGGTGTGAGTGCACATCTTTATTTTATATTGCAATCAATAAGCCCTCTACGGAGGTGAGATATCATGCATATCCTTTTTATTAAAAGCCCTATATGGAGGTAGGGATGGTGTATCTCTTGAGCTAGTGCACATCCTTTTTATTTCAAAAGTCCTTCGAGTAGGCGGGGTTCATGTATCCTCCCTTAAGTGTGTCTTTGGTGGTTGTTGTGGCATAAGCCCAACTATCAGGTGTGCCTGTAGTGTGCTTGAGATGGTGGGGTCTTAGCAATAAGTTCCTTCCATCACCTTATTTGACATGTTTAAGATGTATAGTATGTCTTTGGCATGCTATACGATGCTCATGCTTTATGTGTGTCTTCCGTGTGTTTTCCCCCTTGCGTAGTCTAAAGCTGTGTGGCAAAATGCCCCTCCCTACACTCAAGCCTTGTATGATGTGTTTGTTCCCAAGTATAGTCCAAAGAGTGTGGTGAAATGCCCCTCCTATGCTTTGGGATTTGTATGGAATGCTTGTTCTCAAGTGTAGTCCAAAGAGCGTGGAGAAATGCCCCTTCTACACTTTGAGATTTGTATTGCGTGTCTTCTCCCCTATATGTAATCCAAAGAGCATAGCGAAATGCCCCTCCTACATTTTGGGTTGTGTGTTGCATTTTTACTTTCCATGTATCTACATTCATCTATATATATGTGAAAATGAAAATGAAATAATTGTTGCATTCACTGTATTTGTTGTGTTTTACGTGTCTTCAATATTGTCTTCTCTGTGTCTTGCATGACTATTAATGTCTTCTCCATGTTTTACGTGGCTATTACTATCTTCATTATATTTGGCGTGTCTGTGATGTGTTTTCTCTAATGTCTACCTAAGACTGGGGGCTAGAAATAGTTACTCAATCATTGTGTATGCATTAGCTTCAAGTGTCTGGCGTGTTTGTTGTGTTTTGACTGTACTTTAATGCATGTATGGGTCATAAGATCATACATACATTAAAGTGGGGGATAAATTTTATGTCATAAAATGTCCCCCTGGGACTTTTACCTCCTAATTTTAGCTCCTGGGTCCCTTGTTTTGCATCTTGCATGTTAGATTTAACTCCCGAGACAAAATGGCTTGAAACCCATGTCAAATGGGGCTTGAGGGACATCTGTGAGCTTAACCCTACCTTAAAATAGGACCCAAGGGCTTGGGCGCTCGCACCCTAGAGCTGCCCTATTTTAGGTGGGTCCCAAATTTGAATGTCAATTATGTGACTATTAAAAGGTTTTGTTTTTGACATCTTAAGTTTGAATTACAAAATTTGTAGCGGGAATGCATATATAAGCATGTTTAGGGTTTCATTTGTAAACTAGAAGATGATTGTGAACTTTTGAAGAACTTATGATTTTAGAGCATTCAAAGCATTCATTGTGCCAGAGCAGACTTGTTTTATTATTGTGTTTGTTATGCAAATTTGGCTTCATCTTCTCATGTGTTGAAGGATATTCATCTACATGTGAGCTACACCTCTGAGGTGATATCTATTTGTGTTTTGAATCAATAATTTATCAATTTGTTTTTGCCTCTATCCCACAAGGATACAAACTCTTTATCAAACAATAGTGTTGGAAGGCTTGAATGCCACTCTAGGGCTTGATTGAGGCAAGCTCCTAAACACCACAATCCCCAACCCCTCTCCTTGTGATTGCAGGTTACAGGTATTGAGTTTTGTGGAGTTGCAGAGGAGTGTTGTAGAGGATAAGGATTCCATATCTAAAAGAAAGGGGTGGAAAAGAGCACTGATAGGGATTGGACGCTAGTCCTTGTGCCCTACAGAGTTGCAGACTTGAAAATCATCTAAATAGGGATCATCAGTGTCAAAAGGAGTCCCGAAGCCCCCAAAGAAATTGCCACCTTGGGCTTGGGCACTAGTCCCTATGCCCTTGACTATTCTGTATCATGAACTTCAAAAAATGGTTAGTAACTAATCTCTGTCTATTGTCTTTGTGTGTGAGCATTTGTCAGAATTCATCTGTTTGTAGCATAATTGGGCATTAAATTAATGCATTATTCAGTAAATTCCAAATTTCCCTATCATTACAAGTGGCAACCAACCTATAGGTGAATCCTCTTGCAAAAGTTGTGATTCAACTTAGTTAAATGTCCTTGAATGGTATGTAGTGAAAGGAGGATTTAGGCATATCATCAAATCAAACATTTCCCCCTTTTTCCTACATAACAAATATAACATAATAATATAATGACCTAATATATAATTATAATAATATTATTTTCTAAATAATTCAATATATGAGACTTCAAATAAATTGTCCAAAGGTCATGGAGTGAGATCTTCAACTAAAGGCAACATTAACTCTTCCTCTTCATCCAACCTAGAGGGATCAAACAAATATAGGTTTTCTGCATTAACCATTACAAATGTAGGTTTTCTACATTAAACATTGAATAGATTTGTTTTTCCTAGTGATAGAAATCTTGTTCACTAGATGCACCTCTTAGGTAAAAAAGGATTACATATATCTTCTCTTACAATCAGAGATTACATATGGATGGAAAGGTTACTATGAATTTACCTCTTTCATCATCTCCCATATCAAGTTGTCTTTTGTTGGTCTTCTTTTGATCCATTGTGGGGTTTGAGATATTTGTGGAATTGTAATGTGTTTGGGAGAAGCTGCATTGTGGTTTGAAGCAAGACATTGAGGAGAGTGTCATTCCACAAAACTAAGGTTTGAGTTTACCTTTGTGATAGTAATAAGGTCTAAGGAATTAGGGTTTAATAAATGAAACTCATTAATACTAGGGGAAAATAGAGGGATTTTACCATCAACTTGAGTTTCACTATCATTGACTAGTACTGTCTATTTGCTATCATTCTCTGCATCCATTGTTGCTAACGATTATGTGACTATTTTTATAGTGGTAGGATGGGCATGCAACTTTTAGTAGGGCTTTTTCTTAAATATTGGAGTGTGCTCGTAAGTGTATAGAACAAGATGTGCAAGGTGTTAGGGTTAAAAACTCAAAACGGGGAAGAGATGGGCTCACAAAAGAATATCTGGCTAGTTAAATTTGATAAACAAATTAATGGAACTATATGGGTACTAAAACTTAAAAGAACACTCTACCCAAAAAAACATTTAAAAAATAACAATAGCTAGATTTAAATAGTTAAAATCCTAAAACAATTTAGAGTTAAGAGTACAAGTTACAATACACTTTTATCACTACAAAAAAGTAGTATCATAAGCATGGCACATAATTTGAGGCTTATTTTATTTACACAGATCAACAACTATACCATAACAACCCTTCAAGGATTTACAACAACAAAAAATAACTCAATCCTAGACATACAATAATGTTGAAGGATAAAATAAAGGACCCTCTTTAGGAAATAATCTTCCTCATGATCAGTTTTAGCTAATCTACAATCATCACTTCAGTCATAGATGTTATAGTATAGAGAAATATTCTTGACGAAAGGTATCTCAGTGACTGGCCCCCTATGGATTAAACCAGGAAAAAGCATACCCAAGTTGTTGAATCCTTGAGAGAGACCCCCAAAGCATGGATTCTTAGAATTGTCTTCACAAATTTATGTGTATGATGCATCTATCTCCTCTTTCTCTGCTGTAGATTTTCCTGTGAGGTTCTGAACCAAAGACCTAAAACATTTTGGGTCTGTCTTGATTATCTTTGGTTCATAAAACATGCACAACATAAATTGATGGAGAGATGCTATTGTTCTTATATTGTGAGCATTTTCTTGTTCCTTCACTACAACTAGACTTCAGGATTTCCTAAGAAGATTTATTGGTACCAAGTATGCTAGAAGCTAAAATTTTATAGCTATATTGTTTATCCATCTTCATCTATTTCATATTGGTTTGTCAGATCTACTTCACTCAAGCACTTAATTTAGATGATTAATATTTTTGGGTTGGTGGGGAAGGAATCTAAAATGAGATAAATTTGAAGGATAGATAATAGTATGGGGATCACCAATGAAGATGAACAACATATTAATAAAGATTGATAAAGCCTCTTGTCAAAGGCTATTATGCTCATATAATAGTAGTGATGGAACTGTATAATATTTTTCATAGTTCTACTATTTGTCCTCGGGCTTATGTCATTACATTGGAAGATTTCCAGACTTAAGGTTCTTTGCAAACCAAAAAAGGCATTAAACCCTAAACCCCCATGCCAAATTTAGAATGTAAAGGCCACATTCGTTCTATTTCTTCAGTGACCGCCTATCTCCCATTACCCAAGGTTTAAATTGCTTTATTGTGTCCCCTTGAACATCTTTTGACCGGCCCCTCGCCGAAAATTTTAAATGCATAGACACCAAGGTCCAGTCCTACTAACTCTTTTTGACAGGTGGTGATAGTGGATTTGTATCCGCCAGTCTGCCAACAATAAAATATTGATGAAGTTGGCATCTGTAGAATTGTGAAAAGAGTGACTGCTGGTCAGTGACTATCAAGGAGTGAAGGATGGTGGGGCCTAAACAATATAAAATGATTTCTTTGTGTTACCGCCATCCCCCCATGCTTCACCATGGAGTCTCTCTGAGGGCCATGGAAAGGTGGTAGTTTGACATGTGGCTACTGTGTATGCAAGAAAAGGTCCAGATGGAGAGGGGCATGTTCTGATGTCCTAGTTGCAATTCCTTCGCCATTCTGCTGGGCTATAAATTAGTATGCTTCGTCAGATTGTAGAATGGCAAAAATCTTGACACGTGGCATTCTAAAAGGATGGGACTAGTGCATTAAATAACAAGAATATGACGTGTCATAGTCCTATGGATGTGGCCACTTGTTGGAGAGTTGTCTTGATTGCGTGCAGATGATCCAACGGTCATCTACCATTCTGCCAGGACCATATCTCTAGCCATATCCCTTGCGTGCAGAATTGTGGAATATGGTCTTAACAATACTGCAAGGAGATATTTTCTCAGGATCGTGGTTAGGAGAGCTATCCAGGTGGCAAGTCGTCATTGGGAAAAGCAACCGTCATTCTCCTACTTCACAAAGGGCCAAATCAGCGTTGTTCAAATCAAGCCAGCTAAGATCAAGATCGACGACCAAAATTTAAAAGTGTGATAGGGAAATAAGTTGGCGTTGATCTGATGATACTTCATTACAAGCATTAACTTCTCAGGCATGTGCAAAGTCTCCATCGCTGCCACTACGAATGAATTTATTAATAGAAAGATTTGGCTTATGTAGGCTTGACCTTTGGAAATCCGTGCTTTTACCATAAATGACATTTCATCTATTGTGTGATGAACTTTGACAAGATGACAAGGCTAAATTGAGGAGACCAAGATACCTGACCTGGCATGATTTAGTGCAAGAAGTGATGTTCTCAGTTATGTGGATTTATGAGATCCTATCTTTCTGTTCACTTCTGGTAATCTTCAAGAGATTTCCATTTATGACAAGAATGCTATGAAGTGACTAGAATTAATTGAACCAAAGATGTGCAGATGTATGCTTACATCCTAAAATTTCTATGAATAGACAAGTGTTGGTGATACCTCTTATACTATTTAAAACGTGCTGACAGTATGGCACTCCCTTGTTCTTGTGTGTTATGTTTTCTCCCCTGTTCTATCAGATTTTCTTCCTTGTTCTTATGGCTATTAACTTGTCCTTACAGAATTAGGAGACTTGGAGTTTTCTTCCTTTGGAATGGGCGGTGTAGGGAAAATTCAAGAGCAATAGAATCATTTTACAAAATCTCTATGAGCATTTCTTCTTCTTGTTGTTTCATCCAGATTGGGACCTTAGGTTCTAACCTCCTGATTCTAGTCATTCCTTATGTCTGTGATTAGGAAGATTAGTATCAGGTGCAAAGGGAAATCATTTCTACCTTTGCCTTCATCCCTCTTCTACTTTTCCTAACAAAGCATCAGCTCTAGTAGTAGGGATGATTCCTCTCTGGATATAGCATATGAAGATAGGATGCTCCCATTTTGTTGTTATTGCTGCCCCCCTCACTGGATAGATGGCATTGCCATATCCAGCTTGATGTGATTTAATCTAGTTTCTATCTAGTTGAGTTGGTTGGTGACCACTCAATTATGAAAGAGGAATCACATCCTTGCAAATGACAATAGGCATAAAGCAAAGAACTCCAGTTAATGGGGTTTTCTTCTAATATTGTCGCTTGCAGTCGTTCCTAATTGAGATGGGTAAACTGGGTGGTGAATGCTCCTATCAAACAAATAGATAGCATATGATGGGTATGTAAGCTCTAACAACATTTATCAAGCAATCCCCCATCAGCATCATGGCTTGTTTTCCCTACCTAAATTGAGAGGACACGTAGTCTTACAGGTATCTCAGCATATACCATAGAAGCAGGACATTCACTTGTGAAGCAGTTGCACTGGCCTCTTCTCGCAGCTCCATCTTTTGGTTACTAAAAATTTGTAACTTCTTTTGTCTTAAGCCTAAAGCTTGTTTGCTCCCTTATCTTTATAAAAGGGAATTCAGGGCTTTTGAAAATTCATTGGTTCGAGGTCATGTTTCCAAACTTAGTCTAAAATGTGGGATCAATCTAGTTAAGGAGGAATTGTAAATAGTTTGTTTTCTACAATAAATCAGTCATCCATTTCCAAGTTTTCATTCTGAGTTTTAAGATATCTTTATAGAGCTACAAAGGCTGTGTTATAATTTGCTGAATAGTTTACCTTACAAATTCTGTTGAGTCTCTGAAGTATATTGTCTCCTACTTCGTGTATACAGTTTTACATTTACGAATATATTTGATTAAGGATCAAGTTTATTCATCATCACAGTCTTTCCTGTGTTGGGTACTTTTCTTGTAGCATTCTCTCAAGTAGTGAAATAATTGGCTGCTAGAGGATATAGAATGTATTACGGGTTTCCAGGGATAACTAAGTATGGTAAACTTTAAGATTAGTAAAGTGTTTTTGTTGATGTATAAAATTGCGCAGGTTCCAACACCAACATGGGAAGTTTCAAGAATGTGAGACTTGCTACTTGAAACAACCTCCAGATTTTAAAGAAGTTAGCTATTCCTATTTCAATTGGGTTTTGAACAAAGGGAAAGAAATAAACAGGATTATAGATACAATAAGCAAATATAATTTATGGTGATGCCCCTAAGTAAAAAGTACTCCTTCAATTCAAGCACAGTGAAGCTATTCTCAAGATACAGTTATATTGAAGAGCAGATACTGCATGATCAACATAAATAGATATAATGAATATTATCAAAGGCTTATAACCAGACGACTTTGCAAAGACATAGATGATATCAACCAAGGCACAGAATAGAGTTCTTCTTATTAATCTTCCAGCAACATAAAAGGCATAGAAACATGCACAGATATATCAATTTTCTTATCAAGAACAACAAAATAAAGGCAAAATGACATAAACTAGTCACAACAAAGTCTCCAACTCCTCTATTAGATTTCTAATTGAAAACTTATTTCAAAAGTCAAGTGATGTCTTTCGATTACAAATTCTATATATTTAAAACCATAGACTTAACACAAGATTGCCTGCAACAACCCGAATTATCAACGACCAAGCAAAATTGAAGATTACTGAAAGTCCATGGTGGTTACAATCTTCTAAATCTGTAATAGCCATCCCTCCTGCACGCTCATTGTCTAGGGAAAAATATTATGTGGCACACTAACTGCATCGAGACTAAGACACATGGCAACACCTGCGCGCATAAGGCTCAAAAGAAATTATGACAGATGGCAGTGCCCGCATATACTTAGAAACTCTTTTGCCTTCAAAGAAATTCACAGGAAACAGCCACTTGTTGCACTTCGCAGTCTCCAAAAATGATACGTGTCCTGCCCCGCCAAGCCTTTAAAAACCTGTGTCTTTATACCCAGGCGCCCTCCATTGTGACATCTGTCACAACTCGCTTCACTTAAAAAACTGAGACACAATAATAATGGGACCCACTGCATTCATAACGCATTACCCACAAAGGGAATAAAACTGGGACAGATGGTAGCACCCGCATTCAAACAAGCTAACACACAGCAACCTCTGCAATACTGTTGAAACTAATGAAAATTTTGAAAGGTCCTTCGAAAGCTGACACTTGTCACGTTCCGCTGCAACTGTGAATTAAAATGTTCCATGCTACAAGAAGATTATGAATAAAGTAACCCTTTCTCTGCTATCGCCACGTGGCACCCTCTGCAAGCTTGAAACAAAATGAATTGTGGCCCACCATATTTATGTCGATATCAATATAAATTCTAAAAAGGGACACGAGGCATCCTCCGCATAAAACTCAAAAGGACACACGGCGGCCTCTGCAAGCATATAGCAAGAAAAGAAACTTTTTGATACTGCTTCTGCAAGCAACACATGGCGCCTTCTGCAAGCTTGAAACAAAATGAACCAAAAAGATGTTACTCAATACGTGGCGCACTCTGCAGCAAACTCAAAAGGACACCCGGCGGCCTCTGCATAAAACTTGATTCTTGTTTCATTGTTGTGGCTTTGACACTTGGTGCAACCTGTGCACAAAAACATTTGAGGTACAGAAACATAGAGACATAGAAACACAGAGAGACAAATATTATAAGAAGCCATTGTAACTTTATTGTAACACTATCAAAACTGAAACAAAATGTAGACACTCTACAATTCTTGGTGACCATCAGGACTTCTGAGCCTGCTCTAAAAGAACCCAAAACTAACAAAAAGATATTGTATTGAAAATAAAACTTGAAGTATAGATTTTGCAACGCTGTCTGATATACAAACCATTCTAAATCTGAGAGCCCCTGTCTACTCTGCAAATCTTGAAAAGCAAAATCAAGATTAATTATATATTTATGGAAAAATGTTTGCAAAATTTGTACCACAGCCTTTAATTGAAATTCCAATTGGGCCATAGGTACCAACACAGTTTCAACTTCCTTTACTGTTGATGAATCACTCAAACCTTGGAAAATTGTCTAATCATTTTGCTTGGTCAAAAGAAGGGCCTTGATGTCATCTATCATCAACACTGTGTTACTATCTGGGAAAGGTGAAGGAAGTCCCATTTGAACCAAATCTTCTATGTGTTTCTTCATATTCTTTACTCCTTCCTTCATTATATCTAGGAGCTCCTAACAATTTGTGGCTGTGGAATTACAACTCGAAACCTCATTGACCTTCTTAGCAGCAACCATTCTATGATTGATACATGCTGCCGATAATGTTTCATCTATTGTATCATACAACTTTTTCAACAAAAGCTGAGAGTCAGAAACCCTTAATGAAACTGTAGATAAAGTGGCTTGCACAGAAGTCTCTACCTTCTCACACAGCTGCTGAGCATTTAACAGAAAAGTCAAAGATGACTTTAGCTGAATAATCTCCTCAAAGATTCTCTTCCATACTAAAATATATAGCTCTTTCACCAAATTTAGAACTCTAGCATTCTATGGTCTATTAGCCAACTCAATTGTCAGTTGTTTTGTTCTTTGTTGCTTAGCCATGAGTTGTGCCTAAGCTGTACTATTGGCATTTTGCTCACTCAATATTTTTTGTTGCAACTCTGTTGCCTCTTACAATTTATCCTGATACCTCTTTTCTATAGTGGCTTTTTCCTATCTTAAAACAGTCACTGTAGCCTTCTCCTGTGCCAGCTCAGTCTTAAGAGAAGCAATTTGGGCCTATACAGCCTAATGTATCTATAAAGAAATAGTGTTCTGCAATTGTTTATTCAAATTATCAATCTCATTTATCTTAGACTAAATCTCCCAAGTGAGATTACTGCTATTCACTTTCTCTTGAGCCAAATCACTCTCTGCCTTTTGCAACTTCTTAGACACTTTCAAATAGTTTGTAGCCACAGTAGTTGTAGTTTTATTTAGCATCTCAACCCTGTCCTGTGGCCTGAAGAGAGACATATCCATAGCCACAACATTCATAGCATAATCTTGAGGCTACATTTGCTCATTTGGTTTTACTACATTTGGGGACAAATGTGACACTGTCAATGATTGTTGAATAGGGTCATAGAGTGACCTCATGTGAGCCACAGCAGGGCTTTTGTTTTCCTTTTTCCTCTTATTTTTCATCATGGCCTCTCTGGCCTTTTTTCCTGTGTCTACTTGAGCTTGGAAGGTAGGAGGAGATGCAATATAACCTCCGGCAAAGGGGTGACCTTAAGGCAAGCCATAAGGAATAGAAGATAATTGTTGGCTAGGGGAAACTTAGGGAGGGGTCTATTTGGGCACAGATGGAGAAAATAATGGTAGAGTTATGGCTTGTGAGGACATGGCCAGTGCACTGACAGTTGGGGCAAAGGTTTGTGTAAGCACAACAGAAGTGGCAGGGGACGTGGAAACCTGAGTACTTGGGATTACCACTCCTAAATGAGAAGAAAGAGACATAGGAGAGAAGGGAGAAGAAGTACTTACTTGAGTCACAGATGAGGTAACTGGCACTTGTTGTTGCTGTGGTGCTACTACTTCTTCTTCTTCTTCCTCTGGTAGGATCAATCTCCTTACTTTCAAAGGCCTCTCTATTGTTTCCTCTATTTCTTCATCTTCAATAGTTACAACCACTGGTTGTTGCAAAGGGACCATTCTGGAACCCCCAGATGCCAAAGCTGTATGAGTTCCTAGAATTGGTGATGACATAACTCCTTTTTGCTTCTCTAAGGTGCTAAGGGATTGAGGCCATGAAGATCTAGGATCAGCAGATGACGCCTATCTTGCTTCTTGCATTCTTGGGGCCGACTCTATTTCTTCCTCTAGTTCCTCACCCTTCCTCTAAATTTTTCTTGTGTCTGGACTTGAGACTGCGGATGGATGCCACTCATCCCAGATTGACTCCCATATCTCATCTTTTTCAACATTCCCAAATGAATGTGTAATTTTAGAAGTCTCTTGCCTATATTTCCAATAGGCTTCAATCTTTTATGTTCTCCATTCTTTTGCTTTTAATGATTTCCTTAGACCCGCAGTCATCTTCAGCTTAGGGTCATACTCTTTCTCTTTGATATATAAGGTTTCCCATGGCCTAGGCCCTTCATAGGGCAAATCAGTTAATTCCACATAGAGATCTGGGTTATCTTCTTTTGGAGACCTCCTATCTTCCCAAAATGGGCATCCTTCATGTACCATCTTGGCCCGAACCTTATTATTTATTATCCAAGAAGCTATGAAACTATCTGGGTCATATTTCCATTTATCTTCTATGATAAGAAAACAAAGGGTGGCTAACTTCCTTAATAAGAGGCTCTCTGCACCTCTAAATTCAACTGTCATGTTTCCCCTGGCCCATGGGACATCATACATCTTTTATTTTCTTTTCTTGTGGCCAAAATCATTATCTACAATATATACTTGATGGGTAACCTCTAAGAATACGACCCTAGGGGTCAATACTTTAGGCAATAGCATAGGCTCTCTGGTGAAACCTTGGACTCTGATTATGGTAGTATGGGCTCCAAAGAAGTAGTCATAGGGATTTGGATAGCCTATGTTCCACAGTCTCAAGATTTAACTGGCTAAAAGCTGAGGTGACAAAAAACTCCCAAAACTCATTGGGGTCAAAGGTATTAGATAACACATGTGTCCATGTGAACACAAGGATGGTTCTACTATGATCTGAATCTGAGTCATACATAATATTTAAGGGCATATGCTGTATAAAAAGACCAAAATTTTGATACAGCATAAGATGGAACAGGAATGCGGAATACCTGAATACTCACTTTCTTTTGAAATTGGCAAGCTGGTCGATCATGGCTGCAGCAATTTGCTCTGAAAAATCCAGCCGGTACTCCTGAGATTTATCCACAGTTTTCATTTTGAAAATGATTGCCAATTGTCAGTCATGAACTGTGTTGTCCTCCTTCATTCCAAAAATGAAAGCTATCATTGAAAGGGCATCCTAAACATTAGGGTTAAATTGTGCACGGCCAATGGGTAGTGTAGGCATCTGAGTATTATCTTCGCCCAGATGCATCTCTGCATTCAAAAATTTTAGTTTGCTATGTAAATTCACCCATGCACCTTGCATCTTGGCAATAGTTGGAAATGTTGCCATTCTATCATATTGCAGGGCCAGCATGTCCCTTATGGTCTTAGGCGTAATATGAACTATGAAAGGACCCTGTTGGATAGAATTTGATGGTGCATGAAACAACTCTACACATAATTCAATTAGCTCGGGACAAGGGTGTACATTTGGAACCAAGAACTGTGACAATTGAGAAGTCCATATTCTCATACCAAAAGTCTCATACTGCCCCTTGTTCACTTGGATGAGGCACCTCTGATGTGCTCCCTCTCAGAGATTCTTGGTGTTCTTTTGAAGAGGTGTGTCATATATGTCATCTGCATAGTCTTTCACTTGATCTGGGTCAACAGATAATCCTACTTTAGGAACCCTTGTTCTTGGATAGGACTTCCTTGGTTACACAGGTGCCGAAGCATATGACTTGTTGTTCATCGATTTATCAATCGACTCAAAAATTCCAAGTCCCTTCCGTGGTGACTATGTCTCAGACATATCTATATCTTTGTGAGAAGAGTAAGAAAGCTTTGACATAGAAAAAAGAGTAAAATTGTTTTAGCGGAGTTATACTTAGCTGAAAAGCACTTGTGAGGAACAAATCTTAGGCGCGACAGTGATTTAGAGCAGGAAGATAGAAGCAAATGACACTTTCAAGGACTTAAAACCTAGCTTATTGGGCCTTATGGAAACAATAAATGACACATCCCATCTTATAAATGGAATTAATGCCGAGAAACTGTTAATGTATCTTTTCAAAATCTATGTTGGACGGAGTGTCAGATATGTTATGAGAGTGGCTATCTTTCTGAAAAAGTGTGTACTTCTGTGGGATTTTGGGAATTGCTAAACAACGTTAATAAATGCAAGGGCTAAAAGAGAAGGGGCTTTGCGTTGCTAACATGTGTTCACTGAACACTTATTTGAAAGGGAAAGCGGGAAAAGAAAGCAGGAAAATAGAAAGTGAGAAAAGGAAACAAAAAACTAACTAACTATGATACATGATGAGCCCCTTCTTAGGTGAAATGTTTTAGAAAGATCTCATTTACCAGAATCTCTTCAGGTTCTCCATTCATGGTCTCTAGCTTAAATGAATTTTGTTGCTTGCAAGAATGAACCTTATAAGGGCCTCTCCATAATGATTCGAATTTGCTATGTCGACCCGGCTTGGTAGCTCTTTCATCCCATTTCAATACTAGAGAGCCAACTTCAAAAATGGTATTAGAAGTCTTCTTGTCAAACCAATTCTTAACCATTTTATGATGTTTCATTACTGATTCATGTGCCTTTTCTCTCTTTTCTTGGACTTCCAACAGCTCAGCAAGTCTGACTTGCATTGGGCTATTTTCCTCAATTTCTATCTGTTTTAATAGTTGTAAAGCAGGAATCTCTAAACTTAGTGGCATTACTGCAAGTTTACCATAAACCAACTCATAGGGAGACATTTTAGTTACTTGCTTTGGTGTGATCCTATCAGCCCATAGTCTTGTATTAAGTAACTTATGCCACTCTCTTTGATAATTAGTCCCTATCCTTTTTATGAGTCTGATAAGGTTCTTGTTAGTGGACTCTGCCAGACCATTACCTTGTGGGTAATAATTTGAAGAAGTCTTCAAATATATCCCATTTCTTAAAGCAAATTTAGATAATTTAGTTCCCAAAAATGTTTTAGCATTATCTGATATGATGTACGAGGAGGACCAAACTGAGAAGTTATGCCTTCTAAATATTCTAGTATGACCTTTTTTGTTGCCTCTTTGAGTGGTACTGCTTCACTCCACCTGGTAAAGTAATCTGTTGCTGTGAGAATCCATTTGTGTCCCATATTTGATACTATATTAATCATGCTAATAAAATCCAAACCCGATTGAGCAAAAGGTTCATCCACAACTATGGGACTTAGAGGCATTGCTGCGTTTCTCCTTTTTCCAGTATAAAACTAACAAGCCTAACATTCCTTAACCATCTGATGGCAATCTGTAAATAGAGTGGGCCAGAAATATCTGGCTTGTGTCACTTTGATTGTAGTAGTTCTTGCTAAAAAATGTTCACCTTAGGCTCCATGATGCAATTCATGTAATATTCTTTGAGCTTCATCTTTCTCTATACATCTTAAGAGTATACCATCAGTATTCCTTCTAAATAAGATCTGATCAATTAGTACAAAATGGATTCCTTGTTGCCTATAGTAACTTTTCTTATCATGGGAGAGTCCATTTGGGAACACCCCATACTTCATAAACTGTATCCTATTTCTGACCCAAGAATCTTGGTCAACCTCTTGGAGTTTCAACACATTTTCATTTTCTATTTCTTCAGATACGGATATTTCTATGTCTTGGGTCATGTATTGGCACGGCCCTTTGCCTCTGACTAACTTGGTGGGTCTTACTTCTACATCATATTCTAAAATCTTTGTTATCCAATTGGCTCTTTTCTCAGTGATCTCACCCTCCATAATATATTCTCTTACACTGGGGTGAGCCACTAATATCAAAATTTTATTTCCTTTTACCAAATGTCTAAATTTTTTAAGGTCTTTTACCATGGCGTATGCTTGTTTCTCCATGAAATTATATCTTGACTCATACTCCCTGAGAGTCCTAGAGAAGAAAGCTATTGGATGCTCTCTTTCCTCTTGATCATCTTTCTGAGTTAGAACAGCAGCAACACTGAATTCTCCCCCATACACATACTTTATAAAAGGTTTAGAGAAATCTGGGTTTCTGAGTACTGGGGCTATTGAAATGGCTCTCTTGACCTCTTCAAAAGCCTGTCTTCCTTCTGTAGTCCATTTGAAATCTAGATCTTTTTTAAGTAATAGTGTCATTTGTTTAATTAGACCTGCAAAATCAGATATAAATTGGCTGACAAAGTTAATTTTTCCTAAAAAGGATTGAATTGCTTTCTTGTTGACTAGAAAAGATAGATTCATTATAGCTGTGACCCTCTCTGGATCAATGGAGACCCCTTCCTTTGACACTATGTGTCCTAGAAGTTTACCCTGAGGCATAGCACAAATACATTTCTTGGGATTTAGAGAGATCCCGAACTCTTGACATTTCTTGAAAATAGCCTCTAAATGGTCAAAATGATCTCTGGCATTCTTACAAAAAATAGTTAGATCATCTAGATAGATCAGAATGATCTTATTTATAAGCTCCCCAAATGCTACATCCATTGCACGTTGAAAATTAGCTCCAGCATTCGAAAGGCCAAAGGGCATCTTAGCATATGCAAATGTTCCCCACTTTGTAGTGAACGCAGTCTTATGCTAATCTTCATCTGCTAACCAAATCTGATTGTATCCTGAGAAACCATCAAGCAAGGAAAACCTTTCTGATCCAGCCACAATCTGTAAAATTTGTTCCATAGAAGGCAGGGGATAATGATCTTTCAAAGATGCTTTATTCATATCCCTGAAATCTACACAGAGTCTTATGTCACCATTCTTCTTTCTTACAGGCACTAGGTTTGACACCTAGGTTGAATGCTTAATTGGGAAAATAATCTTTGATTCTAGGAGCTTTTGCATCTCATCCACCATTAGGGGTTCAATTCTAGGATTCACTGGCATTTGCTTCTGTCAAACTGGTTTGGATCCTTCAGTAAGCTCTATGGTGTGATGGATGATATCTCTATTATAGCCATGGAGGTCCTCATAGGTCCAAGCAATCACCCTATCATATTTGTCACATAAAGCAATCAACTTCTCTTTTTCCTCTTGGGTTGTAACATTACCTATTTTTAACTTTCTTCCTTCACTAACTTGAATTTCAGAATAATCCTCCCTATTTGCCTTAAACCTCCTCTTCTCTAGGCTTGCATCTTCTGGACCAAACAAATTTTCTAGAGTAATCAGTCCTTTAGGGAGTTTATTTGACCTTAGCTGGATAATTTGATCATCATATGCTTCTTCAATTTTGGGGTGTAACTGGTCAGTAAACTCCCCTGATTGTTGTAAAAATGAAAGTACTTGAAGATCATTGTCCAAAACTTGCCAATTTTGATCATTGTCTGGAATTGTTGGTCTTACTATAACCTTAACTAACTCATTGTTAACTAACAGATCACTTGCTAGGTCAAATTGTGAACCAATTTGTGCCATTCTATCTGCTTCTAAATTTTGGGCTCTAGGCACTACCTCAATATTGAAAGCATTAAGGCCATCTATCGGGTCCCAAATCCTGTGCCGATAGGACCTCATTCTTACATTTTTGGCTATTGCTTTCTCTCTGATTTGTTTTACCACTAGTTCTGAGTCTCCTCTCACTATCAGATTCTTAATTTCCTTTTTCTTGACCAACATGAGTCCATGCACCAAAGATTCATATTCAGCATCATTATTGGTACAGGCGAACTGAAAGCGAATGGCTCTTAGAATTTTCTCACCATTTGGGGCAGTAAGGCAAATACCTACTCCAGCACCATTCTTGCTCCTAGCCCCATCAAAATTTAAGGTCCAGATTTCTGAGTCTCCTTCAGATTCTCCACTTTCTGATACTTCTTTCCTTATAATATTTGGGATTTCTTGGTCTTCTTCAAAAATAACATAAGTGCCTAGACCAATAGAGTCATAGTTTCCATAAGGATCACTCTACATCATGGTCAACAACTGATTGTTCTCTTCTTCTTGTTGGTCATGTTCAGTCCAGTCACCTAATTCTTCAACAAAGACTCTCTCCTCTTTATTCATCATGCCATGGGATGCTTCTATTTTTGGGGTTGGTTCATTAGTAATATGCTCTTTGGATAATGGCTCAGACAATACTTTCATCTTTGTCCCATACTTGGTTCTCAAGATTAGGTGTGAACAATCTAGTGACATGTAACCTCCTATTTTGGCTATGAAATCTCTGGACAAGCATAAACCAAATACAGGGGGAATATCTATAACTACCACATCCTGATTGACAGTTATATTCGGACAAGTATATAGTTGTAATGGAAGTTGTTTGATTTTTCCTATAGTTTGAATAGATTTCCCATCCAACTGCATGACTCCTCTGTTAAGTGGCTCATACTTTATCTGTAAAGCATCTGCTATCTGCTTTGGCATTACTATAGTACTGGCTCCAGAATCTATCATTGCATTATGCAGCAATTTTTTCCCAACTATTAAAGTCAGATAAAATGGATCTGGTTTAGATTTACCTACCTCAGGTGCATTGTTCAACAAAGCTGTTGTTTGTAGAGGTATAGTATCTAATTTAGAGGCCTCTTGACCTTGCAGAGCTTCTTGTAATAGTGTCTTCTGCTTGGGAATAGCCAACATTTCCCATATTGATAAGTGTGCTAGAGTTATTTTCAGTTGGTCCACCACGTTCACATGTCATAATGCTTGCGTCTTTGACTAATAAGGGTACCTTGTCTTTTCTAGCATCTGTCCCAAGGCTACTTGATTCTGCACCGGCTGGGGCACTTCTTGCCTAGAGACTGGATTATGATGATTTTGAAATGGAGGAGTCCCGATAATCTCATTATTTGTGACTTCAGGTTGCTCCATCATTCTCCTCTTTGATCTGGTATAATAGTTTGACTGCACCAATGGTTTCTTTGAAGTGGATGCCTCATTCAAGAACACTGAATCTTCCTCTTCAATCCATGAAAATAAAGCATGTTCAGGGGCTATTTCCTCTTCTTATTGTATAGACATCCCTTGTATCTAGGCAACCATTACTGCATTCTGGACACCAGGTGACTAATATGGTGGAGTATTAGATGTTGAAAATTGTCCTTCTAACTCTCTTTGTTCTGCTATCTTTTGCTGTAAATTACCTCTGGGAAAGTCTCTGGGCATATGGACATTATTGCAGGGAAAGCACCAGACATTTGTGTCATCTACTAAGTTATTTTTCCCTGGAACTATTTCTCTGTTGGGATTATGAGGAACAGTTTGTAGAGGTGTAGGGACTGAAACCAACTAGTTTGAAGGCGAAGGATTATTTTGCCTTTGAGGGCCTTAATATTGATTTGGCTGAAAAGGCGGTCTATTTTCTTGGAAGCCTTGATAAGGAGGCTTTGAATAGGGATTTTGTTGTCTCTTTAGGTTAATTATTTCATTTGAAAAGGTCCTTAGAATATTCTTGACATCATCCATTTCAGATGGTTGAGCAGGTGTGGTTGCCATAACAGGTTGTTGAGGTACTAGGAATGAATACATGGACACAGGTGGAACTACAAGATTAGGAGCTTCTTGTGGTAAAGGTAGGGAGATTTCTGGGAACATGGGCATAGGAGGCCTTGGGGGTAATTTTCCAGCATCTATCAAGTTATTTTTAGCCTTGACAGCCAACTCATATGCTTCTGGTAGTGTCTGACCTCCTAGGGACTGAATCATTACTGATATATCAGAATTGAAAGCTTTGAGGTAGAACACAATAGCCATACCTGATAATGGTCTTGTTGTTGCAGGAATTCTATCCCAAGTTTTTTGAAATCTTGAGTTAAAATCAGTCATGGCTTCTTGTGGTGCCCTTTTGATAGTAATTAATTGTTGCAGCAGGGAAGATTTATCATCTTTCTCTTCAAATCTTGCAAAGAAAGCATCACCAAGCTGATCCCATGTAGATATTGTATTTGGAGTGAGAGATCTATACCAGTCCAGAGCCTTTCCTTTGAAAGAAGCTGCTAGCAGTCTTATTATCACATTCTATTTAGTAATAACATGCACTACACACACATCAGATATATCTTGTAGATGCTCCCCAGGTGTCTTGAAATCTTCTCCACTGAACTTAGGTAGAGCCTTCAAAGCATTGGCTAGAATAGGATCCCAAGTGGCTGGTGGTACTGGGAGAATGAGAGGACTATCGATGTTCTAATTTGCATAGTTCCTTGGAGGTATAGGTGCTCCCATATTTGTTCCTTGTGTTACTACAACCTGATTCACTCTTCTCCTTGGAGTAGTTACTAATGGTGGTAAAAGAATGCCTGAGTTAGCAGTAGACTGAGCTCTTGTCATAGGTCCACAGCTTTGGCTCCTTGTCACTCTCTGGCTCATACAATCTTGATAGGAACTTCAAGAAAGGTCCCACCGGGCGTGCCAAAAATTGTTGATGTATAAAATTGTGCAGGTTCCAACACCAACATGGGAAGTTTCAAGAATGTGAGACTTGCTACTTGAAACAACCTCCAGATTTTAAAGAAGTTGACTCTTCCTATTTCAATTAGGTTTTGAGCAAAGGGAAAGAAATAAATAGGATTACAGATACAATAAGCAAATCTAATTTATGGCAATGCACCTAAGTAAAAAGTACTCCTTCAATTCAAACACAGTGAAGCTATTCTCAAGATACAATTATATTGAAGAGCAGATACTGCATGATCAACATAAATAGATATAATGAATATCATCAAAGGCTTATAACCAGACGACTTTGCAAAGACACAGATGATATCAACCAAGGCACAGAACAGAGTTCTTCTTATTAATCTTCTAGCAACATAAAAGGCATAGAAACATGCACAGATATATCAACTTTCTTATCAAGAACAACAAAATAAAGGCAAAATGACATAAACTAGTCATAGCAAAGTGTCTGACTCCTCTATTAGATTTCTAATTAAAAACTTATTTCAAAAGTCAAGTCATGTCTTTTGATTACAAATTCTATATATTTATAACCATAGACTCAACACAAGATTGCCTGCAACAACCTGAATTATCAACGGCAAAATAGAACTGAAGATTACTGAAAGTCCATGGCAGTTACAATCTTTTGAATCTATAACGGCCATCCCTCCTGCGTACTCATTGGCTAGGGTGAAATATTATGTGGCACACTAACTGTATCAAGACTAAGACACATGGCAACACCCACGCGCATAAGGCTCAAAAGAAATTATGACAGATGGCAGTGTCTGCATATACTTAGAAACTCTTTTGCCTTCAAAGAAATTCATAGGAAATAGCCACTTGTCGCACTCTGTAGTCTCCAAAAATGATACGTGACCTGCCTTGCCAAGCCTTTAAAAACCTGTCATTATACTCGGGTGACCTCTGTTGTGACATTTGTCACAACCTGCTTCACTTAAAAAACTAAGACACAATAATAATGGGACCCACTGCATTCATAACACATTACCCACAAAGGGAATAAAATTGGGACAGATGGCGGCACCCGCATTCAAACAAGCTAACACGCAGAAACCTTTGTAATACTGTTGAAACTAATGAAAATTTTGAAAGGTCCTTTGGAAGCTAACACTTGTCATGTTTTGCTGCAACTATGAATTAAAACATTCCATGCTACAAGAAGATTATGAATAAAGTAACCCTTTTTCTGCTATCGCCACGTGGCACCCTCTGCAAGCTTGAAACAAAATGAATTGTGGCCCACCATATTTATGCCAATATCAATATAAATTCTGAAAAGGGACACACGACATCCTCTGCATAAAACTCAAAAGGACACACGGTGGCCTCTGCAAGCATATAGCAAGAAAAGAAACTTTTTGAGACTGCTTCTGCAAACAACACATGGCGCCTTCCACAAGTTTGAAACAAAATGAACCAAAAGATGTTACTTGATACATGGCACACTCTGCAACAAACTCAAAAGGACACCCAGTGGCCTCCCCATAAAACTTGATGCTTGTTTCATTGTTGTGGCTTTGACACTTGGGTCAACTCGTGCACAGAAACATTTGAGGCATAGAAACACAGAGACACAAATATTATAAGAAGCCACTGTAACTTTATCGTAACACTGCCGAAACTAAAACAAAATGTAAAGACACTCTACAGTTTTAATGTAAGGCATTACTATATCTTTATAGTAAACTAAGTTTCATTATATCATGGTTCTTTAGGTGCTTCTGTAAGTTTCTTGACTCTATGGCCCTTGGATAGGCACTGGTATGTTCACAAATACTATGCTAAGCTTACATCCTTTTAATCATCCTCATCATTATTTTAAAGAAATCAACATGTTTTCCTTTCCAACAATAGGTGTTAGAAGTTAAGTTTATTTCACATTTTCCTCCGCAAAGAAAATGACTAAAGCTTAAGAATCCAGCCCATCTCTTTACTTATCATATATTCTTTAAGCAATCTTAAAGGAACACATTTGTCATTGGGGCAGTGTTGTTGAGAAAGTACTTTCAGGGATCCCTATCCATTTGAATAAAACACTATTTTTGCCAAAAGGATAGGAACACCCTCCTTGGTTTCACAGAGCCTAAAGTGCAGAGGAAAGAGGAATTGAAAACCCCTTGTTTCCTATTCGTTGGCCAATCCCTCAACGCAGGTCAGTTATTAGAAAGTGGCTATTCTATAGATCTATGTTTTTCCTTGAGATCAGGTTGGGAATTTAAAAGAACCAACAAATTGGCGACTCTGCTGGGGAATTGAAGTAAAAATATTGTCAAATCTTGCCCTAGAGTTTATGGTGATGGTTTGCCCATTCGAGTCACCAACAGATTGGTGACTCTACTGGGGAACTAAAGTAAGAGTTGTGTCTTATCCTAAAAGTATATGTTCCCTTACAAGTGCCAACATTCTTTTAGCCAAAGAAGTTTTCGTCTAGTCGAGCCACCCATATATTTGTGACTCTATTGGAAACATGAAGAAAAAGATGTGTTTATCCTAAGGTCTCAGCTAAATAAATCCCCTTATATATTGAGGAGTCAGAGGTCAGATTATCATATTCCTTACAAGAAAAGGATGGTGACTCTAATATGTTTTTTCATTTACAGTTGAGGTAGATACAAATCTAATACATCAGGTTTCATATCCCAGAATGTTCTACATGACTCTACTATGAAACAAGATTCAAAAGTTAATTTTAGAAGGGAGTATTATGCTTTCAAGTTCTATTCCTCTTTCAACAGAGGTGGTGACTCTATGAAGAAGTCTAGTGATGCAGTTCAGTGTTTTTAATTTTCCATCAAAATCAAAACAAAGTTTGTACTAGTGGCAAAAGGTTCCTTTCAGGTATTTTACAAAGTTTCAAGAAAGTTTCCCTCAAAATTTAAAGATGTATACTCAGCAGTCGCACTTCTTTTATCAAGGTGAATTTGTCAGGGAAAGGTATAAGGCTATTGATTTCAATAATATTTGTGGGTTTCCAAACCATATGCCTAATGAAATTAGGAGTCAGATAACAAAGTTCAATAATGACAGATCCAAAACAACTAGCAGCCATTTATAGGAATTTTGTGACTTAATGGGAGATTGTGAAATAGATCATGAGGATGTTGTCATAAATTTGTTTGATCAAACTTTTAAAGGAGAAGTTATAGAATGGTTTGCATGTTTAGCCAATTAGTTTATTCTTTCATGGAAAGATTTAAAGTTGGCTTTTATGGAACAGTTTGGGGAAAGAATAGATGTCGGTATATTGATTAAAAAGCTCATGCAGATTAAGAAAGAAGATAAGGAATCAATCCTAGCTTTCAACTTAAGATTTGCCAAAACAGTAAGGGATATTCCTGGAAATATTAGACCTAATGAGGCCATGTGTTTGATTATATATTTGGGTGCATTCAATAAGAAGGATAGTTATTGACTAAGAGATAGGAACCCTACTACTATGATGCAAGCATATTCTTTGGCCATGAGTATAGAAAATAATTTGAAACATACAATGATAAAAGATTGTGGAATTATGGGAAATAGCTATAAAAGGAAGAGTGGATCCATCTGTTCTCCCATTTGTCAAGTGGGAGGCAAACATGACAATTTAAATAAACCCATGTCAGGTCAATCATCACATATAACTCAGTGTACCAAAGGGGATAGAGGTTGTGATCAAGACAGAAGAGTTTAAAATCCATATAATCATGTTGCTCTTTCTTCCCCTTACTACAAAAATAAAAGGAAATCTCCAAAACCTTATAGGGAAATTAATGAGATAACTAACACCCAGATGCATAAAGAAGTATCAATTGTGGAGGTTCCTCTATCTTGTGAATATGTAGTAGGTTGTGAGGGTATGTCCCCTATTTTTGATGATGTGTATCTTGTATCAAGTGATAAGGTCTCATCTCCTAGAGAAACAATTTCTTTTGAGTTTGGATGTCAGAAGGAATTGGTCCTTACCAATAATGCAGAATATGATGAGCAATTATCAGAATGCTCATTCCAGAGTTGTGGAAACTCTAAGTCAGATAATGATGCAGATTATCAGGATAGTGATATTGAAGAGTATGCAAACACAATGCATGTAAGAGATAACCCACTCTTTGAGGAGCCTATGGGCTTGTCATCAATAAAAGATATGGAGCCTTATGGATACATAGATAATCCACTTTTTGAAGTGGATCCCGAGGAAGCAAGTGGACTAGTATTAGTTCAACATACAGAAGTATCTGGGGAAACAAAAACTTCATTAATAAATTAAGACCTAGATAATTCCCAATCCCATATTTACCATCAGATGGAATGGACAGCTAAAAAACTAGAAAATAAAGTCATCATGTCAGACTTTAAAGAAGAAACTAAGTATGATTGTTTTAGGTTTGACACTAACTCGGCAAAATCTAAAAATTCCTTCATTACCAACTATGAAATAGATTATGACTACTTTTATTTTTCAGATATATGCAAAAGGCAGAAGTCAGAGGAAAATAGTTATTTCAAAAGGGTGGATATAATTGTACCAGATGTTATCTCTCTTTTTGACAATATTTTTCAAATGTCTGTGGTTCGAGAGGACAGGGAGATTCTAAAGAAAATAGTTGTCCAAGAGGCTATCCAAGTGTCTATGGCAGATACAGACAGGATTTCTGTAAAGTTTTTAGAAGTGACCTGATGAGATCACTAGAGAACAAAATGTTTGATAGAGGCAAGTTTTGCTTCTTCTCTACATAATGGCCTAGGGCTATTATGTGTCTGGTCTGCTCCTCCAGAGTTTTTCTGTGATCTCGCCCTATTTAGGTTGAACAAGCATCCCCAACTAGAGCCACTGATGGAACCATATAATTTTTTTCATAGTTCTACTACTTTTGTCCTCAAGCTTATGTCATTAGGTTGGAAGATTTCTAGACTTAGGGTTCTTTGCAAAACAAAAAAGGCATTAAACCCTAAACCCCCATGCCAAGGTTAGAATGTAAAGGCCACATTTGTTTTATTTCTTCAATGACCGCCTATCTCTTGTTACCCAAGGTTTAAGTTGCTTCATTCTATCCCCTTGAACGTCTTTTGACCGACCCCTCGCTGAAAATTTACCTTTTCTAGCCCGCGCTCAGAAAAACATTATTTTTAGGGAAAAAAGAAGTCGACCTGTTGCCCCCTTTTTTCCTAGAAAGAAAAAGATATTTTAAATGCATAGACGCCAAGGTCCAGTCCTACTAACTCTTTTTGATACGTGGCGATAGTGAATTTGTATCTGCGATTCCGCCAACAATAAAATATTGATGAAGTTGGCACCTGTGGAATTGCGAAAAGAGTGACATTTGGTCAGCGACTATCAAGGAGTGAAGGATGGTGGGCCCCAAAAAATATAAAATGATTTCTTTATGTTTCTGTCATTCCGCCATGCTTCACCATGGAGTCTCTCTGAGGGCCGCAAAAAGGTGGAAGTTTGACATGTGGCTACCATGTATGCAAGAAAAGGTCCAACTGGAGAGGGATGTGTTCTAATGTCCTAGTTGTAATTCATCTGCCATTCCACTGGGCTATAAATCAGTATGCTTTGCCAGATTGCGGAATGGCAGAAATCTTGACACGTGGAATTCTAAAAGGATGGGGCTAGTGCATTAAATAACAAGACTATGACGTGTCATAGCCCTATGGACGTGGCCACTTGTTGGAGAGTTGTCTTGGTTGCATGTAGATGATCCAACAGTCATCCGCCATTCTACCAGGACCATATCTCTGGCCATATCCCTTGCATGCAGAATTGCAGAATACGGTCTTAATAATACTGCAAGGAGATATTTTCTCAAGATCATGGTTGGGAGAGCTATCCATGTGGCAAGTCATCATTGGGAAAAGCAACCATCATTCTCCTACTTGACAAAGGGCCAAATCATCGTCGTTCAAATCAAGCCAGCTAGGATCAAGATCGACGGCCAAAATTTAAAAGTGTGACAGGGAAATAAGTTGATGCTAATCTGATGGTACTTCATTACAAGCATTAACTTCTCAGGCATGTGCAGAGTCTCCATCGCTACCACAACGAAGGAATTTATTAACAGAAAGATTTGGCTTATGCAGTCTCGACCTTTGGAAATTCGTGCTTCTACCAGGAATGACATTTCATCTGTTGTGTGATGAAATTTGACATGATGACAAGGGTAAATTGAGGAGACCAAGATACCTAACCTAGCATGATTCAGTGCAAGAAGTGATGTTCTCAATTATGCAGATTTATGAGATCATATCTTTCTGTTCACTTCTAGTAATCTTCAAGAGATTTCCATTTATGACAAGAATGCTACGAAGTGACTAGAATTAATTAAACCAAAGATGTGCGGATGTATTCTTACATCCTAGAATTTCTATAAATAGACAAGTGCTGGTGATACCTCTTATACTATTTAAAACATGTTGACAATATGGTACTCCCCTATTCCTGTGTGTTCTATTTGCTTCCTTATTCTATTAGATTTTCTTCCTTGTTCTCATGGCTATTAACTTGTCCTTACAGAATTAGCAGACTTGGAGTTTTCTTCCTTTGGAATAGGTGGTACAGGGAAATTTAGGAGCACTAGCAACATTTTACAAATCTCTATGAGCATTTCTTCTTCCTGTTGTTTCATCTAGATTGGGACCTCGAGTTATAACCTCTTGATTCTAGTCATTCTTTATGTTTGTGATTAGGTATATTAGTATCAAGTGCAAAGGGAAATCATTTCTACCTTTGCCTTCATCCCTCTTCTACTTTTCCTAACAAAGCATCAACTATAGTAGTAGGGATGATTCCTCTCTGGATATAGCATATGAAGACAGGATGCTCCCATTTTGTTGTTATTGTTGCCCCCCTCGTTGGATAGATGGCATTGCCATATCCAATTTAATGTGATTTCATCTGGTTTCTGTCTAGTTGAGTTGGTTTGTGACCACTCATTTATGAAAGATAAATCATATCCTTCCAAATGAAAATAGGCATAAAGCGAAGAACTCTAGTTAATGGGGTTTTCTTCTGATATTGTCGCTTGCAGTCATTCCCAATTGAGGTGGGTAAGCTGGGTAGTGAATGCTCCTATTGAACAAAAAGGTAGCATATGATGGGTATGTAATCTCTAACAACATTTATCAAGCAGTCCCCCATCAGTGTCACGGCTTATTTTCCCTACCTAAATTGAGAGGACACACAGTCTTACAGGTATCTCAGCATATACCATAGAAGCATGGCATTCAGTTGTGAAGCAGTTGCACCCACCTCTTCTCATAGCTCCATCTTTTGGTTACTGAAAATTTGTAACTTCTTTTGTCTTAAGCCTAAAGTTTATATCTTTGCTTGATGAAGACGAAGGGTGAGGCCCAAGTTGGCAGGAGGCCAATACCCCCTCACAATCAAAACCTTTGTAATCTTCACTCCTTGACGATTCCAATGAGTAGTTGGAAGGCTAGGTTCACTCAAGGCATAGGCATTTTTTCTGATTTTTAGTGCAAATGTATTAAAATAGGTCATTTTTACGAGAAAATGGTTTTTGTCATCACTTTTGATCGATAGCTTGATTTATTGAGTGTCACTTTTTTCAAAAGTTAATATTTTCACATTTCCCGTCTATTGGAGCTTGTTGCATTGTAAAATGCACTAACTTATAAAGTGCCAAATCTAGGGGATCTATAATATTGAATCATAGGGGGTTGCATAATGTGTTGATTTTTATCATCTAAAGGAGTTAACATGTTCTTCATCATAGGATATGATACTCACTCTTCTATAATCAACCTAAACAAGGGTAATTATAAGTCCTAGTGTGATGGCATCCTGAAACATCTCAGGTACCATAATCTCATGCCATATCTATATGGACTTATCCCTGAACCAGGTAAACAATCTCAGAAGAATAAGAGGTTTGATACTCATGATCATATTGTTGGATTAATCAATTTGCATATACCAGATGTCGCTTTGTATCCCATCATGGATATTTAATGTCCACATGTACATTATGGATAAAAAATTGGGAGATATATGGAGACTCAAATATTTCTCCATTCTCGCATGATCCTGCTATGATCACAAATAACATCCCACATCATTATACAGATATAGAATGTCTAGTTGACATCTAGGAAATCATCATTCCTACACCATCTACTATTGCTTCATCAGATTTCAGAGTTGCTTCTTCGAGCTTCTAGTACTTCCTTGCAGCAGGATAAATATATCAATCTTCCTAGCATTATTGATTGGGATAGATTTCTACCTAACATTGCTTGTCTATTGGTAGAGTCCCACATTGTTCATTTGGAAGACACCATTGGGGACATTTGTCTTCTTTTTAATGATAGTTTGGATGAAGTTGCATCACCATTATCCTCTTCAGATATTCATGATTTCTATCTGTCTACACATGGTTTTGGATTGTCATCATCTTCATCTATTAGGCATGCACCTGATATGATTATGGCATCTTTCAGCATCAAGATGGGGACACCTGAACAATCTTTGAAGACATCAAAATGGGCATCATTATCCTTGGATCAGCTTCAGCATGATTTATGAGTATACATACATCTTCCTACACATTCCTATTTGAAATGGGGAGATATCTTGCATCTTCAATTGGTTTCATTTCTTCCCAAGGGGGGAAACATTGTTCAGCATTCCTAGATCTACATCTACATTCTTTGTTGAGTATCCAGTCTCACTGCAATAGGATGCATTTTATGGGGGGTCTCATAGACCTTCTATCATTTTCTCTTCTATGGGGGGAAACATTTATTGTACTTAGTGAAAGAAGTAGTACTTCTTTCTTTTTATAATTTGCATGCATCTTATCTCTCTTTTGGAGGGTAGTTTTTTTCCCACAGGGTTTTCTACCTTTATCCACTTCATGAGAGATTACTTTGTACATGGGCACCTCATCAGGCCTAGTAGCTAGGATCCATCTTTGTTGTGCCCACCTAAGCTATGCTTAAGGGGGTGTTAGTTATAAAATATTATAATTACTTACTTAGCCTAAGTAATTATACATTATATTTTTTACATGGCTTTAAGCTACCTTAGGTAGGTTATGTGGCGACTTGGAGAGTTATTCAAACTCATCCAAGATACATGTTGCCACTTCTTTGCCACTTGGTGGAAATATATTGCCACCACTCCTTCAGTATTGGGATCGACTTCTGATTCAACCCAATGACTCAATACTATATGTACATGCTTGTTCATTATCAATCTACTCCATATTATTCATTTCTAATATCCATTTGCTTTTCTTTTCTTTTGTGTTTGATCTTACATGCAGGGCATGTGATTGCAAGACTTTTGTATCTCTCTAGTATAGCTATTCATCTCAGAGATTCTATCAATTCTTCATAATGCACCCTAGTTCCAATGGATATTCTCTTAATAGGATGATATGTTAATTACTCTAGAAACCTGTAGCATAACATTACTTTCTTGTGTGATGATAATGGCTTGCTTGAGGCTAGATTTATAGATTCGTGATAAGGATAAGGATAAGGATATAGATGGAAGCTTCTAGGGATTTCTAAAAAGACAAAAGGATAAGATAAAAGATAAATGGATTTTTATGAGATAAAGATGGAATAAAGATGGAATCTTCTAGTCAGTCATGTGATGAGTTGGATTTGTTTTTAAATTTATTTATTTATGGTAAATGCATGAGGATGAGAAATGTGGAATAATTAATTATATAGAATTATTTAATTAATTATTGGAGAGGGAGGATATGTGAGGATAAAATTAAATAAATAAATTATTTAATTAATCATGGTTATGACGAATAATGGATTTAAATAAATATAATTTATGTAATTAATTTGGGAATTAGGATACACAGATTTAATTAATTAAATAAAATTTATTTAATTAATCTAGGTGATGGAGAAAAAGGGATAATTAATTAAATAAATATAATTTATTTAATTAATTGAGAAGGGGACATGGTAAAGGGGACATATTAGGATGAAAGTGATGTTAGGATAGTATTAGGACAATATCGAAAGTGATGGTGAAGGTGGAGTCAATTTTAGGTGTCTACATTTTGCCTCTCTTTGAGATGGTGTTGTGAAGCAACATCATTTCAAAGAAAGATAAAACATAGTACTTGGTTGGATAGAAGAAGATGCTAGGATTAGGGATGACGATGCCCCATCCACTCGAAGAGAGAGTGACAAGGTAGGATGATGTAGGGATGGTATGCCCCCTTGAGAGGATAGGCGGGTTAGAAGAACATGGGTATGCTCTCAAAATGGATGAAATGGATTGGTTAAGGGGATGGAGAAAATTTTAAGGGATGGATGAAAGGGATGAATGATATGTTATGCTACATTGGGTAAGCAACCATATAGTTTGATATAGCAATAGACATTATGCACCAAAGCATAAAGACCAGGGTGACGATGTGTCTTATGCATAATAGATCAAAGGTCACAAGCAAACATATGCTGTTGAGTACCATGATATGGAAGACCATGATGTCGTGGTGATAGTATGTTGCAAGGACTGATACAAATTCAAGATAAAAAATATAACACACACAAGAAAGCAAGAAAGCATGCACAAATAATGAAAAGATAAATAAGGTTGTTGCCCCTGTCAAGCTGAAAACTAATGATTGATTGATTGATTGGATAGTGTTATTGGCCATATAAGAAACACCAAGATTGATAGATGGTGATGATTGATTTCTATACTTAAGATAGGCTTACATTCTTAAGCAAGAGTTGATTGGATGTAGATTGATTAGGTTTGTAATAAGGCTGAGAATAAAACCATTGGATACTTTT
This sequence comes from Cunninghamia lanceolata, assembly GCA_027924645.1. NCBI lineage: Eukaryota > Viridiplantae > Streptophyta > Pinopsida > Cupressales > Cupressaceae > Cunninghamia > Cunninghamia lanceolata. Next base: position 71,360 of record BSBN01001306.1, on the reverse strand, counting down.
GGATGATTGGATAGATTGCTTGACTAGATTGGTGTAGATTAAGGATGGCTTGTACTTGGATTTATTGCTTAGATATTTTTTATTTTTTAATTTATGGTATGGTTGCATTGGATTATGTGAAGATAGCATTTTTGTTGGACACCAATGACAAGGGAAAACCAGGTTGAAAGGGGAAGGATGGAAAGGAGGATTGGATGGATGCATAAAAGGATAGGTGATAATGGATTGGATGGATGGAAGATACATGATGGATAGATGGAGGGGTTTAGGATGGATCTCCAAGGACTATGTCACATAGGAATAACATGCCCCACTCTAGATAATATGCTCAAGATGTTGCGTCACAATGCATATGAGGATAATGGTGATAGGATTGGTTGGAAAGGATTGAGTATATCAAGAAATGTCCAAAGCATTTTTCAACATTTTCTCCCTGTCCTTATCAAGATCAAAGTAGGAGGGGAGGATGGATATGTAGATTTAATATATGAGGACAGTAGGATAGGAAATGATATGATGGGATAGATAGGATGAGATAGATTAGACAACTTTCCCTCAAGTGTAAGGAACATAGATAATCAATCTACACATGATGATTGTTTGCCAGGTTTTCATGATGGTACTTATCTAAGGCACCACCAAGGTGGTTTTCACCATTGGATGAAGGATTTCTCATTACTATTTTGATTTTTTTGGTATTTTTTGATGTTTTGTTTCTTTATTGGATTTTTTTATATTTAGATGGGATGGGTGGATGGAGAGAGATATATTTGGATGGAGGATGGGGTCACAAGCGTATGTTTCCAAGAGGAGGTGATAATGTCCCATTTTGGATGTTATTGGAGAAGGACCATGTCAAGTGGTATTACATGCATGGATGTTGGTAAATGATTGGATGAGATGGAAATGGAGTGGATAAATGATGGACAATTGATGGAGGAAAGGTTTATGCAAAAGCATGGACCATAGGGATATGATGGGGATATACGGGATAGGAGATATAATATGGGGAGATGGAGGTATGTGGTAATGTCCTGGTGTCGAGGGGAATCAAGACCAACATTTACTCACACCATTTTTATTTGGAAGATTTTGATTGGGATGGGGTGTTGGGAGTAATGGAGATTTTTTATTATAGGATCAGGATGGGGGATTTTGGGATTGCCAATTTGGGGATTAGGGACCCAAATGGACTTAGGATTTGTGGGATTTTTGATGGGCTATGGAATTTTTGATGGGCTATAGGATTTTTTGGATTTTTTGATGGGGAGCAAGATTTGTTGGGATTTTTGAGATTTGGATCCTCCATTTGGATTGATTTTTTTGCTTGGGGACCCACACCATTTTTGTTTTTGCTTTTGGGGGTGTGGGCATTTGTGATTTGGTGTATCAATGCCCTATGGCATGATAACTCTTAGTCTTTTGTAGACTTTTTTCTTCAGATGTGGAGGCATCCAAATTATTGTTTTGAGATCCCATGGATTTGGTGATAGCTTCAAGTTTAGGCAATGTGTGCATTCGTTGATCATGATTTGGAATTTTAGGGGATTTAAGAGAGTGGGATGTGTGGATGGAGGGATTAGTGTACTTGTGGATGAAGGTATGAGGGTATTTGAGGATAGGGATATTAGAACTTGGGAGAAGTGGAGGTAGAGTGGATGGAGGGAGATGTATGGTCACATGCTTTCAAGAATGGTATTATGATGGAGGAGGTATGGTGGCATATGATTTGGAGGTGCAATGAGATGCCCTAGGTTCGGGATTGGAAGATGCCTTATGAGTTGTTCAGGTGGTACCAACATGTTTAGATTATTTTCCTTGAGATGTATAGACAAGTCCATGTGATTGTGGATGGAGTTTGACATGGATGGGCTCTAATATTCCTTGTTTGTGAAGGCCTAAGCCTTTCCCTTGATAGTTCATGTTTTGGAGCATGTGATGTGCAATGGGATGCTTGTTGTTTTGGAAACAAGATGCAAGTCTATCATTTGATGGGGAGGATGGGCAGTGGATAGAGTTTGTTCCTCTCCTACAATAGAACCACCACGGATGAAGGTATTGGGACCAAGGGGATAGGATGATGGATTTGGGATGAGGTCAATAGGTGAAGGTGAAGGGTCAATCGGAGATGGATTTAGGATGCTTGGATCTTGATTATCATGGTGCTCATTATGATAGGGTGTGATAGGATCCAAGTTATTTGGTTGATTATCTATGTTTTCTTGGGGACCAAGTGTCTCATTATGGGGTGTTGGTGGATGGTGGATAGGACTAGTGGGCTGATGGAAAGGGCTAATTGGATGATGGATAGGATTTTGGATTTCTTTCTCATGGATAGGATCTTGATCATAGATAATATCTTGATCATAGAGAGGATTAGCATGGATATTCTGATATTGGTTAAATGGATAGGGTAAGTGGGGGTGCTTTAATCTTGGTTAGGATGAGGGATTGATGTTTCCACATGCTTTGGACTAGACTCATGACATGTCTCTTGGGTTTGGATGAAAGTGGAAGGCTCTTGGATGGGCTCAATAAGCTTTGTATCTTTGACAATATGGCTACATGATGGATCTTGAATGCATGATGGTGTTGGAGGTTCTTCAAGAGGCTTGATAGGTGTTGGATTGCATGATAGTGTTTGCATAGGACTAGGAGGCTTTTTGATGGTTTCAAGGATAGGCATTGGGTTACATGGTGGATTTGGAGAGATAGGCATGGTACTTGGAGGCTCTTTGTTAGGCTCAAGGATAGGAATTAAATTATATGGTGGTGTTTGATTCCTTGATAGGAGTCCTTGGGTCACATCCTTCATGGCTTCATGGGTTGATGGAGTAGGATAGAAATATAATGGATGGATAATTATTATAGATGTTATGGGGTTAGGATTAGGATTTGATGAATGGATAATAGGAGGAAATGGATTAGGATTGGGAGTGCTAGAGGGGGATGACATAGGATGAGTGGATTTGGATGACTCCATAGCTTGGATTTTGCTTTGGATTTTATAAATAGTCTTTGGAGAAGATCCTTCATGGATTTATGCGTTGATGGATTAGGGCTTGGAAGGTTTGATGGTGGATTAGATGGTGGATGGACTATATGGATTGATGGATTGGGAGATGGGTGGACTAATGGGTTAGGATTAGGAGGATTGGAGGGATATGGTGATGAAGGGACTATAAGGATGGATATATTGGGAGGTATATGGGCTAATGGGTTAGGATTAGGAGGATTGGAGGGAAATTTTGATGGAGGGATTAGAGGGGTTGATGGATTGGGAGGTAGAGGATTTTTAGCCAAATATTGTGCATGTAAGCTTTTGAGTTAGGCCATAAGTTGTTTGGTAAGATCTTGGTTTAGGTTGGTGTCCCCTTGATCAAAGGTACCATAAAGACAATTGATGGATGTGTGATGGGAATCTATAGGATAACTAGTGCTAACATGCTCTTGGTTAAAATAATCTTGATGGCTACTAGCATTCACACTAGTGGAAAATTAAGGACCTCCTATGAGGGTGACTTTGGGTTTCTCATGGGCATGATTGTTAGTTTGGGTGACTCCTTTGAGTATGACTTTTAGTTTGGGATGTTCTTCATACAAAGAAGAGGACATAGGTGGTCTAGGTTCCATAATGAATTAATCAAACCAACTCATGGTGTTTGTAGATGTTAGATTAGGATTAGGTGATGTATTGTATGGGGATTTTAATGGAATTCAGATGGGCATTTTGAAAGATATAGGATGATGGATGTTACATCCCCAACTTATGATTTAGCTTAATCTTAATTTTGTCTAGTAATCAGGATGATTAACCATAGTTTAATAATTACATGTTTGTGGAAAATATCAGATTTAATCATTGATTATGTGGATACTGACTAATGTTAGTTAGACATGAGATTACATGTTGATATGATTATTTAATTATTATGATTTATGAATCAGATGATGATACACTAATCATGGTTTTATGATGGTGAGTGTGATCAGGAAAAATAATCTTCCTTCAAAGATGGAAGGAGAGTGTTGTTGTGATGTTCACAACACGCCCCATTTTACTCCTTAGCAAAATGAGGACCCTATTATGGCTGTTGCTTTTGCTTTTGTGTGTTGTTTTGCTTGGTGGTAGAGGGAAAAAGGGGTTAAAATTACAAACTTCATTAAAAATAGAGAAAAAATGCTTTTTCAGTACTAGGGCATGATATGGTTGGATTCCTTGTGAAAAATGGGCTAGGGTTGCTTTTTGAACCATCTTAAAATTTGTCATATTTTGCAAGTTATGATCATTTTGGTAAAATGTACAAGGGAAGGGTTTGTTGTTTGCACATACAAGTCTGTTTGTATATGTGTGTTGCATATACAAGGCTCTTTGTATGCGAGTTTGCTTGTATACAAAGACCTTTGTATATCGCTTTGCATATACAAAGTCCTTTGTATGTGCAAAGTCATTTTATGCTTAGTTGCATTTGCAATCGGGTTTGCATGTCGCTGATATACAGGGTTGTTTGCATAATTGGGTCATTTGCATAGTACATATAATGCCCTTTGTATATCTCTTTCATATACAAAGTTAATTGTATATCCTTTTGCTTGTATGCATTTGGTAAAAGTTTTGATGTATACATACTAGGTGGACCCGAAATAAATCAGAATTGAAATAAATAGGTATTTGAGTTTTGTTGCATATATCTCATGTTGTATGATTGGCAGGTCAAAATATACAAGGTAAAATATACATTGATAATATACATCATGTGGAATTCAAATGTTATGAAACATGGTTAATTTGTTGTATGTCCATGGGCTTGTATGTTTGAGTAACATACAACGAAATATACAATGGCGGACATGAAAAGGGTTTTAAACAGTGTTAAAACATTGTATAAGTCCGGGTTGTATATTATCAAACATACATTGCACATATACAAGTGCCGGAACCAAAAATTTATCAAACAAAGTTGAGTCCATGTATGTTTTAAACAATGCATATCGAAAGATAGAAAACCACATACATAGTGCGGACTCGAAGGAGAAATTAAAAAGGTGAAACTACTTGCATGTTTAAGCGTTTGTATGTATCAAGATATACAAACCAATATGCAAAGTTAAACATACAAGCTGGAATCCAAATGAATATAAAAGCAGATTTATCCTATGTATCACATCTAATTTGCATATCAAGAGATACATTGCGGATTCGATAGGTTATAAATTGTCGTTTATAATAGCGATAAGTCCGAAGGTTGTATACAACGCTTTATACATTGCTTTATTTGGCAGAATTGAATGATTATAAATTGGGGTTAAGTGCTTGTATATTTTTTGTGTTTGTATATTGCGATATATAAGTCGATATGCCATGGCATGTATATAAGCCGCGGAACTGAAAAAGATTCAAATCTGATTAAACGAATGTATCATGCCTGGCTTGTATATTAGAAAATACAAAGATTTAAACAGAAAAGGGAGCAGGAAAAAAAATTGATTAGAATTTGGGGTTATTTTGGAGCCCGATTGCATATTTTTGGTCAACGATGGTTGACCCGACCAGTTTAACATTGAATATGCATTTTGGACTCACGATTTTCACAAATTTGGGGCCTGATTTCTGCAATCACACAGTCACGCCTTGATTTAACAGGTGTTTTAATTTCCTTTTGTTTATTAGGTGAAATAAGTACTTATTGCTAATCTGTTTTTGCAGGTTTGCAGTTGAGGAAGGAACTAAAGCTTGATGGCGATGACGTCATGGAAAGGAGATCCGATCTCAGGAGCAGAAGAAGATAAGGATGAAGGGAGAGGAAGTCAAGGGTCTTCATTGATGAAGACAAAATGCAGATGGAGACATTATTGCAGTAGACCACAGAAGTTATTATTGAGCTTCTAGGGTTTTCCAGAAGGGCATATTTTCACCCAGATTTGATGTATGCTCAGAGTATTTTTGGAGACTAGTTCTCCAACATTTATTGATGTAACCAGAGGTTTGAACCATTGCTTAACTAGGGTTTTGAGCTAGTCAAGTCTATATATTGAGCCTCTTTACACTGTAATACTTTACACAGGGATTTTTAGAATAGAGGGACCTTTTAGTTTAGGAATAGAAGAAGGAGGTCACCTGTGTCTGCAATAAAGAGTGTGTGGAACATCCTGCCTCCTTGTTGTATCTGTAAAGCTTGTAAGTTTTTTGTAATTTGATCAATGAAGCTAAGAGTCATTCAGACATTGTAAATCATAAATGATTGTTTGTTTCTAATACAATTGAATCTGGAATTTTGCATCTATCTTCTGAGTGTTTTCTTGCTCTTCATTGTGTTTGAAACATTTTCTCTTAGAGCTTGCAATTTTAGGTGTATGTTTGTGAAAATGCTCAGAACTTACATTTAAGGTTTTTTCTGTGGATTTGATCAATTTGTTGTATGATTTATATAGTGCATAACAGAACAATTAGATCCTTTGATAGAATGAATGATGTTTAGATTAGATCTTTCTAACTTTTCCCAACCCATCTGAAAGTATTTATCTTAAAACGTAGACATTTGAAGGAAATTTGTCTCATATTTGAAAAGGTATGCATAACTAAGTTGAAAGTAGACAATTTTCATAATATTTAAGAGAAAAAGACTTGTAATGATATAAATCATTTAAAGCTTTTGCAGCACAGTAACACTTTTATGCAAGAGAATGAACAACATATTTTTTTATGATCTTTTGCATAGTTTGAGCCCAGTAAAACGTCAAGAAACCCTAAATTACGTAAGGCCCCTTGAACATTACAGCTTCACATCGACCAACTGAATTTGCCCAACAGGTCAAGACCTGACCATATTAAACTTGGGATTAAGTGAATCTTAACCGATTCCTTCATATCTTTCGAGTCAGTTTTGGTTCATTTTATGTGAATTTTAACTATTGTTATGACTGTCTCAAAACAATCATCAACCGTTTCTTGGCGCTAGAAGGAGGGCCTGATGTGATTTAAGGTTGATTTTCTGAGTTTTAATGCTTTATTTTGAGATATGTTAGATCTCATAAAATTTCAAAAAACCTAAAAGGTTGAAAACAAGGTCCCATTTTTAATGGACTCATATGGGGACAATTTTCAAGTTAGCATTCCTTCATTTCAGGAAACTTTAAATAGACAAATTTATCCTAGAAATTTATCTAACTATGGCTCATTTGGAAGGTGTAGGATACACAAGTCCAGAGAACATGGTGAAATTAATTGTTTGACTTTTCTTACAAGGTTAGATTTGGCTCTAAAAGGACTAATCTCTCTCTCAGATGTGTATAAGGCTGAAAGTTGGCAGGAAAATGAGGAGATTATGGAGCAACAAGAGGATACAGCATCAGCGGTCGTTAAATGTTTAGAGAATGCAAAGATGGAACCAATGCTAGAAATAAAGGGTAATGGAATCTCTTTTTTGGAGTCATGTGATGGTAAGAAAAATAATCTACCTTTTTGTCAAGGTCTAGCTGTGATTAAAGTTAGTGAAAGGTATAAATATCCAAAAAAATACAGAGAAGAAATCACAGCTCATGTTCATTTTCTAGACGATAGGCAAAGTAGATTTAATGAAAAAGAAAAGAAAGGTGAGGTTGGTCTTGATGTAGTTGATAAAAATATGGAAGTACTAGGGAATACTTGTCAAGAAGAAATCTCTGGATCTAACCTGAAAAGTTTTTATGAAATTAATTTGGTCAAGAAATTTTCTGTATCAGCAGATAATGGAGTCATAGGAAAGGGTAGTAAAACATCTTTCCTTGAGTCATTTTATGGTAAAGAGAAATGTGGACAGATGGAAGAATTGAAGTGCACTAAAACTGATGAGATTCCTATTATAGCAACTAATGAAGTCATAGAAAAGAAAGTAAATCCTAGTTTCATGGCTGACTTCTTTAAATTAAATGATCAAGTTCAAGATTGTTACAGATCAGTGGAATCAGACTCCACACTGGATAGAAAATCTAAATTATTTGATGAACAATTCTTGAAAATTGAGAATACAGGGGATCATGCAATTGTTGTGCATAATCAGGCATCACCCCAGCATTATCTTGAAAGTGAAATAGGGGAGTATTCTTATCAATCAAAAAATGATGTTCCACCCTTACTCTCAAGTGATCTAGAAATGATTAATTTCTGTATATTAGGTTATGATGATGAATATACTCACTTAAGTGCTGATGTGTAGGGAACTGATGAGAACATTGAGAAGTTTGTTGAATTTGAGGATAAACTGAACATCCAGAATGAAGGAACAAAACTGGATAAAGATGAAGAAATGATACATCTAGAGTCATTCATCTTTCAATTTGAAGAGAAACCTGAGATGGAGCTGGGCAATGAAAGTGCAAAGTTGAATGGAGGACTAGCTGTCAATAAACAAGCATGTCCAACAGAGCCAGAAATACATCAGGTGGTCTCTTTCCTTTCCTCAGTTAACGATGCTAAGTACTATTTTGATTATGGAAATTTAAGAGATAGGACATGTATATGGATTAATCATGAACATGATGAGTTGCCTCAATTGCTAATAATTAAGAGTTATTCTGATAAACATAGTGAATTTAGAACACAAGATTTTTTTTCAGAATTCAAAAATAAATTTGCTAAATTGAGAACCATAACTAGTACCCTGACACTCCTACACAATCTAAGGAAATATGCAAAGAGGACTGTCTTTGGGTCTTTTTCTGGGTTTTATTTGCCTTGTAGAGGCTTGTATATAGCTTGGTAGAGTAGTTTTTTCTATTTTTGTTTGTTTGTTTGTCTTGCTTTCTATTGTTTCCTTTTGTAGGTTAGTTGTTTGTACATTTTTGTTTTCTTTTGCTTTGTTTTTTGTTTTTCTTGTACAGTCTGTTGTTGGTTTGTTGTTGTCTCCTCAGCAGGGATCTTTGTTTTACTTTAGAGTATTAAGGAGCAAGCTAACAACCATTGAAAATAGTATAAAATTTAGAATATTCAAGTTAATCATTTGCAACTCATGCATAACTTGTTGTGATTGTCATGAATGTAGAGAGTTGTTTAGCTTCTGAAATTTAGTATTCACTAATAGTGATTGAGAATTCAAGGGAAGTTTCTCACGATGACACACCTAAAATCCTTGGGTTTGTTGAACCTACCAGTGTAGCTATTAGGTGAAAAATCTGAGGTCACCCTTTCTACCATTACAATTCTCAGCTTAATTTTAGCAAGTGCTCATTCCTTGCATCATAAAGTTACAAATTGCTATATCTTGTGAAATTTCTATCAAACATCAAAATATCATAAAATATAAAATATGAAAAATATAATAAAATGGATTATACTAAAAATCTAGATTAAGCCATCTAAGTAACTCTACCGGGGCTATGGACACTCGCTGGCAGTGGGGCTCTACTTAGGAGAATTGTAACAATAACCTTGTCGGGGCTATGGACGCTCGCTGGCAGCAAGGCTCTATCTGGTCGGCTATGAGGGAATATCCTCAACTACGTAGGCTAATATCAGTCACTGGTTTGTTCAACCGATCTTCAAGATGAGGATAATTAATCACGTGCACACACTTAAACTAAAAATGAAAATTCATGCACCCTTATTGAATACCTTAGGTCTCAAGTTGGATAAAAATTTGCAAGAAAGATAGTTGGAAGTTATGGATTTATTTCATATAGTTTTCTTGAATACTATGAATTTAATTATTTTGTTTGGTTGCTAGTTGTTGTGATGTTCACAACACGCCCCATTTTACTCCTTAGCAAAATGAGGACCCCTGCTGTGGCTGTTGCTTTTGCTTTTGTGTGTGTTGTTTTGCTTGGTGGTAAAGGGAAAAAGGGGTTAAAATTGCAAACTTCATTAAAAATAGAGAAAAAATGCATTTTCAGTACCAGGGCATGATATGGTTGGATTCCTTGTGAAAAATGGGCTAGGGTTGCTTTTTGAACCATCTTAAAATTCACCATATTTTGCAAGTTCTGATCATTTTGGTAAAATGTACAAGGGAAGGGTTTGTTGTTTGCAAATACAAGTCTGTTTGTATATGCGTGTTGCATATACAAGGCTCTTTGTATGCGAGTTTGCCTGTATACAAAGAACTTTGTATATCGCTTTGCATATACAAAGTCTTTTGTATGTGCAAAGTCATTTTATACTTAGTCGCATTTGCAATCAAGTTTGCATGTCGCTGATATATAGGGTTGTTTGCATAATTGGGTCATTTGCATAGTACATACAATGCCCTTTGTATATCACTTTCATATACAAAGTCGATTGTATATCCTTTTGCTTGTATGAATTTGGTAAAAAAATTTATGTATACATACTAGGTGGACCCGAAATGAATCAGAATTGAAATAAATAGGTATTTGAGTTCCGTTGCGTATATCTCGCGTTGTATGATTGGCAGGTCAAAATATACAAGGTAAAATATACATTGATAATATACATCGCACGGAATTCAAATGTTATGAAACATGGTTAATTTGTTGTATGTCCGCGGGCTTGTATGTTTGAGTAACATACAACGAAATATACAATGGCGGACATGAAAAGGGTTTTAAATAGTGTTAAATCGTTGTATAAGTCTGGGTTGTATATTATCAAACATACATTGCACATATACAAGTGCCGGAACCAAAAATTTATCAAACAAAGTTGAGTCCATGTATGTTTTAAACAATGCATATCGAAAGATAGAAAACCACATACATAGTGCGGACTCGAAAGAGAAATTAAAAAGGTGAAACTGCTTACATGTTTAAGCGTTTGTATGTATTGAGATATACAAACCGATATGCAAAGTTAAACATACAAGCCAAAATCCAAATGAATATAAAAGCGGATTTATCCTATGTATCACATCCGATTTACATATCAAGAGATACATTGCGGATTCGATAGGTTATAAATTGCCATTTATAACATCGATAAGTCCGAAGGTTGTATACAACACTTTATACATTGCATTATTTGGCGGAATTGAATGATTATAAATTAGGGTTAAGTGCTTGTATATTTTTTGTGTTTGTATATTGCGATATACAAGCCGATATGCCATGGCATGCATACAAGCCGTGGAACTGAAAAAGATTCAAATCCGATTAAACAAATGTATCACGTCTGGCTTGTATATCAGAAAATACAAAGATTTAAATAGAAAAGGCGGCGGGAAAACGAATCGATAGGAATTTGGGGTTATTTTGGAGCCTGATTGCATATTTGTGGTCAACGATGGTTGACCCAACTAGTTTAATGTTGAATATGCATTTTGGACTCGCGATTTTCACATATTTGGGGCCCGATTTCTGCAATCACACAGTCACACCTTGATTTAACAGGTGTTTTAATTTCTTATTGTTTATTAGGTGAAATAAGTACTTATTGCTGGTCTGTTTTTATAGGTTTGCAGTTGAGGAAGGAACTAAAGCTTGATGGCAATGACGTCATGGAAAGGAGATCCAATCTCAGGAGCAGAAGAAGATAAGGATGAAGGGTGAGGAAGTCAAGGGTCTTCATTGATGAAGACAAAATGCAAATGGAGACATTATTGCAGTAGACCACAGAAGTTATTATTGAGTTGCTAGGCTTTCCAGAAGGGCATATTTTTGCCCAGATTTGATGTATGCTCAGAGCATTTTTGGAGATTGGTTCTCCAACATTTATTGTTGTAACCAGAGGTTTGAACCATTGCTTAACTAGGGTTTTGAGCTGTATTGAGGACAGTCAAGTCTATATATTGAGCCTCTTTACACTGTAATACTTTACACATGGATTTTTAGAATAGAGGGACCTTTTAGTTTAGGAATAGAAGAAGGAGGTCGCATGTGTCTGCAATAAGGAGCATGTGGAACATCCTGCCTCATTGCTGTATCTGTAAAGCTTGTAAGTTTTATGTAATTTGATCAATGAAGCTAAGAGTCATTTAGACATTGTAAATCATAAATGACTATCTGTTTGTAATACAATTGAATCTGGAATTCTGCATCTATCTTCTTAGTGTTTTCTTGCTCTTCATTGTGTTTGAAACATTTTCTCTTAGAGCTTGCAATTTTAGGTGTATGTTTGTGAAAATGCTCAGAACTTACATTTAAGGTTTTGTCTGTGGATTTGATCAATTTGTTGTATGATTTATATAGTGCATAACAGAACAATTAGATCCTTTGGTAGAATGAATGATGTTTAGATTAGATCTTTCTAACTTTTCCCAACCCATATGAAAGTATTTAGCTTAAAACGTAGAAATTTGAAGGAAATTTGTCTCATATTTGAAAAGGCATGCATAACTAAGTTGAAAGTAGACAATTTTCATAATATTTAAGAGAAAAAGACTTGTAATGATATAAATCATTTAAAGCTTTTGCAACACAGTAACACTTTTATGCAAGAGAATGAACAACATGCTTTTTTTATGATCTTTTGCATAGTTTGAACCCAGTAAAATGTCAAGAAACCCTAAATTACGTAAGGCCCCTTGAACATTACAGCTTCACATCAACCAACTGAATTTGCCCAATAGGTCAAGACCTGACCATATTAAACTTGGGATTAAGCGAATCTTAACCGATTCCTTCATATCTTTCAAGTTAGTTTTGGTTCATTTTATGTGAATTTTAACTATTGTTATGACTGTCTCAAAACACTCATCAACAAGTATCATCCAGGAGGAAGAGATAGATGTTGGGAAAAAGGTCAAATTGTCATCTGAGTATCAAATTTTGTCCTTAAGAATCCTTTAAAAGTTGGAGTGAGTTGTGTCTCTCCTTATTAGTTGTTTTCATTTCAGTGTCGGTTGACAACTTGATCATTCTCGATGTCATCTATGTTGTTTTGACTTATTGATGTTCACAGAATGTCCATTTGAGTCGTTTGACTATCTTGTCAAGTTGTTGAGAACTCCCTTGATTCCTTATTCATTTCCATATTAAGATTTGTGATTATTATATCTTTTATATTTTACTTATGGTTGTCATGGTCGTGTAAGTGGGAGTGGTACTCGACCCCAAAATCATATTTAAATGGCGTGCCATATTTTTAATGATGTTAACTTTGGATAACATCATGGTTATTTAATGAACCTTATTATCATGTAAGGGGAATTCATATGTGTTGTAATGGTTTTAACCTCCTTAGAAGTTGATCACATTGGTATTGATATTATATTAATATTATATAATCCATGTATAACTGTAGGAACTTAGCCAGCCACCCCCCATGAGGAGTGGGGAGAGAGAGTGGAGGCTGACTGGTAGCCATGTTGGAGCCCCTTTTGGGAACCCGCTCGATGATGGTCTATGTGGATCCTTGGATCCCGCAAGGTGGCAAACTCTTGGTGCATGCAAAGAATTGTGTAAACATGCAAAGGTATCGGTGATACCATTCGAGGAGGCTTATCTTTAGTGTGTTCTTTTTGGTGTAGCTGGAGAAAGTAGGAATTACATTAGAGTGCCTAAGCTAAAGCACTGCTACAGCAGTAGTGTGGGGAGCGAGAGAGTTCGGCCTTTGTGCATACTTAAAAGCTATTCAATAGCAGCAATACACAACTGTGATTACTCATATAGGTATGAATTCCTTGAGGAATATCAAATTGCATTCGATAGTGTATTGATATATATCTTTGCTAACACCAAGTACATCGACTATGTCAACTTATAACTATCATAAGCTATTGTTAATGGCCTGTGAGGCCGCACATGACTTTAATGTTTATCTATGTGACATTAGGGTGGATTTAAACTGTTATCAAAGGCTCTTGAGGCCTCAAATACCTTCTTTATATTATCATATGTAACCTTTGTGTCATGGTGTTACTCAGCCAACTTGGAGGCCGTAGTCCATGCAAATCGTGCATGCAAGACTATCATATACCATTGGTAAGAATTAAACTATCTTTTATGCCTTGAAATTTCCCTATTAATGTTTCAATATCATTATTTAAGAGCTCGAGAGGGCATCGATATATTATAATTATTTAAGAGCCTGGAAGGGCATCAATATATAATGATTGTGTGAGATCCCACAAGAATATCTACACATAATAACTGTACTATCATGTCATGTATCTGATAATGAAAATGATCAGAGTCGTATTAGAATAATGACCACCTTGTTGACACTAGTAAACCTTGGTATGTGTCTGTGCACTTAACATATTTATATATCAAACCTGAGGTTAACTTATAACAGTCCTCAACTGTTTAGTATAGATAATATGATAGTCTTGGTGCATGTGATGCATGTAAATGATATAATGACTCCTCGATGAAGTAGGAGGGTTTAACATAAGGTAAATTGTATTGTTTCCTTGGCAGCAATGAATGCATGCCATGTTTCCTTTGGAGAAGTTATTCTTCCTTGACACTTACTTTATTATAAGAGCCAACCTTATGCCATTATGAACTCTTGAGTTTAAAAGCAAATGAATGCCATCTTCTTGTGAATGGTAATACTTCTTAAACAAAGTATAAGGTATCAGGAATTCATGTAGATTTCTTGAGATAAAACATTTTAGTGGAATCGACCCATTGGACCATTGAAAGTACCCTTCTAGATGATATGAATTGAGAGTAAACCTTGGGATAAGGAAAACAATGTAATCATCAATCAGGTAAGGTCATGAGTTGAAAACATGATTAAACTTATGACATTCTGAAAGTACGGGAATAGAGTGACATGGAGTCACAAGTTCCCTATTGCAAAGGTAACGAGGCATTATTGAATGCTCTCCCAAGATAGGAGTCGAATGTCCAAGGAATGGACTAAGAATGTATTGAAATTATTTATCCAAGACCATGAAAGGTTGAACTAAGAATAATGTAGGATGAGACAACTTTTAAGTTGAGTCAAGGTGGTGGACATACGACTACATTCATTGTGAAATGTACATGTATGTAAAACTTTGGCCAATGTAATGCATCCGTCTCTACATGCATTAGTTGGTCCACATTGCTCCAGATGGTATAATGTCTCCAGTAGTGTCATACATAGTTAGAGTGGATCTATATTTGTGTGACTATGAGACATTATGAAGGACACAACACCAAATACTGATGGAAAACCTAATGGTTCCTTATATATATACCTTCTGTGAAGGGTAGGGCCGCTTCCAGGTAGCAATTTGTGCAGCGGTCCGCCGGTCTGTGGTTGGAGGAAAAGCACTCAGATGATTCTCTCCTTCCCAAGAAGAAGAGAAGCCGAGGCTTATGAAGACAGATGTCAAAGATCCAAATGTAGTGTTTTTCTTTATATGACTTGATAGTCATTTATTATGTATATTTCTATATTTGATGCCTTGAGAATAGTCTTGTACATGTATAGTGAATATTATTCACTAATGAGGTATCGATGGATATTAGAATTCTAAGTTTTGTTATGTTCTGGAAAAGAATAACATGCTTAATTATTATGATGATATTAATTCATTCTTGTTTAACTATGATTATGTTAATCATGATGTATACTTACTCTTAGTTAAGATGGATAATTATGGTTATTTTTTGGTAATGTGAGATGTCATGTTACATATGGTATTAGAGCTACCGGGTTCAATACATGGACCTATGAGCTCACTACATAATGATTATCTTTATCCAACATTTAATGGTTGGTAATGTTTGGATGTGCTTATGCCAGAATGGTAAGAATAAGATAAACACCCAAAAAGAAGGTAACGAGAAATTACCTACGTTACCTTAAGGCCTTGAGGGAGTGAGCCTCAAGAATGAAACACCTTGAAAAAACTAGTTGCTTGGTAGGCGCATGGTTGGCTGATGATGAGACCTTTACTGATGCTATTAAACACATCAAGCAAGAGTTGAGGAAAGCAGTTAAGATTACTGCTCCTAACTTTGAAAATGAATCGGTGGAACCCTCTGCACCTAAGGAACCAGTCATGGAAAGCAATCCTAAGGATTTTGATGTTAATAAGGAGGTTTTGGATGAGTACATGCGAGTACGTCCACCTCCTAAAACTGATTTGATAAATATCAAGGATGAGAAATGAACATGGGAAGGTATCTCAATCTGATAATGACTTGCAGTAGCAAGATGTAAACAAAATTTTGTAAATTTTGGATGGATTATATGTAATCCGATGAAAACTATAATACCTTTGAAAAATTATGGTAAATCTTTCATTTCTTGTTAAAGATTAAATGAATGAGAATAGATTTATATTATGAATGGATTAATGATATAGAAAACTAATCCATGATTAATCTGTAAACTTCAGGAGAAGTAGATTGCAGCAAGGTTCAGATAAGAACCAGGATGGGAGATAGCTAGGATGAAGGGAAACCTTCAAGCCACTCTGAACCTAAACTTGACTAGATCCTCACTATGCTTCAAGAGACGAGAGCGAGAGTTGGGACTCTCGATCAGGAGGTCAGGGGTCGGCAAGAACCCCAAGCGAGAAGCCTATTATAGGGGCGATGATGAGGCACATCATAATGACACCACCCAAAGTGAACATGGAGAGAATAAATCTGAGGCCAGACAAGAAGAGGATAGAATAATCCATTTGGCTATGGAATTATCTCAGGACATGAAATAGGTCATGCCACCCAAATTTGATGGGTATGTAAGCAGAGATGTCGCGGAGGCATGGCTTACCGAGATGCAAAAATGTATTTTGAAATAAGAAATTACACTGAGATCACTAAAGCGGTATGGGGAGCATACCAGTTGGCGGGTGAAGCATCCACATGGTGGATGAACAAAAAGATGGAGTTAGGCTTGAGGTCTACAAGTCTAACTTAGGACAAATTCATGGAACTCTTTAGGCAAATATGGTTGCCTCAGTTATTTTATGACCAGAAGCTTATAGATTTTTAGAATCTAAATTGAATAGGGTGAATTATCTATGAATGAATACTAGAAAAAGTTCACCCACCTACTTAAGTATGTGCCACAATAACAACACAATGAGAGATTTCAGATCTGAAAGTTTATAATGGGATTGAACACCCAGATTGGGGGTGAGGTTGACGTGCATGGTCCCACTTCAATAGACTAGGTCTATGAGAAGGCCAGCAAACAGGAACAAAAATTGAAATCTATGTCTGCTTACAGGGAAAGGAACTAAAAGAGGTATAATTAGTCCCAATCCTCCCAATCTTCTAAGAAAAAGGGGAAAAAGCACAATTTTACCAAGAAAAATGATAAAGGGGCCAAGAATAAGCAAACTGAATTCAAAGGGGAGAAGAAGGGTAATAACTACTCCAAGAAAATGGAGACAATTCTGGGAAACCTCAAAAGAGGCGAGGACCTGTGGGAGGGTGCTATACATGTGGCAGAGATCATTATGCCAACCAGTGTCCTAATAAGACGTAGGGAGCATAGCCACGAGGAAACCCTCTACCCTCCTAGCAGACAGCATTCTAGCAATGCATACATGCACCCTTGGACAATAGGTAGGCCGAATACCAAATTACTCCCATTGAAACTACAGGTATTTTATCTGGTCTTCCAATTTTAGTTTTGATAGATACCAGTGATACATGGCAAATACTTGGTTAGTTGAATATGCAAATCAGACCAAGGCTCAGGTAGAGCAATTCTTGTTTGAGGCTAAGGTTGAACTTTCAAGTTTCTCCATCGAAGTGAACCTTTATGTAGCCCCACTAGGCTCATACAATGTTATCCTTAGGATAAATTGGTTATGGAGACATCGAGCCAAAGTGGACTATTATGCCAAAATAATAGAATGTCTAGATGACTTAGGGAACAAAGTCTTTCTACAAGGGAACCCTAGGGAAGTCAAACTAAGACAAATTTCTACCCTACAAATGAAAAGAGCTCAAAGAAAAGGATGCCAACTTTTTTCTGTCAAAATGGAAAAACTAAACAAATTTGAGGAAACCAATTTCCAAGATGATTTAATGTTTTATGAATCTCAGAAACTCAATGGAGTTGGGAAGAGGGAATCCATAGATCAGGAGAGATTAGATATGGATAGGTACCCTTTTCCTAGAGATTTTGAGGACGTATTCCTAGATGAGCTATCAGGATTACCTCCTACAAGAGCTTTTGATTTCCCCATAGATATAATTCCAAGATCAGAACCTATATCTAAAGCTCCATACATAATGACTACTATAGAGTTAATGGAGCTAAAGGCTCAATTGTAGGAATTGCTGGATAAAGGACTGATTAGAACTAGTGTGTCACCCTGGGGAGCACCAGTCATATTTGTGAAAAAGAAAGATGGTACTTTGTGGTTGTGCATAAATTACAACATGTTGAATAAATCAACAATTAAGAATAAGTACCCATTGCCCCACATTGATGATCTTTTTGGTCAAATGAGAGGAGCAACTATATTTTCCAAGATCGATCTTTGGTTTGGGTACCATCAATTAAGGTTAAATGATGAGGACACCCATAAAATAGCCTTCAGAACAAGGTATGGGCATTATGAGTTTATTGTCCTGCCTTTAGGGTTAACAAACACACCTGTTGTGTTTATGAATTTAATGAACAACGTGTTCAGGGATTGTTTGAACAAGTTTGTCCTACTTTTCCTTGATGACATCCTAATCTACTCTAAGAATGAGGAAGAGAACCTTTACCATTTAAGGATTGTTCTCTAGTGGTTGAGAGAACATAAACTTTATGGCAAGCTCTCTAAGTGTACTTTCTTTCAAAAGGAAGTGCAGTATTTGGGTCACATAATTTCAGCTAAGGGAATAGCTATGGACCCAGCTAAGATTAAGGCTATCTTGGAATGGTTGGTACCAAGGAATGTACATGAGGTCTAAAGTTTCATGGGCCTTGCAAGTTACTACAGGAAATTTGTGAAAAACTTTTCAAAAATTGTATACCCTATAACTTCCTTGCAGAGAAAAGGCAAGAGATTTGAGTGGTCAGATAAGTGCCAAGAGGCCTTTGACCAACTAAAGGAAAAATTGACTTCGGCACCAATTTTGAAAGTACCTGACCTAGAGGGTCAATTTGTAGTCATTACCAATGCCTCAAGGGAAGGCTTAGCTAGTGTACTAGTCCAGGATGGACAAGTCATTGCATATGAATCTTGAAAATTGAAAACTTATGAACAAAACTATACCCCTCATGATTTAAAATTAGTAGTAGGCATTCATGCACTGCAAATGTGGAGACACTACTTGCTCGAAAAACCCTTTGAGTTGAAAACAGACCATCAAGGGCTCAAATATTTGTTCACTCAACCACATCTAAATGCTCGTCAGAGAAGATGGTTGGATTTCATCTCAGATTATGATTTTGAGATTAAATATATTCAAGGAAAAGAAAACTGAGCGGTAAATACCTTGAGTAGGAGAAGACATATCTCCTCAATGATCTCCATACATTCTGATTTTAAGAATCAGGTACTACAAAAGTCTAAGGGAGATGAGTTTTACGAGAAGGTAAAATAGGCCCTTTTGGAAAACCCCCAGAATCCAAAATATGATGGATTTTACCTTGAACTAGATGGTTTATTAAGGTATAAATTAAGGATGTATGTACCTAACTCTATGGAGTTAAGGAATATGGTGTGGAAGGAGGTTCATTCTGCACCGTATTCAGGGCATCCTGGAGTAACAAAGTTACTTGCTGATGTGAAACCCTTATATTTATGGAAAGGAATGAAGAGGGATGCTGCAAATTTTGTAGCTACATGTATAGAATGCTAGAGGGTGAAGGCAGAACACCATCACCTAGCAAGACTTTTATACCCTCATGAAATTCCAGAGTGGAAATGGCAAATCATAAGCATGGACTTTATGCAAGGACTTCCTATGTCAAGGAACAGGCACAATGCTATTTTGGTTGTGGTGGATATACTCACTAAAGCCACACATTTTATACTTAGTAACTTGACGGATGGGGCACTCATCATAGCTCACAAATTTGTTCAAGCAATTTTTAGATTACATGGCATTATTGAGAAGATTATCTCATATAGGGATGCTCCAATGACATCAAGGTTTTGGCAAACCTTGTTTTCTTCACTTGGAACCCAGTTGAATATAAACTCTACTTATCATCCTGAGACGGATGGTCAAACCGAAAGGGTAAACCAAGTACTGGAAGATTTATTGAGGATGTATTGTATGGACCAACAATACAAATGGGAAGATTATCTTCCTTTGATGGAATTCGCTTATAATAATTCCTATCATTCTACTATTAAGATGGCTCCATTTGAAGCATTATATGGAAGAAAGTGTCAAACCCCTATAAGCTAGGACAAGATAGAAGATAGGGTTAGCCTTGATCTAGAAATGCTATCAGAAATGGAAGAGCAACATCTTATTAAGAAAAGGCTAGTGGAAGCCAATCATAGGCAAAAAAGTTATGTGGATGCTAAACGCATCAAAAGGCACTTCTCAGTGGGAGAAAAATTCCTTTGAAGGGTAAAACCTCAACTCCATTAAGTTTGGGAAGATATCCAAACTGGTTCCTAGATATGTGGGTCCCTTCGAAGTTCTCGAAGAGGTCAACCCAGTCACATACAGAATTTCTCTACTGCCAGCTCTTTCCATGATGCATAATGTTTTCCATGTTTCTTATTTGAAAAAGTTTACTACAGGAGATAATCATATCCATATTCTTGATTGGAATGCTATACATGTGAAGGACTCAGGGGTGGTAGTAATCGATCCTATCAAGGTACTCCAAATGCATAAGCTACGCTTACATAACAAAGAGATAACTCAATGCAAGGTCCAATGGGACTAGTATGCAGAGAAAAATGCCATCTGAGAAAACTATGAGGATATTCATGCGAGATTTCTCCATCTCTTTTGAAAAACTTTTTATTATGCTCACATAACACTTTTCTTATTATGTTGGTTGACTCTGAAGACATTTAATCATCGGGGACGATGATTCTTATGGGGGGAGATATGTTACATCCCCAACTTATGATTTAGCTTAATCTTACTTTTGTGTGGTAATCAGGATGATTAACCATAGTTTAATGATTAGATGTTTGTGGAAAATATCATATTTAATCATTAATTATGTGGATACTGACTAATGTTAGTTAGACATGAGATTACATGTTGATATGATTATTTAATTATTATGATTTACGAATCAAATGATGACACACTAATCATGGTTTTATGATGGTGAGTGTGACCAGGAAAAATAATCTTCCTTCGAAGATGGAAGGAGAGTATCATCTAGGAGGAAGAGATAGATGTTGGGAAAAAGGTCGGATTGTCATCTGAGTATCAAATTTTGTCCTTAAGAATCCTTTCAAAGTTAGAGTGAGTTGAGTTTCTCTTTGTTAGTCATTTCCATTTCAGTGTCGGTTGACAACTTGATTGTTCTCGACGCCATCTACATTGTTTTGACTTATTGATGTTCATAGAACATCCATTTGAGTCATTTGACTATCTCGTCAAGTTGTCGAGAACTCCCTTGATTCCATATCCATTTCTGTATTAAGATTTTTGATTATTATATGTTCTATATTTTACTTATGGTTGTCATGGCCATGCAAGGGGGAGTTGTACTCAACCCTGAAATCATATTTAAATGATGTGCCATCATTTTAATAATATTAACTTTGGATAACATCATGGTTAGTTAATGACCCTGATTATCATGTAAGGGGAATTTATGTGTTGTAATGGTTTTAACCTCCTTAGAGGTCGATCACATTGGTATTCATATTATATATTAATGTTATATTATCCATGTATAGCTTTTGGCACTCGGCTAGCCACCATCCACGATGAGTGGGGAGAGAGTGGAGGCTGAGTGGTAGCCATGTTGGAGCCCCTTTCCTGGACCCACTTGATGATGGGCTATGAGGATCCTTGGATCCCACGAGGTGGCAAACTCTTGGTGCATGCAAAGAATTGTGTAAACATGCAAAAGGTATCGGTGATACCATTCAGGGAGGCTTATCTTTAGTGTGTTCTTTTTGGTGCGGCTAGAGAAAGGAAGAATTCCATTAGAGTGCCTAAGCTAAAGCACTGCTACAGCAGTAGTGTGGGGAGTGAGAGAGCTTAGCCCTTGTGCATACTTAAAAGCTATTCAATAGTAGCCATACACAACTGTGATTACTCATACAGGTATGAATTCCTTGAGGAATATCAAATTACATTCAATAGTGTATTGATATATATCTCTGCTAACACCAAGTAGGTCGGCTATGTCAACTTATAACTGTCATAAAATATTGGTAATGGCTTGCAAGGCTACACATGACTTTAATATTTATCTCGGTGACATTACGGTGGATTTAAACTATTATCAAAGGCTCTTGAGGCCGCAAATGCCTTCTTTATATTATCATATGTAACTGTTGACCTATTTTCCTCTATTCATAATCAAATGGTCCACCCTTAAAAGCCCTTGTTGAATCCATTAAGGACCCTGTTTCTGCAAAAACCCTAGACCTTAAGAGTCTCTTACAAATGTGCCATGGGATTTTGATATAATTTCCTATTGACTTGCTATAGCCCGCAAGGATCCTCTAAGTTATAGCCTCGAGCCCCTTTATATCATAAAATAACTGACCCCAGCTTCTTGATTACCGTTGTAGCTCGTGCTTTTAGTTTTTGAAGGCTTTAAGTTAAATATTTTGAGCCCCTTGTGTCTTTTCTACCTAGCGCGGTCCCCTTTCAAAGCAACTTAACGTGCAAGCACTTTGTCTTGGCCTAAATGAGCCATGTGGTGATCTGTCGCATGCCCGCAAGCCTCCCAAGCTGGAATCACCTTCCTTCCCAGGGCTGCAAAATGTAGACAATTGTAAAGTAAGTTCGATGGGGCCATAGCTTTGAGGATCCAACGGTAGTGCATAGGTGCAAAAGAGTCTTAGCAAAGGGAAAGATCCTTCGCGCGACCGTGAGATCATGACGCGTGTCCACATTGGGCAAAGGTAAAGAATTTTTAAAGGGGCAATGATTGATGGTGAAACCTCATCGACTCATCGAAGGGACTGTGAACAACGTCCCACTAATGGAGGTTTCTCAGGCCGATAAATACACAGCGGTTGTCGATCTAAAAGGGGGTAAGCTCATCTATGACCTAGATTCAAAGAAAACTTTTCAGACATCCTGAAGGTGGGAAATTTGTAGACTTAATCGGTAGAGGCATTTAGAGCTCAATTATTCTAAGGATTCATAACCTATAAGCACATTTGGAACTTAAAGTGTTGTAAAATCTTTGCTCAGGGGTTTTGTCCCATCTACAATCAACAGGATCTTGTCTTCGTAGCTACCCCTTAACAGATATTCACTTCATTTGTGGTTGTAGGTGACAAATCAACTATTCACATTAAAAGGAAATATCTCTCAGCTGCCCCTCTAGATATTTTTTGTAGTTAGTTTTGTAGATAGACATCTCATCCGACAAAGATTTTTTTTCTGACAGAGCCCATGGGGAAATTTATTGTAACCTAATTAGGTCAAGGTTTGGAATCATATGCTATATATGCATAAATGTAAGATGTAAAAAAGTTTGGAAAATAGTTAGTCTTATGCTTCTATATTCCAAACAGAACTTTCCTCTGCTATAATTGTGCCTCCTAATCAATACATATGGTGTTTTACTTTTTCATGCTTTTAACTCTGTGTAGTCTTAGAATTGGCCATTGTTTATGAATGTTTAATTCCTGGCAATCCATTCTTTACCTTTGTTAAAGTCTTCATGATCTATGTAAGTTTATCATTTGTATTGCTTTACCTGTGCATCTCTGCTCTATGAATGTTCTTTATTCAAACTTGGTGTATCACCTCCCTTTACTTTCAGTTTTACTTCCTCTTCCTCTTTTCCTATCAAGTGGATAGATTAGGTTTAGTCTTAGGATCACTGAATCTCATATTTAGCAAAGGAACTAGTCTCTCTCTGGAGATTTGACCTCCCTATAGGGTCCCACACCTGGAGGTCATCTCAATGATTCACTAGATTGATGGAGCCCTAAAAGCCTTCAACACTGGGTGCAAATCTATGTGACAATAGTTTCTGGCATGCGTGGTGGGACCGTAAGCATGAGCAATCAAGAATCAAGCTAAGAATCTAGTGTTCTTCTCAGCACTCTGCATTGTGGTAGAATTTTCATGCACCTAGCAACTCTACATGTGTCTGGCTCTGATCAATGCCATCTTTTATGCCTATGCAAACTAGGACATCTTCAAGAGGTAACTTTCAATTTACTGAATTATCTGTTGCTACTTCAAGGAGAAGGTCTAGGTTATCTAGGTCTCTTGTGAGAAGAAACAATAGTCCTACTCTACCTCATTCAAGAGCTCAGTCCACACCCCCTCCTGTTAGGTTCTAGTATAACAAAAGAAGCTTACATATTCCTATATTGAATTTAAACATTCTTAGGATGGCAAGGAATTTGCCTTTTGTAACGTTCAATTGAGGAAGCCCATTAGATTTGGCTCCATACAATGACATACCTACTGCAGCCCTAAAAAGTGTCTCACCCTTCACAGGTGATGGCTTTGTAACCCCTGCTGAGCATATCAAAGATATATCCAATGAATGCTCGATCCATCATATACAACATGAAGATGTTGCAGCCCGTCTCATGGTCGTATCTTTCAAGAGAAGAGCTCTTCAATGGTTTAGGAGCTTGACCCCTGCTTCAATACATACCTGGGACAAGCTGGGAGAAGCCCTCTACAAATAGTTTGGAGAGAGGGTAGACAATGTTTCATTGCTTGAGCAGTTGACAACTATCAAGAGGGCTCCAAGTGAGATGCTGGCAGATTTTAACTTAAATTCCAGAGGACATGGGAGAGAATTCTAGCTACCCTCATGCCATCTTCAAAAGGTGCTTTCTTGTACTTTTTAAGAGCTTTATAATCTGACATTGCTATGATGATGCAATCAATGGGTGCTGAGACTCTACCATATGGTTATGAGACAGCTCTGAAAGCCAAAAATTGTCTAATACAGGCTAGGAAAATTGCTCCTAGGCCTCCTATCCCACTTTTTCCAAAGCTTCCTTTCTCATCCTAGTACCCCATTGTTGCTCCTATCCTAATGCCTAAAACATCAACATCCTCTCTTTCTAAAGAAGAGAGTGATCTTAAGACCCTAATGTCTAATTTAACCAACAAGGTGAATAGTATATCTATAATAACTACTCCCAAACCCTATCAGAACTATAACCAGGGGCAGACATCTAATTAGAATTGGAATCAAGGGTATAATCCTAATAGAAATCAAAACTAAAATCAAGGTTATCAACAAAATAGACACCAAAATCCTAACCCTGCACAGCCTTTACAAACTATTAGAGCTATACAACAAATACCAGCTGTGAACCCAATCAGGGCCTTAGTCCTTACTCAGAATAATCTGGCCCAAGAAGTAGATTCGTGTTACCCTTGCAACCAACCTCATAATCAGTCCACTTGTGCTTTTGAAGCACAAGAAAGAGCTTTAATGCTGCAGAATTTTCATACCCAACAGGCGTCGTTATTAGAGGTAGCCAATAGCAACCCTGAAGTACAAAATGAGGCTACCCTTGATGCTAGTATGATGCTATGGACTATAGAGGACTTCTGTGTTGTCAATCATCCTATGGACAGTGTTGTTATGCCTATTGCAAACAACATCAGGTTAAAGAAAAGGCGGTTGGAGGCTAGTCCCATTCCTGTTGTGTTACAAAAAGAGCTTGTTCCAAAGGCAAAGGTGGCCAGTGCCACAATCCCAATCCTGAGCAGCAAATCTGTTGCTGCAAAAGAAACTCCATCAGGCTCAAAGGTGCCTGATCTAGCTGTAGAACAACCAAAAAGGAGAACATGGATTCTCTCTATGCATAAGGCAACCACTGTTCCATTGAATATTGTGGAACAGATGAAGAAAACGAATATCAATGTTTCCGTGTGGGAAGTAATGTCGATCCCCTCCTAGAGGGATCTGTTACAAGAGGCCTTAAGGCACTTCCCATCTGCTGACTCAGCAGTATCAGATCTATTAACTAAGCAAAAAGAAAAGGCTCCTGCTAGTCTTGTGCAACCAAGTGAAGGACAAGTAAGTACAGTCAAGATCAAACCATCTCCTTTCTACTTGTCTTTGATCATCAGCAAATTTTTAGTACACAACTACATGATAGACTCTGGGGCTAGTGTTTCAGTCATGCCCAAGAAGATAGCATATGCATTAGGCATCAAGTATACCCATTTCATCAAAAGTATTACAGTTGGATGGCACCTCTGTGAACACTATAGGAGTGATCAAGCGACTGGACTTGACTCTGCATGCATGTCCAAACCTCACTTTCAAACAAGACATTTTAGTCATTGATCTTCCTCCTTTTTTTCTTATTTGTCTGTCAAGAGATTTCACAACAAAGGTAGGTGGCTACCTTTCTTCTAACTAGTCTCATATGTTATTAAGGACCAGATATGGTACACGATTCAACATCAAGGCTGAACCAATTTCAGATTATCATGTGAAGAATTATAACCACAGCCTGATGAACCCACATGTGATGATTCAGGGTGAGGAAGTACATGACTCAAAACCTATTGAGGCAGAACCTTCACCTCTTCCTACCCCTAACCTTTTTCTTGACGAGTGGGCAGGGGATCATGAAAATTTTGACCCTTATGATACCACTGAGGCAACTGACTTGAGCAACTACATGATCTATGAAGGGGATCCTTCAGTCCCTTCTATGCTTAAGATAGATGATGACTCTAACAGTCATAGAAAATGTTCTTTGATGGTGCAAGAGCAGAAATGGAGCTGGTGTAGGTGTTTTGCTAGTCTCTCTGACTGGTAAGAAATTGCATTTTCCTCATAGGCTACATTTTTCTTGTACAAACAATGTAGCAGAATATGAAGCATTGGTCCATGGCTTGTTGATTGTTGAGAAGGAAAATATCAAGCATCTAGAGATCTTTGGTGATACTGAATTGGTGGTTAACCAAGTCAGAGAGAGATGTGCTACAAAAAACTAGCTTCTAAGAACTTATAGACATAGAGTTTGGGACCTATTTGAGAGCTTTGATGCTCTTAATCTATAGGTAATCCCAAGAAAATTAAATTCAGAGGCTGATCAATTAGCAACAGTGGGAGTTCAATTTTCTCCACCTACAGACTTGTTCCAAGGTCCCGATCAGCATGTGAAAATAGTCATCATGCCCTCTATTCCTAACAATAATATTCATTGGCAAATTTTTGATAGTGATGAACATATCACATGCTTCATCTAGAATGAAGTCAAGTTCTCTTCAAGGGCACAGCCCAGGTTACAAGAATCCTATGGTGATCAAATCATCCATCTCAAATCAAATAAACTACCCAAGGGTTTAGTCACCCTTGAGGCCATATTTAGTCATGATGATAAGTTTAGGGGTGATAAAAATAACATGACCTTCAAGAAAGAAGATTACCAGAAGGTGACCGTCACCCGGGACAAAGGGTTGCTGCTAGGGAAGGTATGTGGTGATGAATAAGAGAAAGAATTCATAAGACTTACCCAAAAGTATAATGACATCATGGCATGGATGTATGAAGATCTTAAAGGATTCAATCTGAATGTGGCTTAACATGCCATTTATCTGGATCCTAATTGCAAGTCTATTTGCCAAAAGCAGCAACCTATAAATCTGAAATTGAGCCACTCATGAGGAAAGAACTTGCTAAGCTCATACAAGCAAGGATTATATTCCCTATCAAGTATTCTACTTGGGTGGCTAATCTAGTGCCTGTGAGAAAGAAAAATGGGGAGATTAGGCTTTGTGTAGACTTCAGAGACCTAAATCAGGCTTCTTTAAAGTATCATTACCCTCTACCCTCTATGGATCAAATTTTACAAACAATTGTAGGGGCAGAGAGGTTTTCATTATTAGATGGCTTCTCTATCTATAACCATATCATTGTCAGAGAGGCAGATAGCTTTAAGACAACTTTTACAACCAAATGGGGAATCATGGCATATGCAAAAATACCATTTGGTTTGTCTAATGCTGGTGCCACATTTCAAAGGGCAATAGATATTGCCTTCTGTTACCTCCCAAATCAGCAGAGGGTTTGCTAGCTCCAATGCACAGGCAGATTCGGTCAACAGATACAGGAGGTTGCGTGAGCTACCTCC
Source organism: Cunninghamia lanceolata (assembly GCA_027924645.1). Classification (NCBI taxonomy): domain Eukaryota; kingdom Viridiplantae; phylum Streptophyta; class Pinopsida; order Cupressales; family Cupressaceae; genus Cunninghamia; species Cunninghamia lanceolata. The sequence goes on along the minus strand of BSBN01001306.1, from coordinate 43,344 downwards.
CCTTCACTTTTGGTTCTGCCACACCAAGGGGGGTATCCTTATAACTAAAAGTGTAACATTGACTAGCTCAATGACAGGAAGATTTAGCTTGACAGCAACAGGCAGAATACTCTCATTTTAGGACCAAGATCTGAATGATAGATCACAAGTTTGGCAACTTTCTTGGACATATGTGTCTGGTTAGGTATGAGAGTATGTAGGGGTTCCTAATGCTACTCCTACAACTAACAGGTTGGAATAATGGAATGGTTTGAATTTGATGGTTTGGATGCAAGACAGGGGCTTTGGATCATAACTACTAACCCAGGAGCAGACCGGTGCCTATCTCAGGGCAAGGAGTCAACTAGATGTATGCAACAGATGGTTTACAACTAGCGTTCAAGTTTCAAGGGGTTGGATTGATGCTTGCCTTACAAACATCACCCAAGAATGGGTATTTAGCTGCCTCTACTTACGGATATCCCTACTGACAAACAACATTCTCCATGCTTAACCTAAAACAATTTAATCCACTCCTTGAATGGAAGTCAGAGATGAAGCATGTGATATAGAAACTTATACCCTAGAATATGAGAAACCCTTAGCAGCCAGATTCAAGAGAAGGAAATGCATGCAGCGAAGGAGACAAACAGATAAACACATGCATAAGAGCATTTTTCATCTACATCAACATGAAACTGAACATACGTGCAAAATACATTCATGATACAACTCATAAACTCTAGAATGAGATAAAACAACCCAGGATCATGCCCTATTCTTCATTATTTACACAAAAATGCCCAAGTCTTCAACAACAACAATGAGTAATACAGTTTGGCATTTATACCAAAACTGTGTACTCAACCAAAATTACAATGGTCAACTCAAAAATCGCCAGATACAATGCACGAGGAATGGCACTCAGGAATATTCAATGCTGTGGAGAGACAGAGGAATGAGCAGGTGGAATCGGGATCCACGCCACCGTTCAAGGACATTCATCCTCAAACGAGTTGTTGACCCATCCATCACCGACCCATACCACTACAACTTTGCCATTAAAGCTTTAGCTACCTGCAGCCTCAAAAAATGCAACAGCAGCGTGTCCATAGAGTTTTCCCTCTCAAAAAAATGCCTGTGGTGCAAAGAAAACCCACGTTGCAACTTAAAACTTGGTCGTCGATCCGTCTCCCAATTGCTGAGATCAAACGGCCTCAAAATCACGTTAACTAGGTCTCCGGCTAGTTAGATCGAGCCACGTAGGCACCTTTTGCTATCGTTGGCTTTTCCACTCACCATTTTGCCATTTTCGCCCTTGTATATGCAGAAAACATATGCATATACAATCGCCACTGTTCACCTTTCGAAAATCCTTTGTATATGCAAAATGCATATACATGCAACAATTTTAATATATAAGGCAGACCCCAAAATATTATGAAGCAGATTGGAAACTTATTCAGGTCCGGCTTGCATCTTGACCTTTGTATCTTTGCTTGTATATCAGCATATACAAGCGTGATATACAACCCGCGGACCTGAAAATCTATCTATTGTAGCTTGATTTCCGATTGGGTCCGGAATGTATGCCTTTGTTTTGTATATTTCGAATGTATGCTTCACATACATTCTCCTTTGTATGTCCTGTCCGCGGGTCCCACCATTTGTATATCGGTCATTGTACATCATTCCTTTGCACATACAAACAAGGAATCTTCTCCAGAATATTCCTGTAATGTGTCTAACCATTGTATGTTCGCTCGAATGTATATTGCATATACATTCCACCTTGTATATCCACGGGCCCCACCACATGCATCTCTATCTAGCCACTGTAGCAAATGTATATTTGTACCTCCTTATATATTTTGCTTTGTATATAACCCAATATACAAAGCGGGAATATTCCCAGGAATCTGCGAAAGATTCTGCCTTTGTATATGCACCTTTTAGAGCCCGATATACATTCAGAAATGCATATAACCAATTTTTTAAAGGGCGATAGAGATTTTTTGACCCGCCAATGCACATTTTGACCCGTATGTATATACAAACACCTTTGTATATACAAAGATACATGCATATGACTAATTTTTTGCATTTTTTAGCACAGCAGAGGCCGGAAGTGTTAGAACTTTGGATTTTTTTGGGAAGGTGCCTGCATAATAAAATGCTCAAAACCTGAATACTCATGCAAGCACCACCACCTTCAAAGGATTTATAAATAGGTTCATCCTAATTTATCTCGATGACATCACAGTCTTCTCCAAAAAGGGAGAAAATCACATGGAGCATCTGGAAAAGGTTTTCCAGAGATGCAAGGAGTTTGGGATATCTATGAACCCCAAGAAATGTATTTTTTCTATTGCCCAAGGTAAGTTGTTGGGTTATATAGTATCTGAGGATGGGATATCCATAGATCCAGATAGAACATCTTCTCTGCTTTTTCTTCCCCTACCTACTCACAAAAAGGCCTTACAATCATTCCTGGGGCAAATCAACTTCATTAGGATGTTCATCCCTAATTATGATGGCTCGGTGAAGCCCATAACCCTTATGCTCAAGGAAGAGATTGCCCAAGCATCAACTCTCATGAATCCAAATTACGAGGACTTTGTCCTCTATGCACATGAAGGAGAGAATAGTATTGTTGCTATCCTAATGCAGCAAAATGAACATGGACTGGAGCAGCCTTTGGCTTTCTTCAGTCATACCTTGAAGGACTATGAGGTCAGATATGGCCCAATGGATAAATAGGTATTTGCCATTGTTAGAGATTTAAAGAAATTCAGATATATGCTAGAAAATAATCATATTAAAGTTTTAGTTTCTCATCCTAGTTTGATAGATTACATAAAGGGGATAGAGATTAGTGAAAAGGGAGCCAGTTGGGTCACAAAGATCCTAGAGTATGATGTGATCATCAAATCCACTAAGTTGATTAGAGGCAGAGGGTTATGTGAAAAGCTAGTTGAGACATCAGTAGATGAGGTGAGTTCATCTTACTATTTGAATGAGGAGGGATCTACAGCTGAGCCATCAATTACGAGTTCTTGGACAACAAATATGGCTAGTTTCTTATCCACTGGTGAGTATCCCTATGGGTTGGACAAAACCAAAAGAAGACATTTCAGCTTGTAATCTATCTCTTATTCTTTGGTAGATGGTGTTCTCTTCAGGAGAAACTTAGATGGAGTCTTACTAAGGTGCATAGAAATAGATTACGTTGATAGACTTCTTGATGAGTTTCATGTTGGCCCAGCTAGTGGCCATTTCTCTGCTAGGGCTACAATAATGAAAATAATGAGGGCAGGTTACTTTTGGCCCACATTATTCAATGATGCCCTGGTATGGGTAAGAGGATGCAAAGAGTGTTCTCTCTTTGTACGAAAGAAAAGATTGGCAGCACTCCCACTCCACCCTATTTAGGTTGATCAGCCTTCTCATAGTGGGGATTTGATTTTATCAGCATGATAAATCCCTCTTCTAGTGTTGGCCACAAGTGGGTTTTAACTGCAATGGATTACTTCACTAGGTGGGTTGAAGCAGTCACACTCAAGGAGGCCACTGAATCATCTATCATGGATTTCTTAGAGGAAATCATGATGAGGTTTGGAGCTCCTCATACTATTATTTTTTATAATGCAAAAGCATTCATTGGTTTTAGGATTACTGATTGGGCTCTCAAATACAATGTGTTCTTAAAGACTTCATCCAATTATTACCCTCAAGTTAATGGGCTAGCTGAGTCCACCAATAAGAACCTGATCAAGATTTTGAAGAGGACCATGGAGACAAACCAGAGGCAATGGCATAATAGGATCATATTAGATCTTTAGGCTGATAGGATCACATACAAGAGAGCCATTGGGAATTCTCCTTTTGTTCTTGTATATGGAAGGGAGGCTAGATTGCATATATCCTTAGAATTTCCTGCTGGATTTGTCTCGTCAATTGGAGTTGGAAGGAGAAGATGCAAGGTCTATCAGAATGGCTGAATTGACTAAATTAGAAGAGAAAAGATAGTCAGCCATGATCACATTAGAAGAACATCATATGCAAACCAAGAATTATTTTGATCAGAGGGCTAGGATCTAGACCTTTAAAGAGGGTGATCTTGTCCTAAAATGGGATCCATCTCAAACCTTACCGTTAAGTTTGATATGGGGTCTTGTATATATTGCTTCAGTTCATTTCTACTTTAGGTTTCCTTTCCCTAAGTGCCTTGCATAGGCTGCATTATCATTAGGAGAATGCAGGCCTTGTTCCTTTTTGCGGTCTTGTTTTGAGGCAGGTTTCAGTTTTCCAACATATTTTAGCCTTGACTCCATGCCCAATGGATGCTTAAGGCCACTGATCTATTTTTTTAATAGGCAAACATCCCTAAGAGGTTGCCAAAATATTGACCTATTTTCCTCTATTCAGAATCAAATGGTCCACCCTAAAAGCCCTTGTTGAATCCATTAAGGACCCTGTTTCTGCAAAACCCTAGACCTTAAGAGTCTCTTGCAAATGTGCCACGAGCTTTTGATATAATTTCTTGTTGACTTGCTATAGCCCACGAGGATCCTCTAAGTTATAGCCTCGAGCCCCTTTATATCATAAAATAACTAACCCCAGCTTCTTGATTACCGCTTGTAGCCTATGCCTTAAGTTTTTGAAGGCTCTAAGTTAAATATTTTGAGCCCCTTGTGTCTCGTCTACCTAGCGCGGTCCCCTTTCAAAACAACTTAACATGCATGCACTTTCTCTTGCCCTGAATGATCCATGTGGTGATTTGTTGCATGCTTGCAAGCTTCCCAAGCTAACATCACCTTCTTTCTGCGGGGCTACAAAATATAGACAGCTGTAAAGTAAGTTCAATGGGGTCGTAGCTTTGAGGATCCAACGGCGGCGCATAGGCACAGAAGAATCTTAGCAAAGGGAAAGATCCTCCACATGACCATGAGATCATGACGCATGTCCACATCAGGCAAAGGTAAAGAATTTTCAAAGGGGCAACGGTCAATGGTGAAAGCTCATCAGCTCCTCGAAGGGACTGTGAACAACGTCCCTTCGATGGAGGTTTCTCAGGCCGATAAAGACACAATGAATGTTGATCTAAAAGGGGTAATCTCATCTATGACCCAGATTCAAAGAAAACTTCTCAGGCATCCCAAAGGCAGGAAATTTGTAGACTCAATCGGCAGAGGCATTTAGAGCTCGATTATTCTAAGGATTCATAACCTATAGGCACAGATCAAATGAGTTTCTAGAACTTAAAGTGTTGTAAAAACTTTGCTTGGGGGTTTTGTCCCATCTACCATCAACAGGATTTGATCTTCTCAGCTACCCCTTAATAGATATTCACTTCATTTGTGGTTGCAGGTGACAAATCAGCTATTCACATTAAAAGGAAATATCTCTTAGTTGCCCCTCCTCTGGATATTTTATGCAGTTAATTTTGCAGATAGACATCCCATCCAATAGAGATTTCTTTTATGATAGATCCCATGGGGCAATTTATTGTAACCTAATTAGGTCAAGGTTAGGAGTCAGATGCTATATATGCATAAATGTAAGATGTAAAAAAGTTTGGAAAATAGTTAGTCTTATGCTTCTGTATTCCAAACAGAACTTTCCTCTATTATAATTGTGCCTCCTAATCAATACATATGGTGTTTTACTTTTTCATGCTTTTAACTCTATGTAGTCTTAGAATTGGCCATTGTTTGTGAATGTTTAATTCCTAGCAATCCATTCTTTACCTCTGTTAAAGTCTTCATGATCTATGTAAGTTTATCAGTTGTATTGCTTTACTTGTGCATCTCTGCTCTGTGAATGTTCTTTATTTGAATTTGGTGTATCACCTCCCTTTACTTTCAGTTTTACTCCATTTTTCTCTTTTCCTATCAGGTGGATAGATTAGGTTTAGTCTTAGGATCGTTGAATCTCATATTTAGCAAAGGAACCAACCTCTCTCTAGAGATTTGACCTCCCTGTAGGGTCCCACACCTAGAGGTCATCTCAATGTTTCACTAGATTGTTGGATCCCTAAAAGCCTTCAACACTGGGTGCAAATCTATGTGACAATAGTAACATTTGTGTCATGGTGTTACTCGGCCAACTTGGAGGCTGTAGTCCATGCAAGCTCTGCATGCAAGATTTATCGTATGTCATTGGCAAGAATTAAACTATCTTTTATGTCTTCAAACTTCCCTATTAATGTTTCATTATGACTGTTTAAGAGCCCGAGAGGGCATCGATATATTATAACTATTTAAGAGCCCGGAAGGGCATCAATATATAATGACTGTGTGAGAGGCCATGAGGGTATTTGCACATGATAACTATGTTATCTTGCAATGTATCTGATAATGAAAATGGCTAGAGCCGTATTAGAATAATGACCACCCTGTTGACAGTGGTAAACCTTGGTATGTGTCATGTGTACTTAACATATTTATATATAAAACTTGAGGTTAACTTATAATAGTCCTTGACTATTTAGTATAGATAATATGATAGTCTTGGTGCATGTCATGCATGTAAATGATATAATGACTACTTGATGAAGTAGGAGGGTTTAACATAGGGTAAATTGTATTGTTTCCTTGGTAGAAATGAATGCATGCCATGTTTCCTTTGGAGAAGTTATTCTTCCTTGACACTTACTTTATTATAAGAGCCAACCCTATGCCATTATGAACTCTTGAGTTTAAAAGCAAATGAATACCATCTTCTTGCAAATGGAAATACTTCTTAAACAAAGTATAAGGCATCAAGAATTCATGTAGATTCCTTGAGATAAAACCTTTTTAGTGTAATCAACCCATTGGACCATTGAAAGTACCCTTCTAAATGATATGAATTGAGAGTAAATCTTGGGATAAGGTAAACAATGTAATCATCAATCGGGTAAGGTCACGAGTCAAAAACATGATTAAACTTATGTCATTCTAAAAGTACAGGAATAGAGTGACATGGAGTCACAGGTTCCCTATTGCAAAGGTAACAAGACATTATTGAATGTGCTCCCAAGATAGGAGTCGAATGTCTAAGGATTGGACTAAGAATGTATTAAAATTATTTATCCAAGACCGTGAAAAGTCAAACTAAGAATATTGTAGGATGAGATAGCTTCTAAGTCGAGTCGAGGTGGTGAATATATGACTATGTTCATTGTGAAATGTACATGTATGTAAAACTTTGGCCAAAGTAATGCATCCATCTCTACATGCATTAGTTAGTCCTCAGCGCTCTAGATGGCATAATGTCTCCAGTAGTGTCATGCATAGTTAGAATGGATCTATAGTTGTGTGACTGTGAGACATTATGAAGGACACAACACCAGATACTCAGATGGAAAACCTAACAGTTCCTTATATCTATACCTTCTATGATGGGTAGGGCCACTTCCAGGTAGGAAGTTGTGCGGGGGACCATCAGTTTGTGGTTGGAGGAAAATCACTCAGATGATGCTCTCTTTCCCAAGTAGAAGAGAAGCTGAGGCTTATGAAGACAGGTGTCAAAGATCCAGATGTAGTGCTTTTCTTTATATGACTTGATAGTCAGTTATTATGATATTTCTATATTTGATTCTTTAAGCATAGCCTTGTACATGTATAGCGAAGATTATTCACTAATGAGGTATCATTGGATATTGTAATTCTAAGTTTTGTTATGTTCTAGAAAAGAATAACGTGCTTAATTATTATGATGATATTAATTCATTCTTGTTTAACTATTATTATTTTAATCATGATGTATACTTACTCTTAGTTAAGATGAATAACTATGGTTATTTTTGGGTAATGTGAGATGTCGTGTTACAATGGATGAATGGGTATCAAATGTCAAGACCTTAAAATGATTTGATTTGATTAGATAGGGATGATTATCTATACTTAAGATAGACTAACATTCTAAAGTAGGAATTGATGAGATTTGATGACTATACTTAAGATAGACTAAAGATCTTAAGCAATTTTGGATTATGATAATAGGATCAACTAAGGTCTTGGTTTTTTATCTAAAGGTTGTATTTACAATGGGTGATAGTGGATTAGGGCTAGGATCCTTAGGATGAGGGATTTTGATGATGATTTGGGTGGATTGTGATTAGGGTTAAATGGATGAAAGATGGATGGGGTTGAACGAGGATAAGTTCATAACCAAATTTTGATGTTCAGAGGATGATTTTGATTAATAATTGGATACTTGGTAGAAATGGATAATATATTATTAGTTTTGGATGAGGTGTCAATGGAGTAGATTAGGATCACATGTAATGGGATTAGGTGATAAGGGATTGGATTAAGATGATGATGATAATGAGATTATGATGTGGATTAAGAATGATAAATGGATGAGGTTGGATTAGGAAAAGGATGAATGATAAAATTGGATTAGGATATGATTAGAATGGTGATAGGTTGGGTTAGGCTCAATGATCTGGTTATGATTAGATGATGATTGTGACTAGGAAGTAGATTAGGTCGATAGAAAGCATTAGGGTTAGGACCTTGATAGGATTTGGCAAAGTGATTAGGATTAGAGCCCTAAATGATGGATTGGATTGGTATGGATAGGATAATTACGATGAAGATGATAGGTTGATTAGGATGAAAAGGATTAGGTGATTTGGGATAAAATGGTTGATTAGGATAATGTTGGATTGGATCAAGATTAGGATAAAGTGGATAAGAGGGATGATCAAGATGATTTGGGATGAGGTGGTTATGATGAAAAGGTATAGGATTGGATACGATATGGATGATAAGAATGATTGGTAGATTAGGATGAAAGGGATGATTATGATGGGTAACTAGGATAAGAGAGATGAAGTGATTGGATGATTAGGGATGATTAGGATGAGGTTGGATTGGATTGGGATGAGGATGAAGTGGATTAGGATAAGAGGGATGATAGGGTTGGATGGTTAGGATGAAAATGAATGATTGGAAGATGATTGGGGATGGTTTAAAGCTTGACCTTGGGCAAATTTGCAAACACTAAATTTCACAATACATGCACAAGTTTACAAAAGGATTTGGATTAGGGAAGTGTATATACAATGAACACATGCACAAAACACAACAACACCCTAGATTATTCAATTGGGATTGACTCTTAGTGTAGACCCACACTCAATACCTCTTCAATATTCCTACCTAACTAGGAATATCTTTTCAAAAGCAATTAGCCAAGGATCAAGTGGCACATAGGCTCACACTTTCCCTTTCCTTAGAGGCATTGACACCTTACCCAAAGATCTTCTATCTCTACTCAAAGAGGCACATGGTGAGTAACTTCAAGATTGGTATTGAACCTTGCACCACACTAAGAGATTAGCTGAAAGGTCTTAATCTAAGCTTTACAAGTTCTCTAGGGAGTCCCCTTTAATACACAAGGTACATGGGGTCCAATTCCATGAACATTAGTCTATTGAAGGCATGTGACATAAGCGATTAAGAAAACATCACTTCACCTTGTTTCCAGAATCACCTAGGGCCCCAAGGCTATGCCAATGACTATGTGACTAGATTGAGGTACAACTTTCCCTCTCCCCCCTTTGATATACCCCACCAAAAATTATGGTTAAGGTCATCCCTTGGGGTGATGAAATCCCCAAGTAGACCTTCTAAAGGGAAGGAATGCTATTCACTTTTGATCTCCAAGATTGCATGAAGCACAAGGAGAGATCATACATGAAATAGCACCCTAGGATTAAACAAATAACAAAGAGGATAATGATGGACTTTTGATTCCCAAGATCACTCAAGAGTGTGAGGGGAGAGCATACGTCCAATCAAGATCCTTAAGACAAAGAAAATAAGTTATTTCCCAACTACTCTAATTTAGTGCAACTAAACTAGTGAAAAAAATCAAGTCTTTGATCATGACGCTGCAAAAAAGATGTTAGTAGTTTCAAATTTGAGCTTTGACAAGGGAAAAGGCTACAAAAATTTGTGTTAGATTAAAATGATTAAATCTGAAAAAATGAGAAATGAATGATAGTCATACTCTTTGTCAATTTCAAGTGAAAATTATATACAAAAGTGACTCCCATGCTCCTAGAACTCTTAGTGTCAAATTATTAAATAAAAAATGTGAAAAAAGTGTTATAAGCTACCTAAGCACACCCATGAGAGGGTTTGTGTTAGATTTATAATGCAAAAATACAAGAAAAAGGAACAAGGATGCCTCAAGAAGATAAATAAAGGGGAAAGTCAAGTTTAAAATTGAAAAGCAAACTTCAAAATGCTATAGAGTGCCCTCCTCCTTCATTCATTCTTCACTTTCCAAGTTCATTAAGGAAGGAGGGGATATTCTTAAAGCCTGGTACAATAGGTTGGAGCATCAAAAGACCAGATTTCTTCACTTTCATAATGCATCTTCCTTCTCCTCTTCATTCTAGAAAAGTACCCATCTTTGCCTCACTAATTCAGAGTGTTTTCTTTCCCACTTTGGTGGATTTTTAGTAAAATTCATTGCAAATTTTTCATTTTTTTATACAAACAAAAAAATATCTACACTTAGTGTTTTAAGTACAAACAACAATTTTTAGTCATCCAAACAACAAGTTCCAAGTATAGGACAACAATTTCTAGTCTCAAAATGATAGTAGTTTTAGTACTTGCAACAAGCAAATTCCTTTTTTTGAATAATAGAGTTTTAACCTTTGGAGATAGCAAAAAACATAGATATGAAAAAACTATGTTTGCAATCAAATCAATATGTTTGAATGTAGATTTAAATGTAATGAATAGGGTTTTGAAGGCAATGATCAATCCAAAAAAACAACTAGGGTTTTAAACTCTTTTTATATGTCTCAGTGTTCATTAAAAAAATAGGTTTTAATTAATTGAAATAATAGTTCCTTATTCCTTCATGATGATAGCTTGTACACTTCTAAGACACTTTTAATTTCAAACATCTGTTAGTTGTTTGGACAAACAATAATATTTATGTCAAAAAAATAAAAATACATATATTTTTTGGTTAAGGGCCAATTGATAGGACAATGAAATTTCAAAATTGTTTCCATACCTCTTGAAGATATATACAAAATGACTATTTTTTCACCCAAGGTAGTAGCGTACAATAATAGAATAATTAGAATTTTAGTGGAAAACACCATTTTTAGTTATTAGTAATGATATTGTGGTCATAAAAGGAACAAACTTTTTATCATAAAAATTAAGGGCAGTTAAGGTTCAAAACAAAGATCAAGATGCAATATCATTTCCAATCCTTGGAGGCACCTTCCAAGCTCATGACTGCATACCTTCTTGTCAAAGATACTAAGTTGGGACACATAAATATTTAATACATAGACTTGAAGGAGCTTTATCCAAAAAGGAAATAAAGTAGTGAAAAGTTACAGGACAACAATCTTAGAGGTAGCTTCTTTTCCAATTTTAGTACAAAGATAGTAGTTTGTTATGGCATGTGCTAACCATTATAATGTAGAAATAAGGCATATTAGATCATTGAATGGATAAGTACTATGTAAGTTTAATCCTAATTTCATCAAAAGTATTTTTAGTTTGACCTTATACAAGGAAGCTCAAGAAGTGGATTTGGCCAAGTGTGAAGAAGAATGGAATACAAAAATTATTGAATACAAAAAACATGTAAACAAGCATTGGCTTAAAGAGAGAAAAAAGTGAGTTCTAAAGGTGTTTAAAAGGAATGAATTAAATGAGGGACTTATAATGATGATCACTCTTTTGAATCAAATGATAGGACAAACAAAGGCTATAACATTCATTCCATGGATGTTTTACACGAGTGTCATTTGCAAAGGTGAAACCTACCTAGATCTAGCTATCTTGATTAGTGAGTAAATTAGTAGTCAACTAAATAATATTGAGTGCACTCATGAGTTCCATATGTCTTCCTATTTGGTCTATGAATTTTCAAAGACATGGTCTTATATTGGATTATCAAGAGAGGAATCATCTAACATCATGTGTATCTAAAAGAACCTATCTCAATTAGAGTATGGTGAACCTTTGAAAAATTATAGGAGGATGAACAATGCCTTCATGATGAATTCAATTAGAAGAATGGAAGAGGAGTTGCATATCCACTTTTTCATATTGGGCCAGGGCTATCATTTTAGATTGGGTTGTTTAGTTCATCTAATTTTTTATTTTTAGGTACATGAGAGAGTTTAAATTCTCACATTTTCCATATATGCTTCCTAGGTGCCCCCGAGATGATATGGTTATGCTTGATTTTTGTAGATAGGTGGCTAAAGTATGTTTCTTGTTGAGATATAGGCAAAAGTAAACAATAAGCTTCTATGTTTAGATTGGCTTCTATAATTGTAAAAATGCTATTGATGTCAAAGATGTAAGTATAGACCTCTCTAAATTTAACCTTAATCTTTTCTATGAAAAGGGTACACATAATCCTAAAGGTATTCTATTTGAGAGGTCAAGGTCTTGTTTTTAACATGTGCTAAGCATAACAAACTCTTTGGCAAATTGTAAATATTATTTTTTGATAAGAAGGAGATCCCATAATTGGTTTACCAAGAAGCACATGATTTATATTATCCCTAAAGAGATGCTTGAGGATTTTTTATACTCTGTATCAAAGGTCTTGTCTCCTCATTTCACTACAAAAAATTGGAACAATAGCCTTTATACATTGTGAATTTAAATATCAGAGAAATTACTTCTATCCCTAATAGGACCAAATGAGTCCTAGATAAAATAAGGCATCCTTGAAGTCAAAAGGTCAAATAGAGGATCAAATGCAACTTATTTGTCACATCATCAAAAGAAAGGAATATCTTATTCTTCTTATTCACATGTGAGGTCAAGATCAATAATAGAGAGCAATAGTAAGGATCAACAAGAAGAATATATTTAGATTTTGTGAGTAATATGTAATTTAGATACAACTTAGGTAATACCAAAGTTGAAGTTGGCTACAAGGAAGAGCACAATATCTCCTCTTCCTCATCAACTAAATTCAAAACCTAAGATCATATCATTTATTCCATGTGTTCACTTTCTATTCCTCTTGTCTCTTCCTCTTCTAGGAGTCCCTCTATCTGTTCTCTTTTACCCAAATGTTTGGATGTTACATTGAAATCAAAACCTAAGTTACCTTCTATCCCTTCTTTGTCCCATTTATAGGTGTTGAAATACACAGGACAACTGAGAGGGGAGGTGAATCAATTGTCACAAAAAATTAACTTCATATGAATATCAAACCATCAACTACTTAATTACTGATAATCAGATTTAACCATGAAAGCATGAAACCATAGACTTAATCACAATCACACATTCAACATAGTGGACACCATATTTTTTATGTGGAAAACCCTAAAAGGGAAAAACCACAGTGGGTGTTAGCCCACAAAAATATATAAGTTATACCAATGCCAAAAAATAGAGGTTCACTGCCTATGGGGCTCACTGCCAAGGATTTTTGAACTGATATGACAGCATCTACTCTATGCCTGAGTTTAGTTCCATTGAAGTGCAATGTTCTTCCTCTGCTCTGCTCTTCTTACTCTTCACCCTTATCTACACATTTTTCCACACACACTTTTTCGTAATTACATTACAAGTCTTTATACAAGTCATCAACCTTGGAATGTACATCAAGGTCAGCAAAACATTCATCAACTATTGGAACAATCTCCAAGGTCAGCATTACAAAAATAGATCAGGACCTAATATAGAAATTTGCTAAGGGAAAGATGTAAAGATGTATGTTGATCATGCCATGCCTTTGCTCGGACTCAAACACAATCCTTCACACCACACCACGCTTCCACAATCTTCAAAACATCTTTGCAAATAATGAAATCAACCAGGTCGGCCAAGTCTGGTGAGAACACTATGTCTTCTAAGAACATTCTTCATCCACGATCCAAATTTCTCTTTGCGAACCAATCCAAGGGTAGGAACACAATCAAAAGACATCCACAAGCACATTGAAATCATCAGGAAACAACTGCACAACTTCTAACCACTCTGTCAAGAAGATTCTTAAATCAGAGCACATAAACAACACGGCCAACTACTGTCATAGGGAAAAGATCACTTGCGGACCACCAAATCATGAACCATTAAAGTTGAAGGCACTTAACATCATCTTAGACTTAACTCTAGAACTGCAGACAAAAATACTTCAATGCAAAGGAATGCAGAGCATAAAACTTTCTCCCTGTCACCACCAAACATACAGGAAAAAGCAGTCTTCACTCTGGTGAACATAACTCACTCAAATATTCATACTAGAGGCTCAAAATTGGAACATAACATCTTTAGACAAACTTCTAAATAAATTCCAATCCACAGACAAAGATATTCATTCTACAAGAAATGTGGAGCAATCTGTTGGACTATTCTTTTATATACAAAGATATTCTGCAACATACTGTTTCTATCGGAGGAGAAAATTTTCTCAATATTAGGCTTTCCAACACTTACATAGGCATCTAACACATTATAACCAATCATCAAGACAAAAGCACAATTGGCACTAATGATAACACTGATATGTTGACATCAATGACAACACCGGTTAGGCACATACTTGCAACAATCTCCCCTTTGTCACTGATGGCAACATATGATGTGAAAATTTGAAAGGACCATCAAGACAAGATTCTCCCCCTTTCTCTTTACACATCTACATTCTTTCTCCCCCTAATTTTTTCAAATGATTTCTCTCCCCCTTTGACATCAATGGCAAAGGACACATACTTGCATTCTGCTTCTTTGATCCAACTGAGCTGTTGCCAACACATCTAGCTACTCCCCCTGAGAAGTAGCTCTCAAGACATCAATCTAGATCAAAGAATGAGACTTTGAACACCATTGGATTGATGCATGCTCATGTATCTTAGTTTAGGGTAGGAGGGGTAATGACCCCTAACTTTTCTATGAGATACTCTAAAGTATCCTTAAGTAGAGGCTTGGTGAAAATATCTGCAATCTAATCCTTTGTGGTCACATAATCCAACTTTACTTCATTCTCTATCACCTTTCTCTCAGAAAGTGATACCTTATAGATATATGCTTTGTTCTTGAGTGCATCATTAGATTCTTTGAAATGTTTATAGCACTTGTATTATCACAAAAGATTGCAACTGGATCTTCATATACAACTCTTATGTCCCTCAAAGTCTACTTCATCCATAATACTTGAGTACAACATGTTACTGCAATATATTCTGCTTCTGCAGTTGATAAAGAGATTGAGTCTTGTTTCTTGCTCAGCCATGAAACCAATATGTTACCCAAAAAGAAAGCACCTCCACTTGTACTTTTCTTGTCATCAACATCTCTGGCCCAATCAGCATCTGTATAAAAACTAAGAGTGAAATCATTATCCTTTGGATACCATAAGTCATTATCCAGAGTGCCTTTTAAATACCTCAAGATTATCTTTACTGCCATCACATGTGATTCTCTTGGATCATCTTGAAATCTTTCAACAAGACAAACCGCATGCATAATATCAGGTCTAGTTTGAGTTAGATAAAGCAATCCTCCAATCATGGATATGTACTTTTTCTTATCAGTCTTAGGTGATTCATCAGTTTTTCTCAACTTGCAGCTAGTCACCATGGGAGTAGATACCAGTTTAGAGTCTTCCATCCCAAACTTCTTCAACAACTCTTTCACATACTTAGAGTGAGATATGAAGATTCATTTATCTGATTGATTGATTTGCAGACCCAGAACGAAATTCATCTCACCAAACATAGACATCTCAAACTCTTTCTACATTTCACCAGCAAATTTCATACACATGCTTTCATTGCCTCCAAAGATGATATCATCAAAAAAGACTTCAACAATAAAAATTTGATCACCATTAATCTTGAAATAGAGATTAGTATCAGCAGTAGCTTTATTGAACCCCAACTGTAATGAGTACTTATCCAACCTTGCATACCAGGCTCTAGGAGATTGCTTGAGTCCATACAATGCTTTTTTCAACCTGCATACCATATCACCTTGATTTGATAGTTGAAATCCTTTCGGTTGCTCAATGTAGACTTCCTCTTCCAACTCACCATTTAGAAATGTAGACTTCACATCCATCCGATACCCTTTGAAATCTTTATGAGCTGCAAATGCCAAAAATATTTTGATTGCTTCAATCCGAGCTACTAGAGCAAAAATCTCTTCAAATCCATCCCTTCAATTTGAGAATATCCTTTGCACACAGGCCTTGCTTTATTCCTTACAACTTCTCCATTTTCATTTAGTTTAAATTCTTGAAAACCCATTTGGTTCCAATAATACTTTTGTCAGCAGGTCTAGGAACTAATTCCCAAGTTTCATTCTTCTCTATTTGCATTAGTTCTTCCTACATTGCCTTTACCCAATTTTCATCATTGCAGGCTTCATTCATAGTTTTTGGTTCAATTGTAGAAAGAAAATAGTAATTCACTTGTTCTTCTGCAGCTCTTTTCCTTGTCAGTACTCCTTTGTCTTTGTCTCCAATAATTTGATCTTCAGAGTGATTGATTCTTACATACCTGGGGGTCTTAGCAGTAATTTCTGGAGCCTTTTCTTCTTCATCTTGACTGTCTTCTTGTTTAACTTTTTCTTCATAAGTTATAGAAGCAGGTTCATCTGATTCATAGCCACTCTGATCTAATGTTCTTCCTTTGCCTTCATCCACCTTCACATTTGCACTCTCAACAATCTTTTTCAACCTTCTGTTGTAGCACTGTTAGGCCTTACTCTTGGTAGAGTATCCAAGGAAGATTCCTTCATCACATCTTGCATCAAATTTCCCTAGATCTTCATCTCTTCTAATATAGCATTTGCTTCCAAATACTTTGAAATATCTTACTATTGGAGTTCTTCCATACCACAATTCATAGGGAGTTTTACTACCATTTCCTTTCACTTGAACTCTGTTTTGAATGTAGACAGTAGTATGTATAGCTTCCTTCCAAAAAACTTCCGGTAGGCCTCCTTCCTTTATCATTGTCCTAGCATCTTCTTGAACTATCCTGTTCTTTCTTTCCACAACTCCATTCTGCTAAGGAGTCCTAGGTGTAGACAACTGCCTCTTTATTCCTTGCTCTTCACAGAAGGTGTTGAATTCATTTGAAGTGAACTCACCTCCTCTATCAAACCTCAAGCATTTGATTTTCAGCTCTATTTCATTTTCAACCATTGCCTTGAAGGATTTAAACTTCAATAGGGCTTCAGATTTGTCTCTTAGAAAAGTAACCCAAGTCATTCTAGAATAATCATCAATAAGAAACATGAAGTACCTATCACCTTGTAGACTTCTTATCCTTGTATGACCACATAGATCTATATGAACTAGATCCAGCAAACCGGTAGAAAATTGCTCTTTGCTCTTGAAACTTGTTCTTGTCTGCTTCCCCAACTGACATTCCTTACAAATAGTATTGGTGGGTTTTACAAGTTTTGGTAAATCTCTCACAGTTTGACCTGAACTTATCTTTACCAAATTATCAAAGTTTATATGAAACATCCTTCTATGCCACAACCATCTTTCATCTACTTGGGCTAATAAATAGTACTCATTAGTTCCTCTTAATTGATAGATGTTACCTCTAGTCTTCTTACCGATAGCAATCACAGATCTAGAGCTTTCCATGATCTTGCACCCATTGTCTTTGAAGCTTAGATCATAGCCTTTGTCACACATCTAACCAACACTCAAAATATTATGCTTCAAACCCTTCACATATAGGACATCATCAATATTATGCTTTCCATCAAATGAAATAGATCCTTTTCCACAAATCTTACTAGTTGCATTGTCTCCAAACCTAACCAGTCCTCCATCATATTTTTCTAAACTTACAAACTTACTTTTGTCACCAATCATGTGATGTGAGCATCCACTATCAATAATTCATTCATCCTTATATTTCTCAACTTGAACAGCCAAAGCACTTTCTTCCACTGGTTTTTTTGCCTTCACACAGCTAGTAGGATTAGTAGACACAAGTTCTTCTTTAATAGCAATAAACAAGCATTCATTTCCACTAGTAATAGCA
This sequence comes from Cunninghamia lanceolata, assembly GCA_027924645.1. Taxonomy (NCBI): domain Eukaryota; kingdom Viridiplantae; phylum Streptophyta; class Pinopsida; order Cupressales; family Cupressaceae; genus Cunninghamia; species Cunninghamia lanceolata. Next base: position 25,346 of record BSBN01001306.1, on the reverse strand, counting down.
TCATCAGATTCATCATCAATCACACCTTCATCATCATAATCTCTAACATAGTAGCATTTTTTTGGAGCTCTAGGCCTATTCTTAATTTTTTTTCTATTCCTTTCAATTCTTTCAGGATATCTAGAAGCATAATGGCCTACTTTACCACATGAAAAACATTTGAAAGGTAGTTTACCTTCGAACTTACCAGAACCTCTTTGCAATCTATCAACAAAGTTAGCTTCAATTTCATCAAAGTCATCATTAAGTTCCACCTTATATTTCTCAGCTTTGGAGATCTTTTATGAAGTAGTGACTTTAAAGGCTATCTCAACTTTCGGCAGGGCATCACCAAATTCTCTCATCTCAAAGGTTGTAAGCTTACCAAGAAATTGATCTATGTCAATAGTTTTTACAGTCATTACCTCTTCGATTACAGCTACCTTGTGACTATAGGACTTTGGTAGTGATCTAAGAATTTTCATCACAACTTCCTTATCACCAATAGTTCCTCCCATACCTTTTATTCCATTGACAGGTTCATCAACCCTTTGCATGAAGATTGTAATGTTTTCATCTTCATTCATCTTTAAACTCTCATATTTTTCTTTCAGGCCCTATAGCTTGGCTTCTTTTACATAATCATCTCCTTCATACAATTTTTTCAACTTTTCCCAAAACTCATTTGTAGTTTCTAGATCCATGACTTTTATCAATTCAGTGTCAGACAAAGCACTTAACAAGGAATCTCTAGCTTTTATATTCAACTCATATTCTTTGATTTCATCTTTAGTTGACAAACCATTTTGAGGCATGGTATATTTTGATTCTGCATCTTTCCACACTTTATAACCTAGACAAAGGAGATGACTTTTCATTCATACCTTCCAAAGAGCATAGCGTGTCCCATCAAACTATGGAGCTTCCTTTTTAAAAGACATCCTGGATCTTCCTCGAGTTGTTAGGCCTTCTTTCGAGGAACCTGCTCTGATACCAATTGTTGAAATACATAGGACAACTAAGAGGGGGGTGAATCAGTTGTCACAAAAACTTAACTTCATATGAATATCAAACCATCAACTACTTAATTACTAATAATCAGATTTAACCATGAAAGCATGAAACCATAGACTTAATCACAATCACACATTCAACACAGTAGACACCATATTTTTTACGTGGAAAACCCTAAAAGGGAAAAACTATGGTGGGTGTTAGCCCATAGAAATATATAAGTTATACCAATACCAAAAAAAAAGAGGCTCACTACCTACGAGGCTCATTGCAAAGGTCGGCTCATTGCCAAGAATCTGCTCACTGCCAAAGGGTGGCTCACTACCAAGGATTTTGAACTGATATGACATCATCTACTATATGCTTGAGTTCAGTTCCATTGAAGCGCAATGTTCTTCCTCTGCTCTGCTCTTCTTACTCTTCGCCCTTATCTACACATTTTTCCACACACTTTTTCGTGATTACATTACAAGTCTTTATACAAGTCATCAACCTTGGAATCTACACCAAGGTCGGCAAAACATTCATCAACCATTGGAACAATCTCCAAGGTTGGCATTACAAAAATAGATCAGGACCTAATATAGAAATTTGCTAAGGGAAATATGTAAAGATGTATGTTGATCATGCCACACCTTTGCTGGGACTCAAACACAATCCTTCACGCCATGACACGCTTCCACAATCTTCAAAACATCTCCGCAAATAATGAAATCAACCAAGTCGGCCAAGACTGGTGAGAACACTATGTCTTCTAAGAACATTCTTCATCCACGATCCAACTTTCTCTTTGTGAACCAATCCAAGGGTAGGAACATGATCAGGAGATATCCAGAAGCACATTAAAATCATCAGGAAACAACCGCACAACTTCTAACCACTCTGTCAAGAAGATTATTAAACTGGAGCACATAAACAACACAACCAACTACTGTCATAGGGAAAAGATCACTTGCGGACCACCAATGTTAGGGTTATCCGGCAAAAGATATCAATTAAATGCAAATAAAGATTAAACAAAGGAATAGAAATACACAAAAATAATAACAGCAAGAGACAAGTTTTAATGTGGTTCTCCCAAACTCGGGCTACATCCACCAACAGAGAGTCCAATATTATTATCCAGTAAATCAAACTGATTACAACCAGCAATCCCTACAACTCAATACCACTGCAAATGCTACAATACATCAACAAAAACCCTAACCCTTAGCCACTTTTATCAAGCCTTATGTCGGTTAAAAAAATAGGTTTTTTTATGTCGGCCAATAGAAAAATAACTCCCGACGCCTTTATAAAATAATAAAAAAATCATTGCCCCTTGACCCCATTAAAGAATTTGGGGAGAAACTACGCCGATAAAAGTGGGGTAAATTTAACCTCTAAGTCTGATTAGGCTCCATATAACAACAATCTCCCACTTGGAGACTGATCAGACTCCACACCATATCATCTCCCACTTGGAGACTGATCATAACACCGCTGACCCTATAGCTCCCACTGGAATTAATCACCCTAGACTCTATTGTTCTATTGTTGTTATTTTCAGTCATGAAGACCAACTGAAGCTAAAGAGGAGCTCAGCTTCTCCCTTGTCACTGCCTTTGTAAACATACCCGTTGGATTTGCATCTATATGTATCTTTTCTAGCTATAATTGTCCATCATCCAACACCAATAGAATGAAGTGATACCTCAACTGTATGTGTTTCGTCTTTGAATGCAAGGCAGAATTCTTTGCAAGATGTATGGCACTCTGGTTGTCCGTAAACAAATAACTGTTAGCCTATTTTTTGCCCAATTCTTCCATGAAAGATTGCAGCCATATCATCTCCTTGCTTGCCTCTATTGTAGCTACATACTTTGCCTCCGTGGTGGATAAAGAAACCACCTTTTGCAACTGTGAGATCCAACTCACTGTTATCCCACCTACAGTAAAGACATAACCTGTAGTACTCCACTTGGTATCAATATCCCCTGCCAAATCTGAGTCTACATAGCCTGCTAAATCAGTATTAGAGCCCCCAAAACATAAGTGTTTATTAGATGTACCTCTCAAATATCTGAGAATCCATTTTACTGCATTCCAATGCTCCAATCCATGATGACTCATATACCTACTTATGACTCCTACAGCATGTGAAATATTCAGTCTTATACATTCCATGGTGTACATTAAACTTCTTGCAGTTGAAGCATATCGTACCTTAGACATTTTTTCTTCCTCCTCTTGTGTCTTAGGACACATCTCCTTAGTCAATTTCAAATGACTAGGAAAAGGTGTGCTAACAGCTTTTGCATTCTCCATATGGAATCTCTGCAACACCTTTTCAACATAATCAGCATAAGATAGAGTCAATTTTCTATTCTTCCTATCTCTACAAATTTTCATACCAAGGATTTGTTTTGCTGCCCCCAAATCCTTCATAGCAAATGATTGTGCTAACTGTTGTTTTAACTCTCTTATGTGATCCATATTAGACCCTGCTACAAGCATGTCATCAACATATAAACATAAAATAATGTAGTTTTCATTATCCAACCTCTTAAAATAAACACAATGGTCAGAATTACACTAGTTGTAGCCTTGCTCAACCATAAAACTATCAAATTTTAAATACCATTGTTGAGGTGCTTGTTTCAAGCCATGCAAACTCTTCTTCAATCTGCACATCTATTTCTCCTTACCTTTGGCCTCAAATCCTTGAGGTTGTTCCATATATATCTCCTCCTCCAAATCACCATGGAGAAAGGCAGTTTTCACATCTAGTTGTTCCAAATGCAAATCTTCAATAGCCACAATGCTTAAAACAGTACAAATAGAAGTCATCTTAACAACCAGAGAAAAAATCTCATCAAAATCAATGCCCTTTTTCTGTACAAATCCTCTTACAACTAACCTGGCTTTAAATCTATTCTTACCTCCAGCTTCCTCTTTCAGCCTATAAACCCATTTGTTTGGTGCAGGTAACTTACATAATTCCCAAGTCTGGTTTTTCAGCAAGGATTCCATTTCATCTTTTATTGCAAGCTCCCACTGAACCTTTGTATCCACCTACATAGCTTCATCATACCCTTCTAGTTCACCAGCATCTGTTAAGAAAATAGAGTACAAAGAGGGACAAAACCTTTCAGGAGGTCTACTTAGCCTTGTTGACCATCTAACATTCACTGGAGTTTGTGGTATTTCTTGTTGATGTTGCAGAGCATGAGGAACCACTGGAACATCACTATTTGGAGTATCATCTAGCACCACATATAACCAAATTCATCAATGTCATATCCAACAAAGATACTCCTTTTTGATTTTGCATCTAGCTTGGTTCTATTTTTAGAATCTACATGTGCAAATGCTTCACATCTAAACATTTTGAGAAAAGAACAACTCACCTTCTTACATGTCCATGCTTCCTCTAGAATACCATAGCCCAAAGGAACTGAAGGACCTCTATTAATTAAATATATAGCGGTATTGACAGCCTCTGCACACATGTTTAAAGGCAGCCCAGCATGCAATCTCATGCTCCTTGCACGCTCCATTATTGGCCTATTCATGCACTCAGCCACTCCATTTTCTTGTGGAGTCCCTGGAACCGTTTTCTTCCTACAGATTCCATTAAAGGAATAATAATCCTCAAATTCTTTTCTACAATACTCTCCACCATTATCAGATCTGAGACATTTTAATCTTTTACCCATCTCATTCTCAACCAAACTTCTCCATTTCTTAAATGTTTCAAATACATCAGATTTTTGCCTAAGGAAATAAATCTAAACCTTCCTAGTTGCATCATCTATGAATGTAACATAATACCAAGAGCCACCAAGGGAAGATACCTAAGCTGATCCCCATACATCTGTATGCACAAGCTCCAACTTTTCATCTTTCTTTTGCTTCCCATCCTTGAGAAAACTGACTCTCTTTTGTTTGCCATACACACAACTTTCACAGAAATCCATATTAATACATTTCAGACCTAGTGAAACTTTCTTAGAATGAAGTACCTTCATACCTTTTTGACTCATATGCCCAAGTCTGTTATGCCACAGTGTTGTCTCAGAACTTGCAGCAACTGTTTCAGTCTCTTCCTGTGAACCTGCAACAACTATTCCTGACCCTGTTTGTTTTTTCTCTACAACAACTAAAGTAGAAGGAATAGTATGACCTGTACAAAGACATCAGGTGCCTACTTTCACACCTTTTCTACTACTAAGGCACCTCTTGTAACCTTCCAACTTTTATCAGTAAATGTAACAATACAACCTCCATCAACTAGCTTCCCTACTAAAATTAAATTCCTAGTCAGCCTTGGAATGTGCCTTACCTCTTGTAGTAGCCAATGATTCCCATTCTGCAACTTAATCTTGATTCTTCCCTTTCCAACAATCTGACAGGGTTCATTATCTCCCAAATAAACCAGCCCAAAATCCCCTTGGACATAATCAAGAAAATAACTTCTATGGGGCATAGCATGAAATGAGGCCCCTGAATCTAAAACCCATGAATCATCAGCATTATCTAGGGAAAGAATCAAAGCATCATCTTCAGATTTATTACTTACCACATTTGCATCCTTATTGCCTTCTTGTTTGTCTCCTTCTTTATTCTTCCGAGACCAGCAATCTTTCTTCAGATGACCTAGTTTCCTACAGTACCAGCAATCCTTCTGTCCCCTGGATTGAGACCTCTTGTCCTTTGATTTTCCTTGTGACTTCCCATGACCTCCAGAACCTTTTCCTCTCTCCTTTGATCTGCCCCTACTTTCTATATTCAAAACACTACCTGATGTGGACACTCCTGAGATTTTCTGTCGCATTTCCTCGCTAAGGATAACACCAACAACATCATCAAATTTCAAAGTGTTTGAACCAAAGACAGAGTTACTTACAACCGTTACCAAGCTATTCCAGCTTTCTGGCAAAGAACATAAAACCAAGAGAGCCCTCACCTCTTCATCGAATTTCACTTTTACAGAAGTTAATTGACCGGTAATTGTATTAAACTCATTTAAATGATCTGTCACAAATCCACCTTCGATCATTTTCAGATTAAACAAACGCTTCATGAGAAATACCTTATTTAAGGCTGAGGGTTTTTCATACAATTTAGTCAAAGCTTTCATTAATTCACTTGTTGTCTTTGCTTCTGTTATATTGAATGCCACAGATGGTGCCAGGCACAACCAAATGGTTCCCAATGCTTTTGTCTAGAAGTTCCCAATGCTCATCCATCATTCCTGCCAGTTTCTTGGATATTCCTTCCAACGGCCTCCATAAATCCTTCTGATAGAGATAATCCTCCATTTGCATCTTCCATAATTGATAGTTCTACCCATTGAATTTATCTACCTTCAATTTACCCTCATCTACCATTGCTCCCACTCAACCGTGAGACCTTCCTACAGATGATAGTCAAACACAACCTGCTATGATACCACTTGTTAGGGTTAGCCAAAAAAAGATATCAATTAAATGCAAATAAAGATTAAACAGAGGAATGGAAATACACAAAAATAATAATAGCGAGAGATAAGTTTTAACGTGATTCAACCAAACCTGGGCTACATCCACCAACAGACGGTCCAATATTATTATCCAGTAAATCAAACTGATTACAACCAGTAATCTCTATAACTCAATACCGCTGCAAATGCTACAATACATCAATGAAAACCCTAACCCTTAGCCTCTTTTATCAAACCTTATGTCGGATACAAAATTAGGGTTTTTTTATGTCAGCCAATAGAAAAATAACTCCCAACCCCATCTTGGGGGCACTGGCCCCAAACCCCCCAAGGGGCGCTGCCCCTTGACCCCGTTAAAGAATTTGGGGGGAAACTAGGCCGATAAAAGTGGGATAAATTTAACCTCTGAGTCTGATTAGGCTCCATTTAACAACAACCAAATCATGAACCATTGAAGTTGAAGGCACTTAACATCATCTTAGACTTAACTCTAGAACCGCAAACAAAAATACTTCAATGCAGAGGAATGTGGAGCATAACACTTTCTCCCTGTCACCACCAAACATACAAGAAAAAGTAGTTTTCACTCTAGTGAACATAACTCACTCAAATCTTCATACCGGAGGCTCAAACTTGGAACATAACATCTTCAGATAGACTTCTAAATAACTTTCAATCCATAGACCAAGATATTCATTCTACAAGAAATGCGGAGCAATCTATTGGACTGTTCTTTTGTATACAAAGATATTATGGAATATATTGTTTCTACCGGAGGAGAAAATTTTCTCAATATCCTCAATATCAAGCTTTCCAACACTTACATAGGCATCTAACACATTATAAGCAATCATCAAGACAAGATCACAGTCGGCACCAATGACAACACTAATATGTTGACATCAATGACAACACCGGTTAGGCACATACTTGCAATAATAGGATCTTCCATCTCTTGTTTTTCTCATTCCCTTCATCATAATTCCTTCCCCTCATCATCCTAGAAGACAAAAGCAAGAAAAATAAGCACCAAAGTGGGTAAAATTTATAGTTATCAAAAAGAGACAAGTTGTCACATCTTATCATGTTGATTTTAATGCACTTGCTTCTATTTTATTAGAGCCAAAAACAATAAACTTAACTTGTCTCGATTGAAAAAGAATGTGTATGGTAACCAAATTTTAGAGATAACAATTCCTCATGAGGGAAAAGTTTCCAATGAGATTAAGCTTGTTGATTTTTAGGTAATTGAAACTAATTTTGGGAAAAGAATTCAATCAAGGGATATAAGTGTTGAAGTTGCCAAAAGAGCTTCACGTGCACAAGAATCTTCTACAACACCAAAGTGTTGGCAAGAGACACTATATGGATTCATGGTTGTTGTCATTGATGGCAACAAAGGTCATCCCACATATCCGCAAGTCATGATGTGTCTCTACCGGAAGTCAGAATAAAGAAAGTTGTGGTCCGGTAAAGAAGAACAGAGCATGTGGCAAGGTCCGACAGATTGGTCCGGACCTCTCAGAGGAAGTGTCTTGGTGCAGTGCGGATTTGGGGAAGTCAAGAGGACTACCTTTAGTAGTATATTCCAAGTATTTAGCCTCCGGTGATGGACAAGGAAAAAGATATGAATGGTTAAGTACCGGATTCCTGAGAGACAGTGAAAACAGAGGAAGAACTGACTGACAGAGTATCAGACTGCTTTCCGGATGGGTTACTGTTGATGACAGAGGTTGTGAAGGCATGAATCATGTTTGGCTGACATGATTAATGATATCTACAAGTATATGCTTGATCCGCATTGCTTGGTGAGGAAGGATTCAGCCGACAGAATGAGAGTTTGTAAGAAACTAAGACTGTTCCGGATGCCGACTAGAAAGGTGATGAAACTACTTGTGCGGATATATATAGAGGATGGATTTAGTTGTGAAGAGGGTGTGGATGTGGAGAGATATGCGAATAAGTCCAGAGAAAGAGCAGAGGTAGCAAAAAGGATCCGGTATGTGAAAGATAGCAGAACAAAGAACAGAGGAAAAATGAAGTGCAGCAGATCAGTGTACTGAGCCTAACCGGAACTGAACTCCAGCATATGCAGATGCTTCCAATCAGTTCAAGACTGTGATTATCATCACTTTGTAGACAGTGTGTCTTCTTGTAGGCAGTGGGCCTCTTGTGAGCAGTGTGCTCGGGCAGTGAGCCCTAATTGGCAAGTGCCATTTTTGTAATTTCCTATTCTTCTAACAGAGAATAATTCTTGGGTTAATCACCCCGTGGTTTTCTCCCTTAACAGGGTTTCCACGTCAAAAATACTGTGTCATGTGTTTTTTACTTCATGGTTAATGTTTTGTGTTTGATTTTATGCTGCTTCAATTAAAAGGAAAGTTCAATAAGGGAAATAATTAGGATAACTGATTCACCCCCCCTCTCAGTTATCAACAATTGGTATCAGAGCTAAGTTCCTCCTAATAGAGCCTAACAGCTTGAGGAAGATCTGGGATTTCAAATGGATGCATATGGTTTAAGGGAGCAACTCAAGACTGCCCTTGAGGATCTTGAACAGTCAAATTCTGAAGTCAGTGAATTAAAGGAAAGACTCAAACAGGCTGATGAATTCATGAGAGAATTAAAAGACAAATTAAGTCTCTCTATGAAAAAGAGAAAGGAGCTGCTTCAACAATTGGCAAGACAAAGTGAAGAAAGCAATACAAATGAGGAATTGACTGAGCAAACCAAGTTATGTGAAAAGTTATCAAAAGAAGTCATTATGTTAAGACATGAAATGGAATCAGGAACTATAAAGTTTACTCAAGAGATTGAAGAAAAAAGAAAGGCTGAAGACAATCTAAGACAATCTCTTAAAGAAAAATCAGAAGAATGCCACCAGATGGACAGGATTATCAGACACCTTGAATCTGATCTTGAAGATGCCAAAGATAATGAAGGAAAACTTGAGGATCAAATTGCCTCTCTCAAAAGAGACCTTCAAACAGCAAATGAATATAAAGAGAAATTCAAGATAAGTTCTGCTCAACTTGAAGTTCTTCTTGGAAGTCAAAAGAGGACAGATGACAAGTATGGCTTGGGATATGAGAAAGGAGAAAGCTCCGGATCCGGTCAGAAGAATCTTGGATCAGAAAATCCAAGGAGCAGGCCTAGAAGACCTCCGATAAGACAGCCAAATGCTCAAAGATATCCATCCTTCAATGGATACTGCCACAGCTGCAACCACTTTGGTCACAAAGCTAATCAGTGCAGAATGAGAATGAATCAGAATAATTCATCCTTCTCCGGACAGTGCTTCAACTGCAAAAGGTATGGACACAAATCCCATGAATGTAGAATTATGCAAGTAAACAAATCATTCAAAGGTAGATGCTTCACATGCAATAGAATAGGTCATAGGGCTAATCAATGCAGATCAAGAGGATATCAGTCAAATATGCAAAGGAATGTTATTTGCCAAATCTGCAATAGGTCCGGTCATAATGCTAAAGTCTGCAGAAACAAGAATCAGGACAAAAGAGGTCCGGTGTATAATCAGAATCAAGACAAGGGTAAACAAAAGATGAATGCGGATGAGGTTAGGAATCAGATGAGCAAGATTTGGGTGAAGAAAAGTTCAGAGAATGTAGAGGTTGGATCCGCACCAGACTCTGGTGCTGATATTTCTTCCAGAAATTAAAAGTGAGCTCTGGCTCAGGGGGAGACTCAAAGAAAATCTTGTTCCCCCAGCCAAACAAGTGGTGCCGGATGTTGCACAAGATGCGGATCAAAGGATTTGTAAATATGAGTCTTGAGATACTTCAGTCAAGTTTTCAGAGGTCCGCATGGAGTTATGAAGAAGCTGTGATCGATCAAATAAGACCTGTTCAGGGAAATGCTCCGGTATGATAAAGGATTACAAAAAGGTCCGGAAAGATCCGGAAATGCACTATCTTGTTCTGCGGACTGGACAGAGTGTTTGAGATGATCTTGTAATATGCCACCTCGATTTATTCATGATTGATAGATCCGGATGATATCCATAGATCAGGACTAATCCGGGATACTCCAAGCTATCCAGACAAGGCAAACCGGAATGATGTAGGTGAAGCATTTATTGCAGACAGGTATTAGGGTTCGCGGAGCAATTTAAGGGATTTCTCAAAGGTCATTTGCTCATTCTGCACTCGAGAAGAAGCGAAAAGTGGAGCTCTGCAACAAGGTTCTTCAAGCACACCAAGGATCTCCTGCCGAAGCTATTGGATAAAGAAATCAATCCAACCACTCCGTGCAAACCGAAGGCGCATAAGGTATTCTCCGTTTTTCATTACCTCACTGCAAATCTTTGAAGAATGGCTACTCCAAACATAGTTAAGATCTCCGATAGACCTCGCCCCTCATTCAAGAAACATCCCTACAAATCATTGGAAGTTGACCCACTAGGAGCCTTCTCTAGTGTTCCTCACGGAGTCTTACACACCGAAGACATTAGGGTTTACATACATGCAAACATTGAGGAATTTGGGGATTTCAAATTAAGAGACCTCTATCACAAGCAGCTGATTGACAATGCTTTTGAGCTTAAACCAGAGTATAAGGATATTCAGAAGAAACAATTTGAGCAATTTATTCATTTCCCCTGTTTTGAAGAGGATGAATGGGTCCGGTATGTACTGAGCAGGATGCATGACAACTTTCTATGGCTAGATAGACCCTGCAAGATCACAAAAGAGGCAATTAGAGCAGTAACTGGCCTATACTCCTCCGGAGGAGTACCTATCCTTAAATCTGTCAAGAACAACATTGTAACTGAGGCCACCAGATCAAAATTTGACAAGAGGGCAATGACCATTGAAGATATTTCAGATCCGGATATCAAATATGCATCAATGATAATAGGATACAAGATCTATCACTCCAGCAGGGAGAATTCTGTATCCGGAACTGCAGTATACACTGCTTTTGAAATGCTAAGGAAAAATGCAGAATATGACCTCTGCGAACTACTGCTAAGCCAATTAATGGAAAATATACAGAAAATCAAGAAGGATAAGAAGAATTCCTTCAAGTATGGTACTCTTATTGTATGTTTATTCTTCTACTTCATGAATGAGCTACCCGGAACAAGTGGATGGGTATGGCAGAATGACAAACCTGTTGCAGTCCAGATAAGAGACTACTTGCATGGACTTGGGGATGCAAAAGCGAGAAATTCAGCTCTATGGGGATACTTCAAAAACTTTCAGAGCATGATGCAAGCAAGAGAGAGAATTCCTCAGTCTCTCATTGAGAAATACAAGGACTCAGTGTGCTTTATGGTTGACATTGATCAGTGTCTGATGGAGGCAGTGGAGCCAAGGACTGTCTGGATCATGCCCATGGGGTATGAAGTTGATGAACAGATAGTGGAGCTGCATGTTCAACACATGCTAAGTCAGCCCAAAGATCCTAAGGCAGAAAGGTTTAGAACCTTTGAGGAGCTGAGTATAAAATTACATGTAGAACTCAGGGAACCTGAGATCAAAAGAAAGGTAAGAAAAGAAGTAGAGCACATTGCTCAAGGCCTAGGTATCTCAAAGGAGGCACTTGATGCCGGCCGGGAAAAGAGGAGGAAGGCCGAGGAAGAAGAGAAAAGCAAAGAAAGTGCTCCGGTTGGAGCTCCCACCCGGACCAGATCAACAAAGAGATCTGCACCTCCATCAACCAAAAGTTCAAAACCGGAAGTCCAGGCATCCGGTAAGAGATCAAAGGCAAAAGCCACAAGGGCTTATGGAAGCCAAAAGGATGAAGAGGAGACAGAATCAGATGAAGGAGTAAGAGAAGTAAAGAAACAGAAAAAGAAAGGATCCGGTAAGTCCTCCACAGGCCAAGACAAGGAGGAAATAGCAGAGGTAACTGTTGAAAAGCCCACTCTGTCACTAGAGAGCATAATCAAGTCGGTCACGGTGGATGGAAACCTTCAACCAATGACTGAATCCTATGATGACTTCAGTGAGGCAGACCAAAAGACTCTGCAGGAAGCCACAGTTAAATATCTGAACATATACAATAAGGCTTTCATTGAGATCATATCTCTCATTCCTAAAAGCCTAGAGAAGGAAATGGAAGTAAGAAAGAATAATGCTCATGCCAAAGATCTTGAGATCCGGGAGCAGATAGCTATTCAGCTATATCCTCAAATTGATCCCAAGACAATGAACATTATCTTCAAGGACTGCAAAGATGAGTTCAGAAGCAAAGCCAGGATGAATCAACTCATGCTTGGTGAGACTGACAAAGTGGCTCAAGAAACAGAAGAGATCCTCCGGAAGGCCTTCAAAAGGTTCAATCTTCCTGTTGTAGAGGACTTAGGTGCAGAAACAGCTGCTGATTTGGAATCTTCTGTTCTGGAAGAAGTGAGCCCTGAATAGACAAGTGAGGACTTGGGACCCTCTGCTCAAGAAGAAGTGGCCCATGAACAAGTTAGCATCTCTCCTCCGGTTTCCCCTACAGTCTCCGGATCCAAAGAAGAAGAGCAATTACAGGAGAAGGAAGCAGTGGTGAAGGACAAAGAGGTTGACAGTTCTAAGACTGCAGAAGAGAAGAAACATCTGTCTCCGGCAAGAGACACTGCACAAACTGTTCAACAATTTTTGAGCAAAGAAACTCTAGAGATTGATGAACCGGAGCTTCTAAAAGGCCCATTTGATTTTGACTCTCTCTCTCCGGTACAAACAATGAAGATAGCTTCATTTGCAAATGCCAAGGCAAATGAAAAGCTCCTGAAGTCTCATATGGAAGACTGTGAGTTGATAGAGGCTGCTTCCGGAGTACTTGTGAAGATCATGCCATCAATCCAGATAGATCCGACAGCCTCCACTTCCGGTAATCTAAAAACCTTAGTCAGCAGTGTTGATACACATTTTGATTCTTTAGAAAAATCAGCTGAAGAAAAGGTCCGGAAGGAATTTTTGGATAAGAGATTTTCAGAGATATTAGAATTAATCTCTAAAGACAAAAAGATTGTAAGCATTGGAATAAAGAGCTTAGAGAATGCTCTTAAGGATGGCGGTGATATCTACAAATTTTGTATATCCTGGTCAAAGGCAACAGCAGCATTTGACAAGAAAATAAAAGAGGAACAGGATAAGCTACAAAGCTTATCTCAAAGTTTTGATCCTCTCTCTTCCTCTATAATAAATCAAGAATGTCAAACTATTGCAGTCTTGAACGAAATAAAGAATCTTGAGAAGGAAAGGAAGAACATCACCAACCGGATGGGAGAACTTAGAAGGATTATAATCCCTAAGTTGGAAACCATGCATGAAGCCATCAGTGATGCTAGGACCACCGCCCAAACAAAAGATCCGACAGATCTCAAGCGGGCAGAAGCGTTTGCATTTTTGTTAAGTGGTCACGTTTCAATTTTGGACAGAATGAAGCAAAGTTGGGCTACCGAAATGATTCAATTACAGACATCCTTTGCAGACATTCTTCAATATATGTGAGTATGTAAATATGCGGCTAAGTATAAGAAATTTTTGAAAATTTTGATATGCGGACCCTACCCTTTGCCATTGATGTCAAAGGGGGAGTGAGGAGCAGTGAAAAATGAGGAATCCAACTAAGGGGGAGTTCCGGAAATTGTATAGAGCATCAGCAAAGGGGGAGCATAGTGAAAACACTTAGTCATTTTTCACTAAGTGTTGCCATCAATGCCAAAGGGGGAGATTGTTGGCAAGAGACACTATATGGATTCATGGTTGTTGTCATTGATGGCAACAAAGGTCATCCCACATATCCGCAAGTCATGATGTGTCTCTACCGGAAGTCAGAATAAAGAAAGTTGTGGTCCGGTAAAGAAGAACAGAGCATGTGGCAAGGTCCGACAGATTGGTCCGGACCTCTCAGAGGAAGTGTCTTGGTGCAGTGCGGATTTGGGGAAGTCAAGAGGACTACCTTTAGTAGTATATTCCAAGTATTTAGCCTCCGGTGATGGACAAGGAAAAAGATATGAATGGTTAAGTACCGGATTCCTGAGAGACAGTGAAAACAGAGGAAGAACTGACTGACAGAGTATCAGACTGCTTTCCGGATGGGTTACTGTTGATGACAGAGGTTGTGAAGGCATGAATCATGTTTGGCCGACATGATTAATGATATCTACAAGTATATGCTTGATCCGCATTGCTTGGTGAGGAAGGATTCAGCCGACAGAATGAGAGTTTGTAAGAAACTAAGACTGTTCCGGATGCCGACTAGAAAGGTGATGAAACTACTTGTGCGGATATATATAGAGGATGGATTTAGTTGTGAAGAGGGTGTGGATGTGGAGAGATATGCGAATAAGTCCAGAGAAAGAGCAGAGGTAGCAAAAAGGATCCGGTATGTGAAAGATAGCAGAACAAAGAACAGAGGAAAAATGAAGTGCAGCAGATCAGTGTACTGAGCCTAACCGGAACTGAACTCCAGCATATGCAGATGCTTCCAATCAGTTCAAGACTGTGATTATCATCACTTTGTAGACAGTGTGTCTTCTTGTAGGCAGTGGGCCTCTTGTGAGCAGTGTGCTCGGGCAGTGAGCCCTAATTGGCAAGTGCCATTTTTGTAATTTCCTATTCTTCTAACAGAGAATAATTCTTGGGTTAATCACCCCGTGGTTTTCTCCCTTAACAGGGTTTCCACGTCAAAAATACTGTGTCATGTGTTTTTTACTTCATGGTTAATGTTTTGTGTTTGATTTTATGCTGCTTCAATTAAAAGGAAAGTTCAATAAGGGAAATAATTAGGATAACTGATTCACCCCCCCCTCTCAGTTATCAACACAAAGAACCTTCCACAACAGAGAAATGCAAAATAAATGCTATAGCCAAATATTGATACAACATAAATTTACCTAGTGGCCCTTGTATATATAGGTAAGGGTGAGACAAGAAGGTAGTTGGGGTAGGTGAGAATCCCACATGTGCATGTGACAAGTGTCTTAAAATAAGTGTCATATACACATGACATGGGACACAAAACAAAAGTCCCTTGGTAAACTTAACCAACCATGTGTGATTAGGACACAAAAGTAAACCAGTCTAGTAAAAGGTACATTCACACCAACACCCCTCCTTAAGTGCAAGTTAAGGAGGAAATAAAATATATAAATATGGGTCCCAACAATTAGGCCTAATGAGGTACCAATGTATAATTAAATAATGAAGGAAGAAGGACTCAAGATGAACCCCCAAAGACAACTTCCTTCACCCTAATTACAAAATATTATCTCACAAGCAAAGAAAACAAGAAAACCTATGGGAAAAACTCCCTCCTAAAAGAGAGAAAACATGAGAAGGACTAAGAAGCCTCCCTAATAGTTGTCCCTAAAAGATTAGAAACATGAAGATCTCCACTAGATGAACCAAAAAGAAGTTGCAAACATCTACCAAAGAACAACTACTATACTACTAAAATTGAAGAGCCTCCACTAGAATCAAGATGAATATTCAAATCAAAGAGCCACAAATATAAATGAGGGACCAAAATGACATTACTCAAACAATGTATATATTTTGAACTCACACCAATATATTGTAAAAACATAATAATCTAGCAATCAAAGATGCAGATGGCATACCAAAAGGTGCCAATGGTCTCATAGAAGCTAATCAACTGAAGAACATTGAATTTGGATTCCATAAATAGGTATCCAAGAATGTCTATATGGTGTGTTCTATCTCACCAAATTGTGTGGGTAACTAGTTTCTACATCTACCAAGTATATAAGAATAAAAACTAGATACATAACTCACTCCAAAGTAAATCCAAGGAAGCATTAGCACAAGTAAAAATAGCATGATTACTCCCCCCATAATGTTGACCAAGGAGAGGTATCATAGCTCCACTAAAATTGTGTGTCCTAATGTAGTGCAAGACAGTGAAGAAACAACTTCAAAATGTCCAACATGAAGTACCTACAACTAATAAAGGGTGTGCAATAAAGAACACATGCATGAAGGTAGATGAGGTTGTGATGGAAAAAACAAGGCACACAAAAAAAAAACCCCATGGTAATTTATAAAGTAGTGCAAGTACAATAACGACACAATAGGATGTGTAAAATCCTCAAAATACAAATACAAATTGTGGCACTTTATTTCAGTGCATTACAGATCTAATAGTGCATTCAGTAGATTCTTACGCTATCAAAAAAGGTACCAAATGTTGAAAATACAATCCTACTATAGAATGAGAAGAAACAAAAGGAACTAGCTACATAAAGTACTTTGAAAATTTTGCACTTTCAAAAAAAAATAGACCCAAAAAGGAGTTCATACATACAAGATGTGACCCTTCAAAATTCCCCAAATGATCAATCTACACAATAAAGTCACTAAGAAAACTAAAATTTTGGAAAAAACCATGTGTTGATATAAAAACCATATAAACCATCATGTAGTACGCCAAATTTTGCCCCATTTCAAAAATATTGCTTGAAAAAAGAGCATTAGATGAGTGAGAAATCATCCACTAAAGTTGAGTGAGGAGCTTAATTTCAAGCAATGGATTGTGTTGGATAAAATCAACAAGTTGAAAGCAAAATCACCATACCATGTAGGATGAGACGATTTCCATCCTGGAAAAGGATGTTCAAGAAGTTAAGACTAATTTAAGAAAGGTGGTCAATGTTAGTAGAACTACTATAAAAAATAGTGCCATGAGTTTTAAAATGCTACAAGAAAAAATAAGACCCCACTTGATTCAAGGGAGTGCTAACCCCAAAGCTAGAACCAGGAGCTAGAAGGATAGAGACATTAAAATTATGAAGCAAGAGAACTCGAATTCCTCCAAGAGAAATGGGAAGAGACGATAGTGCTCAACCAACTCTAATCTCCATTGGGATCATGTGTTGTTCATGGTTGTTGAGTTTTTTTGTGCTAGGCTTTTGTTAGCCTCCTTGTTGTTAGTGGGGTTGTCTCTTTGTTGTTCAATGTTTCTATTTTTTTTTTGTAGTTTGGTTGCTTCTAGGTTGTTATCTTGTTATTTATTTTGGTTTAGCTTGTAAAATAGTGGATGCCCTTTCAAAATCTTCCCTTTTACCTTTAATTAAAAAAATGAAAACTCTATTATTGAGTGTCTATCCTCTAAGAACACTTCTAAATTTATTGGCACTTCTAGATTGGGTAGAAATAGCAAAATATAGTACAAAATCACTAGATTTGATCCAAAACCACCATCTTTTCCACAAAACCATTTTTAGGGGATAAGAAAAGTGCGTTTTTAAAAAAATACCTAAAATAATTTTCCAAATTACTAGAGTTCAAAACCATCTACTATGCTATGAGAAACCACTAAAAATGCCTAAAAATACCTTTTAGAATAGTGAAAACCACACTTATTAGGTGGAATACTACTAAGGGAGGCATAGGTTTTATTTTATAAAAAACTAAGTTTTAAAAAGATTATGTGGTGGGGGGTTTGAAATCCCCTACTAGCCCCATATAAATTGGTGGGGCCCAAGGGGGATGTGTTGCAAGTATGGGCCTAATCAGTGTTGTCATTGATGTCAACATACTCCTGTTGTATTAATGATAAGGATTGGATGAGCTGTGTGCTGAGGATATTGAGAAAATTAGTCTCAATCAGGAACAGTGAAGATCAGTGATGACAGTAAGGTAAATGTCCAAGATAGGATGAGTATCAGAGTATGCGGTTTAAAGGGTTTGTAGATATATGTCTTAAGGTGGTCCAGTAGAGATTTCAGAGGTCTGCATGAAGATCTAAAGAAGTTGTGGCCACTCAAGTAAAACCGGTTTCGGTAAATGTTCAGTGGTGACAGAGTGTTACAGATAGGTCTGGTAAGATCCAGAAATGCATTATCCTATTCTATGGATTTAAGGGAGTGTTGAGGAAGTCCTTGTGAAGTATCAACTCGATTGGTTCATGGTTTGAAGGTCCGCAAGCATCTATCCTTTGTGACAGTAATGACAGACTATGTTCTTGAGGTTCCGGATGAAGGGGAGAAGGATTTCAATAAGCAGATGAAGTGTGGATGTTCTTGGTGATTCAGGTAAGCTTGTGGAGGTCTTTGGTTGGTGCTCAATTCATGTTGGTGATCCGCATTGAAGTTGGAGCTCGCAATTAAGAAATCTTTCAGATGATGGTGTTCTTTCTGAGATTGGCCAACTGGATGAGTTACACATTCTGCGGATGTTCTTGTTGATGTTTTCCGACTTAGATGATCATTCCTAAGTTGATGTCTTGTATAAATAAGGGATTGAGAAGTCATTTCAAAGTTGTCCTTGTCGAGATGAGTGTGTGGTAGCAAGGAGAAGAGTGAAAGGCAGAGCATAAGTATTGGGCTTAAATGGAACTGATTCAAGCATGGTTAAGATGCTATTCTCCAGTTCATGTATGTGATACTTATTTCTTTGTAGATAGTGTGTCTCTTGTAGGTAGTGAGCCTCTTGTGAGCAGTGTGCTTGGGCAGTGAGCCCTAGTTGGCATGTGCCATTTGTTCCTTCTATTCTTCTAACAGAGAATACAATCTTGGGTTAATCACCTCGTGGTTTTTCCCTTAACCGGGTTTTCCACGTCAAAATCTTGGTGTATCATGTGTTGATGTGTTTCTGCTCTTAATTTGTTGCATTATGTTTCCTTGATTGATTTATTATTATACTATTGAATTGCAAAGTGGAGTTAAGTGTTTAATTGGAAGAAAGTTTTGTACAACTGATTCACCCCCCCTCTTGGTTGTGTGCCCTAAGTCTAACAGGATGACCCCCTTGTCCATAGAAGGGTTGTAGGGGTTGGTACCCCCACCTCCACCTCACAAAGGATGAGACATGAGGGGGCTCAGAACCTTGTCATAGTAGGGTGTGGAAGGGGGTAGATACCCTCTATGGTACACACCATAAAAAGGCATGGAGATGGGGATGGGGTGGAAACCCCCACCCCAAACTAATTTTTTTAATTTTTAAAAAATTAAATCTTGGGGGTGGTCGAGCCTATACGATGCCCCTTAGAATTTTTTGTAAAGCACAAATCTAGTCACACCTACACAATGCCTATATTATTTTATAAATAAATTTTTATTTGTAAATCTAGAATGGGGCTACAAGAATGGAAATTTTGTAAATCAAAATATTACAAAATACTTCCAATTGTAGTGATAAAATTATACCTTGTGCAAAGATGATGCATATATGGTACAAGGATGGTATGATGTGGTATAGGTGGTGGTATAGATCAAAACGAGGTTGAAAAAAGGTTCTTCTAAGTGTAGAGCCAAACACCCGTGATTTTATTATTACTCCATATAGATTTGGGCATTGTGGACTAGGTCCATTTTTGGCCAGGATGCACCAACAAAAAATCTTGACAATCTATCCTCGAAAAAGAGAAGGGGCTTACAACATCAAAGCTTTGATACCATCTTGAAGTTGCTAAAATAAATTCCTAGAAGTAGGAGTCTTTTTCAACACCAAAGAACCTTCCACAATAGAGAAATGTAAAAGAATAGCTATATTACCAAATACTGATACAACACAAATATGTACATAGAGACCCTTGTATATATAGGCAAGGGTGAGACAAGAAGGTAGTTAAAGTAAGTGATAACTCCACATGTTCTTATGAAAAGTGTCATATGCACAAGACATGAGACACAAAAGAAAATTCCCTAAGTAATCTTAACCAATTAGGTGTGAATAGGACACAAAAGAAAACTAGTCTAGTAAAAGACATGTTCACACCAACAACAAGTCTTGTAAATGTTGTCACATAAAATATCAAAGAAAGAGTCGTTAAGGATGGTGAGGGAAAGTTTCCTTTAGAGATGAAAGAAAATAGATTAAGGAGTTTATAGCTTGTCTTTTATATCCCACACCCACTTCCACATGCTTTGTACCTTAGATTTTGCACTCCACAAATTAGTAGAGGTGATTGGATTAGCTAGTTGCACATGGGAAGAGTCTTGAGAAATGGATTGAAAGATTCTATTAGAAAAGGTCAAAGGTACTTGATAGATTATATGCTTTGTTAACCAAAGCAAGGCTTATGAGAAGAGAATTGTAGATCTAGAGAAAAATATGATGAGTGATGTTTCTACCTATGAGGGTTTCATTGAATAAATTAGATCACTATTACTCTTGGACCCTTGGAGTTGGTTGAGTCAAGTGTGGTATCAAATGTTAAAAGAAACCAAATATTTGCTTTGTCATATCAATATAACTTGTTGTTTCAATTCCTTTATGAGGTTGCCACTATATTCGTAGATCAAAGGAATAAATTAGATAAGGTTAGACAACATTTTGCTTCCTTGCTATCTTGTTTATTGTGTACTTTTGTTTATAAACATGATATTCAAATTTATTAAGATGAGGTATAGGCTAAGTTTTAGAGGTTGGTGAAAGATAACTTAAGGAGATCCCAATATGATGAGAACATAGACAAATTATCCTCCATTACCTAGAAATTTGAGAATGTTGAGGGAAAGGTGACTAAGATTGATATACTGGTCACATAGAGTAGCCTTAATTTGATGTGAAGATAATTCATATGAATTTCATGCCACAAACTAATGGATCATAGATTTAAATCTTCATTGATATATTTTAGAGGGTATAGGATTTAGAGGATGTTGTTATTGACCTGTACACTAAGACTGTCCAGAGGTGCTCTAGAGTAGCTATTTTAGTTAGTATTTTTAGTTGAATGTGATTTTTGGGTTTTCTTAAATTCTTGGAGTGTTATTTTTGGGTCATTTATTTGTGAACTTTATATTTTTAGTGACCTTATAGATCATGATTTATTTTTTATTGTATTTATCCTTATCATAAATTTGTTTAAAGATTTTTTTATTTTAATTGATATATTTTGAGATAAATATGTATTTTGGGCTTGCTTGTGTGGAAGAAAGCTATTGATATTATAGGAGCTTCAATTAGCTTTCTATTTATTTTTAATGCAATATATTTGTAAAATCTTATAGATAAGTGCCACATGCATTTAGATTTTCAATAATATTTTTTTCTACTTACGACTAAAATTGTTGTTCAAGGGTTATGTTTTCTCACACCTTTCTGATGAGATTGTAGTAGTGTTTATTAATTCATCATCATTTAATTATCAATTCAGAGATGTATGGAGCGATCTGCGATAAGACTCTTAGTGTGGGGGATTTTTTGGAGTGGAATCCGAATCGATGGTTGGTGGACAAAGTCCAGTTTACTCAACTTGTGAAAATAAACACACATGCAAGGAATGGAAACTATCTATTTGCTTGAAGGGAAACACACATACTTTGAAAGAAACTATTCTAATTGCCTTGGAAATAAACACACTTGCTTGAAAGGTAATTATTCTAATTGCTGGAAAAATAAACACACTTTGCTTGAAAAGAAACTAGTTAAATTGCCAGAAGGAAATTATCTTAAGTGTTGAAACAAAACTTCAAAGTAATTGAATCCATTGTCAAACCACATCAATGAGACACTCTGAATATATCAGTGTTGTTGAAATAACAATCCTATTTTTGGTATTTTCAGAATTTATAAAACAAACCTGCAGGTGATAATTAGCTAAATAGTTATACAGAAAAGAAAGGACACATCATAGGATTAACATGCACAGATAATATCGAGAGATCTCCTCCAGTTTGGGGAAGTGGCCCCTACTTTCCCAACTGGAGACGATCCTCTGAGCTTGAACTAACTTTCAAAAGAATTCCCCCTTCATTTGCATTAAATCAAAGTCTAGAAATGGACATGGATATAGAACTGAAAACAAGGAGTTTTCCTCCAATTGAAAATACAAACTAACTAACAACTTGCTATGAAAAACTAGAACTAACCTAAAGAGACGCTTGCCCCTATTTATACAGTCAAGATTTATTAGAAGGAAATAACTATCAATGAACCTAACTATAGCGAACTGGATTTAAAGCAGTTGTTTATTTATTACATTAATGATTCCATTGTGGGTTACTAAAGATCAAAGATTTGTATCGACTTGGCTGTTGGCACACTGAGTACTTTCCTGGGATGGCGCGGCGCTTGGTGGCAATGACTTCAATTGGAACTGACACCAATTAACAGTTATTTCAATTAGTCACTAAAATGAAGTGATGTTGAGACTTAGATCATAACAATTGCTTTAATCGAGATGTGGGTCATGTTTGCATTACTGGACCTTTTATGTAGCCCTAGGACCAACTTGTAATAGTCATCGACTCGAGGGGAGGATGGCTCTATTGGAGGGTAACAACATTTGGAGTCATCTAGAGTTCAGGTTCTTTGCAAGAAAAGGGGTTCTAGAGGGATCCAGAGACCACTGGGAGTCTCACCGCTATAATCCTTATGCAAACATAAACCACTTATACCACAATTCATGAGATATGCAATTTAAAAATGTAATTCAAGTAAATAAGCTAAGAGATTGCATCAAAAGGAAATGAATACTAAACATGTGCATAATCCATCCAAAAGACAAATATAATTATAATAATATATATATGCCATAATTTTTTATAAAAGTCTTTTTCAACAATAAATATAAAGAAATAAATGAGTCATGGATCTGGCTCATTACTTTCTACCTTATGAGTTGAATATTTGGTGTAATACTTCAACCTTTATATTGTTGTATGGGCTAAGATAGGTAATTGTATCTTTGTATACATTTTTTGTATTTAGTTTACTATTTTATGTGTATGTTGTCCTAAACTTATTCCAATGTGTACTCACCTTCTTGTAGTCTCTAATTTTTTTTATCAGTGAATTTTGACCTTTGGGGTCACTCCCATTGAACTAAATTAGAAGTAAACCATAAAATTAAAAATTGGATGCTCCTAAAGAGGGCCTTAGTCAAAAATTCCCTTTATGGGAGTCTATATTGCAATAAGTCGATTAAATATGATGTATACCATCTCCTATACATACTATTTATACTATAAGTTGCATACTATCAGCTTCATAAACTATATATATTAATAAACAAGGATTACATATATATTTTCTTATCTATAATCAGTTTCTAGAGCCATTAGTTCTATATCTGATCACCCATGACCTCTATTGTCTCCTCTCCATTTGATCATGAACCAGAGTCTTTAGAATCAACTGCAAAAGACCAATTGGCTCCATGTGAGTATGCAACACCAACCAACATTTTGAGGAATTCTACGCCAATGGGTCATCTACTTACATTCCTCAACATTATGTCCCACCGCTTCTATGACAAAAGGCACCCAAGGGCCATTGTAATGACAAAGCACTACTAGCCAAATGGTATATTTGGGCATGAAAATCAGTCCTAACATCGCTTCATCAAGCACCTGCTTCAGACCCCCTCCACTGAGGCTTGATTAGAGTCACTACAGCTTCCCAAATGGCATCCTTCATCTCCCCAAGATCCAATAAAATCACTATTAGCATCGATGATATATCAGTGTTAACTCTGTAGCGATGAGAGGTGATCATGAAAATGTCACCTAGAGCCATCTTAATTGCATGTAGAACAATCGCCGAGTGGGTCTTAAATTTTTTCTTCATCCTTAAATCTATGATGAGTCCCAAGAAGGCAACCTACCTTTTTTTTTCCCTCAAACTCATCGTTGAATCCATCTTCAACGATGTTAACTTTGATGTGAATGGCCTCTATTTTAGCAAGATATATCTCATGGTGCAGATCATAGTTGTCTTCATAAATGCAACTATCTCTTCCATCCCATCATCTCATTCCTTCAAGTGATCCAAACTCTTCACCTTACTAAAACATTATGATCTCAATAAATGTCAAACAAGTGAAGGCCAAACTTGCTATTATGCACATGCCTCCTCCGAACTACCTTCGTAGTAGTGGTTTGGCATGTCAATAGCCAAATTGGCTAACTTTTTCATATCATGATTGGCCTTGCGGTATATGTGAATGATTTTAAATTCTTCCAAATGGCTTATAGCCTCCCAACAAAGTTCTAAGATATTTTGTATCCTCAAATTTGGGGTTGCTCAGGCTCAAATGGCATTGATAATGATCTTGGAATCTCCTTCGACATGAATTTTCAAGATACCACATTTGTTGCATAATTGTATCCCAAGAAGCAAATCTTGTTCCTCGACTTCATTATTGGTTCTCTCTGGTAGTTTCTTTGTTGTTTTGACTATTGTTTCTCCTTTGTGGTTTTTGATGATGCTTCTAGCTCCAGAGGCCCCCAGATTGCCTCTAGCAATACCATCGAAATTCAACTTGTACCAATCACTCTCTGGGGTACCAGTGAGCCTCTACTCTTAGTATGGGAGTGGGATAAGCTCATGCCTTCCCATAAATAGGGTTTTTAATCTCTAATTTTAACTATAATAAATGTATATATTTGCTTCATCTAGATTAGTTTTTTACATTAGAAAATATATAAAAAAAGCCTCTTGTCTAATGTAGACATGTTGAATCATCTTATTCCCTAGCATGAGAACAAAAAGATAGGTTTGCTTTTAGTTTGTATTTTTGCACACTCAAATAAATCCTAACTAGTTCTAGGTATTTTAATAATTTTCTTTGTAACAAAGTTTATCATTTCCATCACTCTTCAAAAAGGGAGATTCCCCTACAAATTTGAAGAAAGGTTCTACCCCACACACTATTATGTTTTGTGTTATACCTCAAGGTATAAATTAAAAAATTAACACCTCTCACCATTTCATTCATCTGATTTGATCATTTCTTTATTCCAAGTTTTAGAATATAAAAATAAATGTTTTAATGAGTTCCATTTTGTGACATACGATCTTCACTTCTTTAGGTATAATGAATACTTAGGTTTTAATGAGTTCTTCTATAATGAATATTTGGGTTCTATCTATCAATCGCTTCATCTAATATTTTCCATGTACCTACACTTATAGTTTCAACAATGAAGAGCTAACTAGCATATGCAATGAAATCCATA